>CATIWC010000562.1:0-427570 GCA_948472305.1 Vicia faba
ATATATATATATATATATATATATATATATATATATATTATATATTGATTATATATTGATTAATATTTATACATTGAAAGAGTTATATGCACCGATTTATTATCTCTTTTAAAAAAAATTATTTTATTTTTATTATATTTTAAAAACAAATGTGCGTATCAATCTTCCTTCATATTTTCATATTTATTTTTTCATATATTTTTTATTTAATTATTCTATTTAATTTACTAATATTATTTTGAAATATTTATAATAAAAAAATTATTATCTTATTCAATATTTCTTTTTATTTTCTATATAAAATAAATCATCTAAAACCAAATAAATATATCACCACAAATACTTGTGCAAACGAATATATCACACAAATGAATATATCCAACCCGGACAATAATCATATACATGTCCATTCCAAGCAATATACTAGTATTATCATTAAGTTTATTGTTTATTTAAGAAGCTTATATGCTTAGACATACTATATAATTGTTTTTCAACTTAATCGTTATACTTTCTCGCACCAACACATAAACACATGGCACTTTGAAACTAAAGATGAGTAACATGTATTGTATCGACAATGTTTGCAATATTTTTAATTGCATTCTTGTAGAGCGTATTTTTTAAAATCTCAAAATATTTTTGGATGAATTCGGAGATATATCTCTAAATGAATTAAATATTATTTTTTGACTAAATTTAAATTTGCAGATACATCTCTGAAGTTACCTTATCCACTATATTTCTTAAGAAAATAGTTTGGAGATGTATTTGCGAACTTGATGTGGAGTAAATTCGGAGATACATCTCTGAAGTCTTGCCTGCTAATTTTGTGCACAAACAGTTTGTTGATAGTGTAGTTTTTGTAGAGTAAATCGATTAACATTGTCGTTATTTGTTTCAACAATAAAAATGAATATTATAAAATCGAGTAATACATTAAAATATCTGGAATATTATAATAGTACAAAAATTGTTCTCCAAGTCGATGAAAAATAAACAACATACAATCAAAAGCATAGTCTACTAAGTATGCCTAATCCTAACACCCCAGCTCCTCTGCCTACGGTAACCCAAGGCATTCTGTGCCTCGGTAGGAATAGAACGTGCTAGGGCAACCGCTTCATCGCCATCTCTCTCAAATAGTCCATACTCGATGCCATCTCCTGTGATTCGCATAATTTTATGACAGATCGATAATACATAGATGACATGATTATCCATGGCCTGCTTATTCTCCAGGATCTCCTCATGCACAGGTCTTGGTGGACGTCCAGGAGTGTCCTATGTCATGTAAGAGTGTGACACGTTATAGAACCAAGCAATGTAACCCTCAACATAACTCCACTGAGACGTGGCTTCATAACTATGATATTCCACCGGTACAAGGCGACTATCAAAATCCGCCATAATATCACCCAAATATCTGCGAACAATACTTATAGGAGCAGTCTGGAGGGGGGACCTCATAATTATCTGCAGGTACTCAAACATCTGCATGTACTGCTCGGGCAGACACCTGCACATGATATTATTCCCACATTCCAACCATACAGAGTATAAGGAAATATAGTCGAATGGAATTCTTTCCAGGTGAGTAGTATATGGATCCAAACAATGTCATCATGCTGAGTCCGATCAATATACACATGGAAAAACAAGATAACATCATTCTCTCTATTAGGGATAAACCAGAAAGCAAATGGATAATCATTAGTATACAACAGATCAGGTCGAAACCCGTGAATGCATGATAGTGAGCAAGGATCCATCCCTGAAAATGAATAAGAAATGAAATTAGTAACAAGTGTGAAAAAAAGTTGTTTGTAACTTAATAGCGGGATTTGGAAATTACTGTAAGCAGGGTACATGAGCCAGTCATTTTCTTTATCGTCCATTTAGAACCTTCGCTCAGATTGGAGTACAGGTATACCAAGTATACGACCCTGCAATTCCACTCGTGAATGGACTCCAAACTTGGAGATTGAGGTAAGCCACATCCACGTAGTTTGCATGTTTGTCCATAAACAGGGACGTGCCAACCAGAACTTGAAGAAGCACCTCAGGGCATACTCCCTGTGGTAGACAACACAAAGATCATCGACATTCGGGTGTTCGGTTATATCTAAGTTGTTGCCACACAACTTCCCCAACCTAGAAAACTTCTACACTGCTCAAAGGGTCCATCAAGGCAAACTCCCAAATAGCCACCATCATATCCACTACTTCAACCCTGGTGATTTTAGAAATAACAAGGTTCAAAAATATACCTCTTCGTCCCAGATATGTAGAGCCGCATTCTCTCTAAAGTATATCAGTAAAGAAGTGTCAGTGGACCCTCTTGGAAAAGGGTATGCAAGTGAGAAATCTTCAACAATTGGGACATGTGGTGCAACTGGGGCATCCCCATCATGGTGCACACGACTCTGGGATCCTGACCCCCATGACAATCGACTCTTAGAGGTCGACGCCTACCTATCATAAGGCATAGGAACGACTCTAGCCTGCTCATCCTTTCGTTGTTTTCAACCATTATCCTTGAAAAAATATAACAAACAATATTAGTATATGATTGTTGTATCCCAAAATTTTCCCTCTCATTTATCAAGTATTTTCTCACAAGATCTCCTTTGGTTCAAGACTGCACAAGGATTGATCAGCTCAAGACACCTCCTTAAGCACTGATGACTGAAATTAGGGTTTGAGATTGCACAAGGATAATTGAACTTTTAATGCATCATATGAATTTCATGTATCATTATGGACCCTCAATATTTTTCATGTCAAGTTTCAAGTCTTGGATCACATTTTTGCTCAGTCAATTGATCAGTTGACCTAAAAATCAGCTGTATTGGGGAAAAAATCAACTATGGTCAATTTAAAGTCAAACTTCATAATTTTTTATCCATATCAACACTGTGAACTCCTATATTTAATTTGATCAAGTTTGGACCATAATTCCTCAAGAAATTTGATCAGATCATCAAAAGGGCAAAATGGTCAAAATTAGGGTTTTGACTGAGAAAGGGCAATTTCTGATTTTTAACCTAGCAAATGGTTAATTGGTTTGAGACATGATCTAAAGGTTTCAATTGCATCATTTTGACCTAATGTCGTGACTCAAAACGTTGCTCAAGGTCATTTGATTGATAGTTGATTTTCAGTCAACTGATCAAAAGTCAACTGCACACTAAAAAGTCAAACTTTGACTTTTTAGTCAAAATCAAGTGTCAAAGATCACAATTCATCAAAACATGTCAAAATATGAAACTTTCTCATCAAGAAATAAAAAAGTCAAGATTTCATTTTGAAAAGTCAAAGTTTCCAAACTTAGAAATTTTTCTAAGTGTTGAAAACTTCATATTTTTTCACAACTTTGAGCCAATTTTCACCATGATGCAAGATGATTCAAAGGAAACTTTCAACATGAAAGTTGTAGATATCAATGAGATATAAAACATTTCTTTACACAACTTCTCCTAGAAATGCATTTATTTCAAGTTATGATTTTGTGAATACATGTTCATGAAACTTGGAAACTTAGTGAAATTTTGCCCTAGTTTAGGCAGGATTTTGACCTAACTTCATGGCAATTTTTCACATAGTTCCAAGGGGAATTTTCAAAAGTGATTGAAAGAGGTGTTGTAGAGAACATTACAAGCTTTCTAAAATGTACAAGAACTCCTTGATATCATGTTTGAGCAAGGATAATTGAAGGCATGAAGTTGGTATTTCATTCTTGAATTATAGGTCAATTTCATGATGAACAAGAATGCAAATCCATGCTAGGCTGAACAATCTTTGCTTTGCATGCCTCAAAATTGTTAGGAACTCAATAATTAATGTTTGGAACAACTGTTAGAGGCTTCAACTCAAGCATTCAATGCATTGCCCATGCTTAATGCCATTTTGGGAAGAAAGTGCACATTGCCATTTTGGAAAAGTAGCTCTATGCACAAAATCAGTTCTTGAGATTTGCACTTGTTTTCTTATGACCATAAACAATCTATAACCCAAAAGAAACTTGTCTAAAGCCTCTAAACAACTCAGCCCATGCTTGTACTTTGCCTTGAAACCATGTTTTCACTTTTCTTAAAAATCAAGTAACATAGCCATAACTTGTACTTGTATGATTATGACCCTCTCAAGCCTCAAAACCTTTTCCTTACTCATGCATAGGTTGTTTGCATCAAAAGAAACGAGTTCAAGCACCCTCAAAACCTCCCAAGCACCTTGTTGCACAACATTGCCCAAACTTGACAGTTTTAAGCAAAAACTCACCATCTTTATTTCCACTCGTGCGTTTTGAAAACTAATCATCCAAACACCTTCCATACATCATATCAAAGTAAACCAGGCCCTTATTTCCTAATTGTAACTCCTCCATCACCATCCACCATTTTCAAAACTGAAGCTTGCAACTTGACTTGAGTTGGGAGTTTCAGCCATCCTCAAAGCAAAGTAGGAGTTGAAATACACTCAAGGAGGTCTAGGCCAGCTAAACAGATCATTGGGAAACCTCAAAGCTTGCTCAAACTCCATACACAAATCCAGCTGCAAGAGGTAAGCTTTCAAACTTCTATCTCTTCATACAAGCATCATTTGATTCTGATTTGTGAAGATAAAATGTAGATACCATTGCCACGAATCTGTACATATCCATAGTTTGAATTTATATGGCATGAGCTTAGAGAATTTTAGAGTTGAAGTTTCTGAAATTTTTAGGTTTTAATTTAGGGCCAGAAAAATTCTCACTCATCTTTGACTTTTAGCTTTAGTTATTTATATGGTTGGATTCGTGGGAAGAAATACCACAACTTTCATGTTTGTACTTTCCATTTTTGTTGAGAGATGAAGAAGTTACAGGTACTCTGGCTTGGCATGAGGTTGAAGATGAAGTTCACGCCATGGACTTGATTTGTAATATATATTTATAGTTTGATATAAATGAACGGATGTATAGCCACCCAAGTGGTAAGGCAGCGCGCTGGTAACCAAGAGGGTGTGGGTTCAACACCTAGCGCGCTGCCTTTTGTTCTTTTTCACATTTTTACACTTTTTTGTTGTCTTCCTTTGCAGCGCCTGGCCCCAACATTAGGCCTTCTTCATTTTTTGCTAACTTTCCCCCCTGACTTACTTCAGCATCCCCTGGCCCTATTTCATTATTATTTTTATTTTTCTTATTTTATTTTATTCTTTTTCCTTTATTATTATTATTATTATTATTATTATTATTATTATTATTATTATTAATAATAATATTTATTTTTATTGTTATTAATAAAAGTCCAAAAATATTTTATTTATTATTTTTACACTTATTTAGTTTATTTGTTTTATAAAACTAAAAGACAAAAAACATTTTCTTAATAAATTAATTTCTTTCTTAATAATTAATATTTAGGTTTAGGTTTAACTATTATATTATTTTATTGGAATTAAAATTAATTTAGAACTTAGGTTTCTTTTAATTAATTAATATTCATATTATTTTATTAATTTAAAACCTTTTCATAAATAAAACCCTAAAAAATATTTTTTAGTTAAATTTATTTTCTTATTTAATTTAAGTTAACTTTATTTAATTTTCATTAATCATTTTTCTTAATTAGGTTTAGGTTAAAACCTTTTCATAAAAACCAAACAAAAATCATTTCTTTTTCATTTGCATTTGTACATTGTTATTCATTCAATTCTTGTATAATATTCAATATGGTTGTAATAATTATTTAAATTTAATTTTCTTGCAAATATCCCCATTTGTAAATTTGTATACCCCCTCCCCTAATGATGTAATAGCTTAGTATTTTTATTTTCCGCAATTTAATGCTTTATATACAAATGCTAGTAAGTTAGGGTTTGTATGGAAGGATAAAATCAATGCTTAGAAAACCCTAATCAAGACAAATCAAGCATGAAAAATACACACTTGCACACTTGCACCCTTAGGGTAAATCCACTTGTTGCCTTGAGAAATAAATGGTCATAATACGCATGTAAGATGTCTTAGCAAAAACAAGCAAAAATAAAAGATCATAGTCCCTCGATGACGCTACAAATGATCTTAGTCCCTCCAAAGAAAATGCTAAGATATCTTACAATATTGCTATTCATGACTATACGATGACTCTTGCCCGTCCCTTTTACATCCAAAGATAGGGTTTCTTACCAAATCAATGATAAGATAACAATGTCAAAGGAAAGAGGAAATAAACAAGAAAGACTTTTTGAGTAGGTAGAATGTTCCTAGTTGCTTGCTCATTTTCAAACCAAAACATCCTTTCTATTTTTAAAACAAACACCAACACTTTCATCTTGAAACATTTTCAAAAGACAAACACTTTGTACGCGTTCTTATAGAAACCAGAGCCATTACAAAGAAGACACCTTTTCAAAATCACTTTCAAAAAACACATTCCACAAACACTTCTTTGAACTATTTTCAAAATAACACTTTGTACGCGTTCTTATAGAAACGAGAGCCATTACAAAGTTACATTTTCAAAATACTTTCAAAACCCACACCATAAGCATATATTCAAACAAAAGCAAGTGATCTAGAAATCAACTAAGATCCCATAGATGATTATGGATGAAAAGGGTGCTAATACCTTCCCTTTTCATAATCTACCCCCCGAACTCAAGAAAACATCTCAAAGGTTTTTCCTGTTCTTTTCAACCTTTCCTTTTGGATAAAAGAAAAGTCAGTGGCGACTCTTGCTAACCGCAACATTTGCGATCAAACACAAAACAACCAAGTCAGTTCTCCTACCGTGTTACAGAACTGGCGACTCTGTTGGGGAAAATCCCCAAAAGTGGGGTTACCTTAGGGTTAGATCACATATACTTACTTTCCTTGTTTGACTTGCATGCTTTACATTATGGTTTCTTGTTTGGGTTTGTTTGATCCTCTACCTGGATCTGGGGCACCTTTTAGGTAAGTAGCAATAGATTGTGGAAACTGTGCGGGGTATACCGATATGGTCTAAGCAATAACTATGTTAGTGTGACGCATTTGTTGGTACTGGTATCCCTTGTGTTGAAATAGGGAGAATACGGGGCCACTGAGCGACGTCATGAAGCACTAACTGACCTTAGAACCTTAATTGAATAACTTGGCCATTAGGAAGTAGTGAGATAGACGACTTTGGTGCAGTCCGAAGTTGGTTGATACTCGATGCTACACTCATTGAGACTGGACTTTTGGGATATCTCGGCCGCAATAAAAGATTGATTGAGCTGAGAAAATGCCTAAAAGAAAGGTCAGTGATATTGAGATCCCTTAGAACTCAGTTACTATTAAATAAGACAGGTTGAACCAACTAATCATCAAGAGGGTAAGGACTTGTCTGCTTTATGTATATGATTATTTGCATATAAACTTGCTTACTTTGCATACTTGTACATAACATCATACCATAGCATTTTCAATAACCGTTTCTAGGAT
This sequence comes from Vicia faba, assembly GCA_948472305.1. Taxonomy (NCBI): domain Eukaryota; kingdom Viridiplantae; phylum Streptophyta; class Magnoliopsida; order Fabales; family Fabaceae; genus Vicia; species Vicia faba. Next base: position 7,448 of record CATIWC010000562.1, read on the forward strand.
CTCGAGGGCCTATGATGCAGGGTCACATTGAACCAGACGTCTATCAAGGGGAAAGAGGATTTATTTTCCTATAACCAAACATCGTCAAAGATCAAGTACAACAAACTTGAGTCAAGGGCTACAACCCACTTGACATGGTGAGCTTAATTCTCGTGGAAGGACATCCATCGATACAAAGTTCTCCAATCAAAACTGTAAGTGACTACTAACCTCGCGAGATCCTTGAAAATATGCATCCACATATCATGCATCATATCATGACAGGTTTCTCCCATACGGGCCTCCTTATCTTCCTACTGTTTATTTCAGTAAGATGGATATGAAACAAACGGTGAAAGATCTCCAAGCTCAAAATTCTCAATTCCAACAAATGTTCTTGGCTTTGGCTAAGGGGTAAGAGGACCTGAAGACTCTTCTTCTAAAAGACAAGAAGAAAAAGTCCAAGAAGCCAGTAGGCGTCCTGAACTTGGGAAGAAGACTTAGAGGACCAATCAAGGGAGCTCTAGATATTCCAACTCCATCCAACATGGGGGATATTCATGAAGAAGACAACAGTCTGGAGATTGATGAAGACGAAGCCAACTATTCTGAAGAACAATATCCTCCCGCTGATGACAAGTATAAACAATTGGAGGATCGCCTCATTGCTATGAAAATTCAGCAGATACCTGGCTTGGATTTAGGAGACATGGGTTTGGTTTCTGGAGTGGTCATCCCGCCAAAGTTCAAAATCCCTACCTTTGTCCTGTACGATGGAGTATCTTGCCCTAAGATGCACCTAAAGTCTTATGTCCGCAAGATTCAACCATACACAACCGATCTGAAGCTTTGGATCCATTTCTTCCAAGAGAGCCTAGTAGGGACCCAACTTGAATGGTTCTATCAATTGGAGAGTTCTCGCATCCATACCTGAGAGGATTTAGCTGCTGCTTTCTACAAGTAGTACCAGTACAACGCTGATCTTGCACCAACTAGTGTGCAATTGTAGAATATGACCATGGGTTCCAACGAGAGCTTCAAAGGATACACCCAAAAATGGAGAGATCTGGCTGGTAGGGTGCAACCCCCTTTAACTGACAGGGAGCTGATTAACATCTTTATGGGAACCTTGACGGGACCTTTCTTCAAACACCTAATCAGAAGCTCCTCGGTCGGGTTCACCGAGCTAATACTGACTGGCGAAAGAGTCTAAGATGGCATCAAAAATGGAAAGATCCAAGGAGCTACACCCTCTGATGCTCAGAAAAAGTCATACAATGGGAAGAAAGAGTCCAATGTTGTGTATGGTCAAAAGAGTCGTCATGACCAACACGTGGGGGCAGTCCTGATCTCTGGTTCTGCGTCGCACCGACAACAGCAAAGGGGAAATCAACAAAGGCCAGACGAGCCCAAAAGACAGTTTACCAACATCAACATGTCGCTGTCTCAAGTGCTATAACACTTGTTGAAGATGAATCTGATTACGTTGATAGGACCTCATCCAAACCCCAAAACTTCTTATCCTCACTACAATCCTAATGCAACGTGTGCTTATCATTCCGGCGGTCTGGGGTATGATACTAATGATTATTGGGCATTGAAGTACAAGATTCAAAATTTGATTGACGCCAAGGAGATCGAGTTTGACCCTCCGGAGAATCCAAACGTGATCACTGCTCCTATGCCGAATCATTGAGAGCATTTTGTTCATTTTGAAATTTCAATTGTAATTTCTTTAATGTCAAACTTTGTTTCATTAATGCATTAAATGTGTTTGTCTTGAATTAATCCATTCATTTTCGTTTAAATTATGCTTTTTACTCCTTTTATGATATTCAACTCTTGTTTTAAAAGTTGCAAGCCTTTAGAGGGAGGATGACGAAAACAATGCCATAATCTCATACAATATGCTTTTGGACAGACCTTGCTGACGATGTACAGGCGTTTCTTTTAAATCCTAAACACTGGATTTATAAGGAAGATAATCCCTAGTCAAACCCTTCGAGCCAAAAAAGTAGAAGTTTTCTTTTTTACACACAAATTGAAACCTTTAAATCAAAACCTGGGGCAGGGTAGTCTCTCAGTTAATTCAAATGCGCGTTCAGTCACAAACTTCCACTTCGTAATACAAAGAATGACATAAAAAATCAAAAGACAATAATGGTTCCCTACCAAATAAGCAGTCATTATCTCTCAAAAAGAAAAGCCCACTAAGTCAAAACCTACAAAGAAGAACATTGGGGCATCCCGCTGATTGTAATCTCAAAACAAGAACAGTCAGACAAAAATTAGGGATAACAAATAAAAAAAAGAGGTCACTACCAATCCTCGACAACATGAAAAATGTTGCAAGAAATAAATGCCTTCCGACAAAATTAACTTGTCTAAACCATCTCCAAAACGTCATTCCAGACTCAATTGGAGTTCAAACATACAATTAGCTGAGTTTAGGACTGAAGAACTTCACGAAGAACGGGCGGGTACAAATACACTTTGAGCCTTTATCCTGTGTTTCTTAAACCGTGAACCAAGCCACGTTACAACCCTGCAAAAGTAATAATTGAAGCATAGGTTAGTTCGAAAGCATACTGTTACAAAAGGTATCCTGACTCCTATAAGGCTTTACTCTAAATTTTGAGTTTGAATTTTCTTACAAAATTTCTTTACTTGCTAAAACGCATTTTCAAAAATTTCAAGACAAGCATAAACTTTGCATTATTTGAATATCGTTATTTGCATATGGATATTTGTTTGACAGCAGAGAAATTCACACAACGAATATCCGATGAACGAAAGCTCTCTCGGTGAACAAAATCACTTCTCGTGGGATAACACTTCCAATGACAAAATATCCTATAAACAAGGGGAATGACATATCACTATCCAACACACCTGGGGCAGTCAAGTCAAGATTCCCAGAAATTTCTCAAGAAATGAAGAATAACCAGGGGAAGGTCACCATCTCCATCACTTGGGGCATTGAATGGGTTACGTACAGTCCAACATCTCCTGGCAGTGCCACAAACACTTGCTATTAGGGGCAGTGCCAAATCACCCCAGAATCCTTCTCATAGGATGATTCCCCAGCTAGATTTTCAATCTCTGAAAACCTTTTCCCAACTGAGTCGACTTCAAGAATCCTCGAGGATTTCTTCCAGTGAAAAAGACACCTCTCCAACAGACCGATAACAAGGTTTTATTTCCCCAACAAACTACAAATTCCCCAGTTTGAGTTTGCCTCTCCGACTACTACAAATCAAAGGACCACAACTCCTCTTCCCCAGTAGACTACTCTACAATCCCCAACAAGTTACTATGAAGCCTGGACCCAACCAGACATTAGTCTAACTTCGACTCCCCAATAGAGCAACGGACAACCAAGGCTCCTGAACTCTTTTCCCCAAGCAAGAATTAACACTCTCCATAGAGTTTTCAATATTCTCCAGCGGAGTTCTCCTTAAAACAAAAAAACAGGAATCCCCGATAGAAACATTCTAATAAAAGTTTGAAGACATACCTACTCTTCAACAAAAGTCCGAGATTTATTGACTCCCCCCCAGCATTTGTCAAGGATTTATTTTCCCAGAAAAAAATAAATTCATTAACATTTCACACATGATAAGTGCATTCGACACAATCTCATTTATTTTTGAGAACATCATGACACCATGCATTTCATACATCATGACATTACATACAACTAACTTTTTACCTTTTTTAGGAAAAGGTCAATCAACAGATGGCTATCAACAACAATTTTCAACAGGTCCAAGATTAGTTTCCAAAGCAAGACAGAGCAACTACCTACATGAACAGATGCAACTTTGCACAGGCTCATCATGAAGCAATCTTACATGGATTTCTTCTCATCATGAAGCAATCTTACACAGGTTCCCTCTGACTTCCAAATGCAGCTTTACACGGGCTCATCATGAAGCTATCTTACATGGATTCCTTATCATCATGAAGTTACCCTACCCAGGTTCCTTCTCATACACCCAGATGGAGTTTTACACGGACTCATCATAAAGCAACCCTACCCAGGTTCCTTCTCATTCCTAGATGCAATTTTACACGGACTCATCATGAAGCAACCATACACAGGTTCTTTCTCATTCCTAATATGAAGTTTTACACGGACTCGTCATGAAGTAACCCTATACATGTTCCTCCTATTTCCAAAATGAATATTTACACGGACTCATCATGAAGAAACCCTACACAGGTTCCTCATATTTCCAGATGAAGTTTTACACAGACTCTTCATGAAGCAACCCTACACAGGTTCCTCCTATTTCCAGATGCAGTTTTACACAGACTCATCATGAAGTGATCCTACCCAGGTTCCTTCTCAGGAAATTCCAGATGTAGTTTTACACGGACTCATCAGGAAGCAGCCCTACACAAGCCCATCATAAATTGAAGAATATTCAGACCCCTGTTGGTTCTGTTTAGATCTCTCAATGATTTATTCTGATTCTTTCCCACATATGCTTTCTATGGTTCAGATAAATCTCTCAACAATTTATTTTGATTCTTTCCTAGTAGGCACTTTCTCCGATTCAGATAAATTGCTCAAAGATCTACTCTGATCCTCTCTAGTTAAAGGATATTCAATACCTCTTTTTGTTTAGTTTAAACCTCTCAACGGTTTATCCTGATACTTTCCAAATGAACATTTCTAGTTCAGATAAATCGCTCCAAAGATTTATTCTGATTCTTTTCCAATTGAAATCAAGTTCAGAATTAGTCCATTTTCTGTCAACAGTCATCTTTGGATGGTGTGATCGGTGGATCTGGAACTGACTGTTTAACGCTGGTTCGCGAAATGTCGCGGAAGCAAGAGTCGCCACCGTCTTTTATTTTCTCCAATATGGAAAGGACAAAAGCACAGAAAAATTCCTTATTAAGATTAGTTCTCGGTTCGGGAGGTAGATTTATAGAAAGGGAAGGTGTTAGCACCCTTTCTATCCATGGTTATCCATGGGCTCTTAGATACTTGCTCATTTGTGTTTTCAAAAGTGTTTGCTTTTCAGAGTGAGTGGGTTTGAAAAAGTTTCTTTGAAAATTTCAGATCGACTCTTGTATCAGTCCTCAAGAGTGTTTGAAAAGTTGTTTTTGAAAGCTTTTTGAAAAGTGTCGGTGTGAAAAGAGTTTTTGATTTGTTTTGAATTAGAGCAAGTATCTACGAGTAATCTACCTACCCTAAGGAATTCTGCTGTGTAAATGTCCTTAAGGTAGTGCCATCCCACCATTGAGAGGTAGGTAGCACCACCGTTGGAGGTGTTCGGGTCAATTCGAGGATTAGGGACAGTGTGGCCACCGAGCAACAGTAAGATACCTTAGAAGCTACCCTTATGCCATTGATCTTTTTATTCCGAGGCAACTATTCCAAGGCAACTTGTTTCGAGGCAACCGTTTCGAGGCAACTAGATCAATGGAACATAAGGACTCACTAAGACGTCCTATACTCGACGACCACGTTTCGAAGGTAAGGCAACAGTGAGGCGTACCCTAAGAGTGGTGTGTGAATTGTGTATCGTTTTCAGTTATGTTTTATCTTGATCATGCATTGGGTGAGCTACGCTTTGATTTTTATTTGGGCCATTCATTCTTTCATGCAATAGTTAGCAGTTTAAAGGTGCGGAAATTAAAGTGCGGAAAATAAAGTCCTACGCTATTACAAGGCGCGGGTCTATACATCGCCAAATTAACAAAGACCCGATTTTGAATAAAAGTGCGGAAAGTAAATGTCCTAATTATTATTACAAAGCTTTGGGGCAAATACATTATATTTGAAATGAAAATAAAGGACAAACGCGCGAAGATAAATTAGAATCGAGAGTGCGAGGGTGTTGGACCCTGTTGTACCCCAAAATTTGCCCTCCCATATTCTCCAAGAAATTGCTAAGTCATGCTTCAAAATTCCCCAAGGGTTGCACAGTGCAAGGTCTCCTATACAGTCAAAATTAGGGTTTTTGTTCTGATCAAGAAAATGAAGTTTCAAAGGGCCCAATCAAGTCCCACATGCCTACAAATATGGTCAAGCACCCTCATATCAAGTTTCAAGACTTTCAGCACAAAACTGCACAGTCAAAACCCTAATTGCACTACAATCAACTATAGGGGCAAAATGGTCATTTGACAGTCAAAAGTTCAAATTTTTGATCAACATCTCATTTTGAAGCCACAAACATCATTTGATCAATGCTTGATCATGATTCTCAAAACTTGGCTCAAAAATCATCAAGATACAAAAGTTTCCTTATTTAGACAGCTGGAAAAGTCAACTGTAAATTGACCAGGGCATAACTTTCACATGGATTATCAGAAAAATTCCATCCAAAGCTCATTTTGAAGAGAAAGACATTTCCTACAACTCATATTCATACTTCAAGTCCAAGAAATGCTCTCACAAAAAGTTATCAATTTCAACATTATAGGTCATTTTCAAAAGTCAACAAAAAGGGACTTTAAGTCAAAGGCCATAACTTGATATTGGTAAATCAAAATGACATGGGACCGAAGACATTGGTTAGAGGACTCAAAGACCTTTCCAAAATGTCCAAGAACATGAGCAAAACTTAAAAATTGAGCAAGTTATGCCTTGTGAAAGTTGGGAAATTTTTGGATATTTTGAAAAGTCAACATTGATTCAAATGACCTAAAATTTCTAATGGGCCCATTTTTCTTCCACAATTCATCATCCCAAGCATGTGCACATCCACTTGGCCCAAAGGGAAGTTTTTATTCATTATTTATTTATTTATTTGAATTTTTATTAATAATAATTCATTTAAATCAATTAAATATATGAAAAATACTTAACCTAACTTATCAAATCTTTTTGTACATGTAATAGGCTCAATGATTCGTGCATGATAAGATTTGGAAGGAATTGGAATGATTGGATATGATTTGTACAAAAATAGCATGAAAAAAGATATGAAAATCATGGTGGAAAAATCAAATATTGCATTCTTTAATTCATGGATTCTAATCAAGTTTTTCAACCCTAATTGGTTTCATACATAAGCACAAGCAAGACCTAATGCCTCAAGACCATTAAGCTGCGCTAGAAACTCCATTCATAAACTTGAAATTTTGGCAAAAAAACTCAATTCTGAAAACAAGGTTAGAGGGCGATTCAAGCTGAGATATTCATCTCATCACCTTCCTGAGACTTTCAACAACGTGCCTGAATAGATTTCCACGCCCCTAACGCCTTGAATCATTGTACAGAAGTCACACTTTTCCACTTTTTTTTCATAATCGTGTTTTAACATCTATGCATTTTCATGGCATTTTAATTGTGGATTCATACTAAGTGAAGCATTCTGAAGCTAACCCTATCATTTAATTGAGCTTTCATGTGTTATTGGAGATTTCGCCATTATCGTTTTTTAGGGTTGCAGGAATTGCAATTTGGGGCTTTCCATCCAAGGAAAAATTGGCGTTCAAAACCTAGCCTACTGAAACAAGCATGGTTGGACGATCTTAAACCCACCCTCGCGCTCAATTTATGAGCGTCACAGGGCTAGTCGTTATTTTCCCAAAACATGCCTAAAAGAACACTTAAAAAATGTTGCCTAATATGTTTGTATTTCAGGAAAACAAAAATCCATGAAGAAGATGATGTGGTGGCCAGCCATGATTGGCTCTTTTGAATTTGCGCGCTCAAACCCACTAACGCCTTTGTTTTACTTGATATTATTTGTTTATTATATTACATACAAAACACGTGGAATGGCTTAGTGGTAAGCAAGGTTGTTGGTAATATTCCTGACTTGGGTTCGAGCCCCAGGTCTTCACCCTTTCCATATGCTTTTTTCCAATTAACAATCACATGCAGGTTCAATGTTGTTGTTCCATGATGCACCTTCAAAATCCAACGTCCACGTGTCCAAGAGGATCAATCAGAAGGCTAAAATCTGGAGAACACCATAAGCATAAGTCAACGAAGCTACACGTGGTCTGAAAAGTCAAAGAGGCCAGCAATTTAATTGGGCCAGGTTTCTAAAAGACTAACCTCCTATTTGGGTCTGAACCCCCTAGGTTTGCCAAAATTTATACTTTCTTTATTTTTATTATTATTTTCTATTTCCTTTTAAATTATTATTTTTAATTAAGTTATTAGTTTCATAAATATAAAAAAAAAAAACAATTAAAAAATCAGAAAAGAAAAAAATAATAAATATTTTTTATTTTAATATCTTTTGTAATTAAAATGTATTAATTCATTTAGTTATTAATTTAGGATTTAATTTAATATTTTCATAGTAAAAATCTAAAAAGTGTAGAAATAGGGTTTAATTAATGTTTTTATTCCTTTTTATTTTTTCTTTCATAATAATTAAAATAATTAAATATTTATGTTTATAATTAAATTGTATATAAAAATTAGGGTTAATTTTAGGTTAAGAACTTCAACATTTTTTTCATAATAAATTAAAATAACTAGAATTAGGGTTAGCATTTATCTTAATTAATTCTTTTTTCATAAAAATCCTAAAAATCATGAAATACCAAAAAAAACAATTTCCTTTCTTTTTAATTAATTAATGTCACCATTTAATTTAATTTTGCAAAAAGGGTCCAACGCCCTCGTTTTTAATTCTTATTAATTCGCATATTTATTTTATTTCGTTTAAATATTTGTGTATCTCTCCCAAAGCCGTGTAACTAATTGCTCGCACTTTATTTTTATTTGCTTTCTTTATTTTTCTGTCAAATCGGGTTCGAGAAATTTTGGCGATGTGGACCCGCGCCTTTTGTAATAGCTTTAGACTTTTACTTTTCTCGCAATTTTTTAACTGTTAATTGATGCATGAAAGAATGTATGGACAAAACTAAAAACAAACGTTAGATCACCAATAACATGACAAAAGACAAAATAAATGAAAACGACACACCAATCACACACCACCCCTAGGGTACGCCTCACTGTTGCCTTGCCCTTCGAAAGGTGATCGTCGAGTAGAGGATGTCTTAGTAATTCCTCATGATCCGGGAACCTGGCATGAGGGTAGCTTCTAAGGTGTCTTCCCATTGCTCTGGTGATCACCATGTCCCTACAAACTCGAATTGACCCGAACACCTCCAACGGTGGTGCTACCTACCTCTCAATGGTGGGATGGCACTACTTTAAAGGACATTTACACAGACGAATTCCTTAGGGTAGGTAGGTTCTCGTAGATACTTGCTCTAATTCAAAACAAAACAAATTCAAAAAATACTTTTCACACCAACACATTTTCAAAAAGCTTTCGAAAGCATTTTTTCAAACACTCTTGAGGACCGATACAAGAGTCGAACCGGAATTTTCAAAGAAACTTTTTTAAAACCCACAGTTGAAAAGCAAACAAACAATTTTGAAAACACAAATGAGCAAGTATCTAAGAGCCCATGGATAACCATGGATAGAAAGGGTGCTAACACCTTCCCTTTCTATAATCTACCTCCCGAACCAAGAGCAATCTCTTTAAGGAGTTTTTCTGTGCTTTTGTCCTTTCCATTTGGAGAAAATAAAAGACGGTGGCGACTCTTGCTTCCGCGACATTTCGCGAACCAGCGTTAAACAGTCAGTTCCAGATCCACCGATCACAGAATTGGCGACTCTGCTGGGGACCTAAACTTAAAGTGAGGTGTACCTTAGGGTTAGTTCATAACTGTGTTTTCAATTGTATTGATTTGCTTGCTTTAAATTGTGGGCCTGTCTCGGGAGTTCTATAGATCCTAACCCGGATCTGGGGATACCTTCTTAGAAAGTAGCAACAAGACTGTGAGGGAACTGTGCGGGGTATACCGACATGGTTGAAACAGTCTGCTACGTTGATGTGGCACTTTGGTGTGTACCGGTAACCCTTGAGTTCAGTCAAGGAGAGTACGGGGCCTCCGCGTGGTGTCGTGAAGCATCAACAGACCTTAGGAACCTTAATTGAACTATCTTGGCCTCTTTAGGATAGTGAGATAACTGACTTTGGTGCAGTCCGAGGTTGGTTGATACTCGATACTACACTCAATTGAGGGTTGCTTTCCTGGAATATTTCGGTCGCCAGTTCAGTGGCTAAATCGAAACGATGAACAATGAAAGTAATCCCGTGATATTGGGACCCTTAGAACCCGGTTACTTTGATAGGACAGGTTGAACCCACCAACTTCAAGAGGGTAATACCCAGACCTCATGCTGGCCTAAACTCTAAGGGTTTCTCTTGTGTGACTTGCGTGCCTTCGTACTTGACTACTTGTATGCTTGTTATCTGACACATGAACTACTTGCAGGTTTTGCTTATAGTCCTTAATAGGGACTCATAACAGGGCATACTAAGTTTCGTGCAAGTTTTGTTTATAGTCCTTAATCAGGACTCATAACATGGTGTACTGAGTTTCTTGCAGGTTTTGGTTTGCAGTCCTTAATTAGGACTCATAACAGAGTTTACCAAATTTCTTGCAGGTTTTGTTTATAGTCCTTAATAGGGACACATAACAGAGCGTACTGAGTTTCTTGCAGGTTTTGGTTTGCAGTCCTTAGTTGGGACTCATAACAGGGTTACTCATATTACCCCATGCATAGCATAACATCATACCATCGCATGCATCCCGCATACATCCTAACCCATTTCAAGGATCTCAAGGGCTTATGATGCAGGTCACGATGAATCAAACATCTAGCAAGGGGCAAAGAGGATTTATTTTCCTCTAGCCAAAGTTGTCAGGGGCTATGACCCACTGGATATGGTGAGCCTTTGACCCTTTGAAGAAGGACTCTCTACAACATGAAGCTCCTTCAATCAAGTTACCAGGATCCAAATGCTAACAAGTTTTCCTGATTATCCCGCGAGATCCTTGAAAACATTGCATGCATATCATACACATCATTGCATAACAGGTACCCTCGTTGCAGGTCACTTACCTTTCCCGCTGTTTATTTCAGCAATGGCTTCCCAACAAGACAACCAGGACTTTCTCGCTCAAGAGACCAGGTTCAGGAAAATCCTCCTGAACCTATCCAAGGGGCAGGAAGAGCTAAGGACACTTCTCATGGAGACCTTTGTCAGGAACAGTGCTGAGGATGAAAGGCTGAAACACCTACAAGCTGAGGTGGATGCATTGAGGGTCCAGATACTGGGGCAGGTGACTGCCATTCAAGGGTTAGCTCAAAGACAAGATGAGCTCTGGTTTCTCGTCAACCAATTGCTTCAGGGTAACCAACTGGGGCAAAAGTCTAAGGGTAAAAAGCCAGTCATCGTTCAACCACCTTTGAGACAAGGAGGTAAGGGGAGAGCACCTCAAATGGCTCCAGTGTCACAAATTCAACGTTGCAACCAACAAAAGAGCGAGAGAAGGCAGTTCACTCGGCTCAGCATGACCTTATCCCAGATATTGCCACAGTTGCTGGAGACCAAGCTGGTAACTCTAAAAGAAGCTCCAAAGAACCAAAGTACAACGTCACCGAAGTATAACCCCAACGCCCGCTGCGCTTATCACTCTGACAGCCTGGGGCATACTACAGATGATTGTTGGAGCTTGAAAAATAAGATCCAAGACATGATCGACGCTGGAGAGATTCAGTTTAAAGTACCCAAGACTCCCCACGTGATCACTGCTCCCTTGCCAAAACATGGCTAGGATTGAGAAATTTTTGTTCATTCGAATGTTCAAGTTGCAATTCTCTTTTGTTCAAACATTTACTCATGTTAAACATCGTTATTTCATTAATGCATCGCATATGTCTGTCCTGAAACAATATATTCGTATTCACTAAATGCAAATTATTTTCATATTTTTTCTGATGTCAACTCTTGATCTAAAATTCTAAAGCCTCTTGAGGGAGGATGACGAAAACGATACCATAATCTACAGTATGCTTTTGAACAGATCCCGCTGATGAGGTACAGGCATTGTTTCAATCCCTAAACACTGGAGTTATAAGGATGATAATCCCTCGTCAACCCCTCTGAGCCAAAGAAGTAGGAGTTTTTCTTTTCGAAATTTAAAACCCTTAATCATAACCTGGGGCAGGGTAGTCTCTCAGTTGATCCAAGGGCATAACGAATGGCACCAAAAAGGTCCTTACAAAACGAAAGACAGTGATGGTTCCGAATAATCAATAAAGAAAGGCAGTCCTTATCTCAAAAATAAAAAACCCATTAAGTCAAAATCCATGAAGGAGACTTACAAAACTGGGGCATCCCGCTGACTGTAATTCCAAAAAGGGAAACAGTTCAGGCAAAAAAAGAAAGGGATAACAAAAATCAAGAAAGAGGTCTTACAAACCCTCAACAAAAAAGGAACGACTGCCTATTCAAAATAAGTTATCAACATCCGAATCATCATTGGAACATCAGAACAAAGACTCGAACAAGGTCTAGCGTATGATCAACTGAGTTTAGGTTTGGAGAACATCACGAAGAACGGGTGGGTACAAATAATTTGAGCCTTTATCCTTTGTTTCTTAAACCATGAACCAGGCCACGTTATAACCCTCAAAAGTCCTAGCTGAAGCATGGGTTAGTTCGAAAGCATACTGTTACGAAAGGTATCCTGACTCCTTAAGGCTTACGGTAAAATACGGAGTCGACATCACGTCTTACAAACAATCACTTGTTTTATGAAAAAAGAATGCATTTTCAAAATCTTCAAGACAGACATAGGCTTTGCGTTTTTAACATAACTTTGTTTGCATATGAATTTTTGTTTGAACAGCATAGAAGTTCACACGACGAATGCCCAATGAGCAGAAATACTCCCAATCAAGGGGCATGGCAAAATCATCATCCATCATCTGGGGCAGTTAAGTCAAGATTCAAGGAATCTCTCAAGATGCCAAACAGCCAGGGGCAAATCTCCGCCTGAGTCACTTGGGGCATTCCAGCAACAAATCTTGCCTGATCAAACACTCTCTGGTGGCATGACAAAACACTTCTAACAGGGGCAACTCCCTACATTCTAAGAGCAGGGACATGGTCGAAAAAAATACTACGCAAAATCAAAGACCCGCTAGGTTGACATACCTAGGCAAAAATAAGGGCTTCCCGGCGAACCAAAAGGGTTCGGGCAAAAATAAGGGATGAAATGAAAAAAATCTGTACACCCGACAAGTCGAAAACCTGAAAAGGCGGCTTGGACAAAAATGGGCATCCTGGTGGACTGAAAACCCGAAAGGGCAGTCCAGGCAAAAGTTAGGGATCAAAGCGTACGACTATGTCCTGTCATCTTGTCACCTGCCCACCAGAAGAAGGTTTGCCCATCAATGGCTATCAGTATCTCACAGGTCTTCCTCTCATACCTCAGAAGCAGGGGCAATAAAGAGTTGTCTAAGCAATCTAATTGTTCTGTCCTCCAAGACACCAAGGTGGGTTCAGCTAAAGAACATATCCGGCATATCTTAATTCCCCAGAGAGTGAGCCAGCAAGCAGTATGCTCTCCTCAAGCAAAGCAGTTATCAAACTTAAGGAAGTTGAGTATCCTCCAGCAGATCTCAACATTCCCCAGCAGCATGTATATTCTTAACAAGCATCCCCGACAATCTTGGTCTAAAGATTGTTCCCCGGCGGCATACCAACATTCAAAGGAATCACTTCCCCAGCATATCAAAACTTCCCCAGGAGAGTCCAACCTAGTTCCCCAGGAAAGTTGGAATTCATATCTCCAAGCAGTAAGCTTATCCCCAGTAGATTCTGGAAGCTTATCCTCGCAGAACACGAACGCGTCTCCCGGCTTTATTCAAAGAGTTATTTCCTTACCAGGATATAACTGGGTTATCCTCAGCCAAAAGCCACGGAAAGAGCATCCTCGACAAAGCCTTCTTATCCTCAGCGAAGTCTATCAACACTTCCGACGCAACAAGAGCATCCCCAGCAAGTTATTATCAACATTTCAGCAAAGATATCTTTCTCCCCACAGAGTATTGCTCCCCAGCAAGATCGCTAGAGTATTTTTCTCCCCGCAGAATTTTCCATTCGCCAAGTTTATTCCTCAACGGAGTCATCTTCTCCTACCGGTATTCTTGCAATCAACATCCCCAGCGGAAGCGAAATCTATTCTCCAACATCAGCCCAGGATATGAATTCCCGGCACCCGTCAAGGATTTACTTTCCTAGACGAAACACACATTCATAAAACATTCTCATACATCATTATAGCATGCATAGACACATCATATCATACAAATCTCATTTATGTTGAGAACATCATTGCTTGATCCATATCATGCATCGCATAGGACTGACCTTTACCTTTCAGGAAAGATTCAGCTAAATTCTCCATCATATTTCAAGACCTAGACCGGTTCAGTTAATCGGCTCCAAAGATTTCTTATCCAGTCCAAGGCCTTCTTTAATCCAGCTAAATCGACTCCCAACAGATTTTTTTGATGAAGACTCAGTAGAAGTTATTCAGGTTTTTCTCAAACGTCCGCTTTTGAGATTATAATTTCCTATGGTTCTCTCCCCGACGGTGCGTGAGATGATAATTCCATCTCAGGTTTTTCTCAAACGTCCGCTTTTGAGATTATAATTTCCTATGGTTCTCTCCCCAGCAGTGCGGAGACGATAATTCCAGCCCAGGTTTTTCTCAAACGTCTGCTTTTGAGATTATAATTTCCTATGGTTCTCTCCCCGACGGTGCGTGAGATGATAATTCCATCCCAGGTTTTTCTCAAACGTCCGCTTTTGAGATTATAATTTCCTATGGTTCTCTCCCTGACGGTGCGTGAGATGATAATTCTATTCCAGGTTTTTCTCAGACGTCCGCTTTTGAGATTATAATTTCCTATGGTTCTCTCCCCGACGGTGCGTGAGATGATAATTCCATTCCAGGTTTTTCTCAGACGTCCGCTTTTGAGATTATAATTTCCTATGGTTCTCTCCCCGACGGTGCGTGAGATGATAATTCCATTCCAGGTTTTTCTCAGACGTCCGCTTTTGAGATTATAATTTCCTATGGTTCTCTCCCCGACGGTGCGTGAGATGATAATTCCATCCCAGGTTTTTCTCAGACGTCCGCTTTTGAGATTATAATTTCCTATGGTTCTCTCCCCGACGGTGCATGAGATGATAATTCCATTCCAGGTTTTTCTCAAACGTCCGCTTTTGAGATTATAATTTCCTATGGTTCTCTCCCCGACGGTGCGTGAGATGATAATTCCATCCCAGGTTTTTCTCAAACGTCCGCTTTTGAGATTATAATTTCCTATGGTTCTCTCCCTGACGGTGCGTGAGATGATAATTCCATTCCAGGTTTTTCTCAGACGTCCGCTTTTGAGATTATAATTTCCTATGGTTCTCTCCCCGATGGTGCGTGAGATGATAATTCCATTCCAGGTTTTTCTCAAACGTCCGCTTTTGAGATTATAATTTCCTATGGTTCTCTCCCCGACGGTGCGTGAGATGATAATTCCATTCCAGGTTTTTCTCAGACGTCCGCTTTTGAGATTATAATTTCCTATGGTTCTCTCCCCAGCGGTGCGGAGATGATAATTCCAACCCAGGTTTTTCTCAAACGTCCGCTTTTGAGATTATAATTGCCTATTGGTTCTCTTCCCGATACTGCGAAGATGGTAATTCCCACCAAGATTTTCTCAACGAGCGTTGTTGAAGTTAAAGTCACCCAAGGTTCTCTCACCGTTCCTGCTGAGGTAGTAACCACCCCTGGTTTATTCATCATCTTTTGAAGCTCCAGACTCAGCTCCTGTAACCAGTCAGGACACATCTATACCAAGCATCTGAAAATCAGCTCCTGCAACATGTCAGGTACTCATTTTTTCTTTTGCAGGTATGCAAGTTCTCGCTAAGGAATCTCTTACGCGATCAACATCCAGATGGCATCTATAAGCCCATCATCCTATTTCATCAATCTCCAAATGGCATCTATAAGCCCATTCCATCATCACTGCTGCTATGTGAGCGCAAATTTCTGGGCACTTTAATGTTCAATCATCTTCCACCCTCGGACTACGAAAGGCACGTCAGCCAATCGGCATCCTCAGGTCTAAGAAGATTGAACAGGGGCAACTGTTGTACCCCAAAATTTGCCCTCCCATATTCTCCAAGAAATTGCTAAGTCATGCTTCAAAATTCCCCAAGGGTTGCACAGTGCAAAGGTCTCCTATACAGTCAAAATTAGGGTTTTTGTTCTGATCAAGAAAATGAAGTTTCAAAGGGCCCAATAAAGTCCCACATGCCTACAAATATGGTCAAGCACCCTCATATTAAGTTTCAAGACTTTCAGCACAAAACTGCACAGTCAAAACCCTAATTGCACTACAATCAACTGTAGGGGCAAAATGGTCATTTGACAGTCAAAAGTTCAAATTTTTGATCAACATCTCATTTTGAAGCCACAAACATCATTTGATCAATGATTGATCATGATTCTCAAAACTTGGCTCAAAAATCATCAAGATACAAAAGTTTCCTTATTTGGACAGTTGGAAAAGTCAACTGTAAATTGACCAGGGCATAACTTTCACATGGATTATCAGAAAAATTCCATCCAAATCTCATTTTGAAGAGAAAGACATTTACTACAACTCATATTCATACTTAAAGTCCAAGAAATGCTCTCACAAAAAGTTATCAATTTCAACATTATAGGTCATTTTCAAAAGTCAACAAAAAGGGACTTTAAGTCAAAGGCCATAACTTGATATTGGTAAATACAAATTACATGGGACCAAAGACATTGGTTAGAGGACTCAAAGACCTTTCCAAAATGTCCAAGAACATGAGCAAAGCTTAAACATTGAGCAAGTTATGCCTTGTGAAAGTTGGGAAAGTTTTGGATATTTTGAAAAGTCAACATTGATTCAAATGACCTAAAATTTCTAATGGGCCCATTTTTCTTCCACAATTCATCATCCCAAGCATGTGCACGTCCACTTGGCCCAAAGGGAAGTTTTTATTCATTATTTATTTATTTATTTGAATTTTTATTAATAATAATTCATTTAAATCAATTAAATATATGAAAAATACTTAACCTAACTTATCAAATCTTTTTGTACATGTAATAGGCTCAATGATTCGTGCATGATCAGATTTGGAAGGAATTGGAATGATTGGATATGATTTGTACAAAAATAGCATGAAAAAAGATTTGAAAATCATGGTGGAAAAATCAAATATTGCATTCTTTAATTCATGGATTCTAATCAAGTTTTTCAACCCTAATTGGTTTCATACATAAGCACAAGCAAGACCTAATGCCTCAAGACCATTAAGCTGCGCTAGAAACTCCATTCATAAACTTGAAATTTTGGCAAAAAAACTCAATTCTGAAAACAAGGTTAGAGGGCGATTCAAGCTGAGATATTCATCTCATCACCTTCCTGAGACTTTCAACAACGTGCCTGAATAGATTTCCACGCCCCTAATGCCTTGAATCATTGTACAGAAGTCACACTTTTCCACTTTTTTTTCATAATCGTGTTTTAACATCTATGCATTTTCATGGCATTTTAATTGTGGATTCATACTAAGTGAAGCATTCTGAAGCTAACCCTATCATTTAATTGAGCTTTCATGTGTTATTGGAGATTTCGCCATTATCGTTTTTTAGGGTTGCAGGAATTGCAATTTGGGGCTTTCCATCCAAGGAAAAATTGGCGTTCAAAACCTAGCCTACTGAAACAAGCATGGTTGGACGATCTTAAACCCACCCTCGCGCTCAATTTATGAGCGTCACAGGGCTAGTCGTTATTTTCCCAAAACATGCCTAAAAGAACACTTAAAAAACGTTGCCTAATATGTTTGTATTTCAGGAAAACAAAAATCCATGAAGAAGATGATGTGGTGGCCAGCCATGATTGGCTCTTTTGAATTTGCGCGCTCAAACCCACTAACGCCTTTGTTTTACTTGATATTATTTGTTTATTATATTACATACAAAACGCGTGGAATGGCTTAGTGGTAAGCAAGGTTGTTGGTAACATTCCTGACCTGGGTTCGAGCCCCAGGTCTTCACCCTTTCCATATGCTTTTTTCCAATTAACAATCACATGCAGGTTCAATGTTGTTGTTCCATGATGCACCTTCAAAATCCAACGTCCACGTGCCCAAGGGGATCAATCAGAAGGCTAGAATCTGGAGAACACCATAAGCATAAGTCAACGAAGCTACACGTGGTCTGAAAAGTCAAAGAGGCCAGCAATTTAATTGGGCCAGGTTTCTAAAAGACTAACCTCCTATTTGGGTCTGAACCCCCTAGGTTTGCCAAAATTTATACTTTCTTTATTTTTATTATTATTTTCTATTTCCTTTTAAATTATTATTTTTAATTAAGTTATTATTTTCATAAATATAAAAAAAAAACAATTAAAAAATCAGAAAAGAAAAAAATAATAAATATTTTTTATTTTAATATCTTTTGTAATTAAAATGTATTAATTCATTTAGTTATTAATTTAGGGTTTAATTTAATATTTTCATAGTAAAAATCTAAAAAGTGTAGAAATAGGGTTTAATTAATGTTTTTATTCCTTTTTATTTTTTCTTTCATAATAATTAAAATAATTAAATATTTATGTTTATAATTAAATTGTATATAAAAATTAGGGTTAATTTTAGGTTAAGAACTTCAACATTTTTTTCATAATAAATTAAAATAACTAGAATTAGGGTTAGCATTTATCTTAATTAATTCTTTTTTCATAAAAATCCTAAAAATCATGAAATACCAAAAAAAACAATTTCCTTTCTTTTTAATTAATTAATGTCACCATTTAATTTAATTTTGCAAAAAGGGTCCAACGCCCTCGTTTTTAATTCTTATTAATTCGCATATTTATTTTATTTCGTTTAAATATTTGTGTATCTCTCCCAAAGCCGTGTAACTAATTGCTCGCACTTTATTTTTATTTGCTTTCTTTATTTTTCTGTCAAATCGGGTTCGAGAAATTTTGGCGATGTGGACCCGCGCCTTTTGTAATAGCTTTAGACTTTTACTTTTCTCGCAATTTTTTAACTGTTAATTGATGCATGAAAGAATGTATGGACAAAACTAAAAACAAACGTTAGATCACCAATAACATGACAAAAGACAAAATAAATGAAAACGACACACCAATCACACACCACCCCTAGGGTACGCCTCACTGTTGCCTTACCCTTCGAAAGGTGATCGTCGAGTAGAGGATGTCTTAGTAAGTCCTCATGATCCAGGAACCTGGCATGAGGGTAGCTTCTAAGGTGTCTTCCCATTGCTCTGGTGATCACCATGTCCCTACAAACTCGAATTGACCCGAACACCTCCAACGGTGGTGCTACCTACCTCTCAATGGTGGGATGGCACTACTTTAAAGGACATTTACACAGACGAATTCCTTAGGGTAGGTAGGTTCTCGTAGATACTTGCTCTAATTCAAAACAAAACAAATTCAAAAAATACTTTTCACACCAACACATTTTCAAAAAGCTTTCGAAAGTATTTTTTCAAACACTCTTGAGGACCGATACAAGAGTCGAACCAGAATTTTCAAAGAAACTTTTTTAAAACCCACAGTTGAAAAGCAAACAAACAATTTTGAAAACACAAATGAGCAAGTATTTAAGAGCCCATGGATAACCATGGATAGAAAGGGTGCTAACACCTTCCCTTTCTATAATCTACCTCCCGAACCGAGAGCAATCTCTTTAAGGAATTTTTCTGTGCTTTTGTCCTTTCCATTTGGAGAAAATAAAAGACGGTGGCGACTCTTGCTTCCGCGACATTTCGCGAACCAACGTTAAACAATCAGTTCCAGATCCACCGATCACAGACCCTTTAAAGAAATTAAATTGAAATTGGAAGTGAATTAATTATTTAATAAGAAAAGAAGTTATTTTTGGTTTTTTTGGTATTTAATGAAAATAAAGAAAATTAATTGAAATTAAAAGTTAAATAAAACCCTAATTCTAAATTTGTTTTTAATTATTAAAAAAATTGTTTAAGTTTAACCTAATTTAACCCTAATTAATTACAAGTTTATTTACAAGATAATTAATAATTAATAATGATAAGAATAAAAAAATTATTTATTAAGAAAAAGAATAAAAATACTAAAACCCTAATTTCTACATTTTTAGTTTATTTAAGAAAAAAACATTAAAGTTGAAAACCTAAAATTAAACTAATTTAATTATTAAGATTTATTTACAAAAACTATTAATGAATTAAAAATTAAATAAACATATTTTATTTTTGACTTTTTCTGGATTTTATATTTATGAAAATTATTTTGGTGAATTAATTAAAACAATAAAACAAATTAAAGAATAAAAAAGAAAAAGAAGAAAATTAGGAGGAAGAATACAAACAAAGGGGGTTTCTGGCCCAATTATGGAGGTCAATTGTAAGCAATTTGGCCCATTGATTCAGGCCTTTTTGGACTTTCTGGAATTGCATAGGGCATGGTTGACTAACGTGCATGATGGTCTTCCCATTCTGGCCATTAGATTGGAATTTCTGGACACTTGGCAGGCACACACGTATGCGCATATGGTGGATCACTGGGTAGGAATTGCACCTGATCATGTTACAACAAAAATTATAGGGAAATATGGGGGACCTGGGAATCGAACCCAGGTCCCAGTGCCTGCATGACAACACACCAATCAGTTGGACTAGCGCGTTTCTTTGTATAGTTAGTGGACAATGATTATTATATGTGAAAAAACAAACGTTATGCTGAATTAAAATAAAACGCGCCAATGTTTGAATCAGCCAACCACGTCAAGCCACACCAGCATCTTCTTCTCCATTTGCCTGTAACTAACATCAAATAGCGGGGGTTTTAAACCCCCACTAACCTAAACTTGCAATAATAGCGATTAGAGCATGGTTGAAAAGAAAAAGGGTGCGAGATGTAGATTCAATTCGTCAGAAGGTCCTGATTCCAATGGTACTATTTTGGTTGGCCAATTTTTCCTCAAGCGTAAAACCCCAAATCTGGAGCTTTGAAACCCTAAAAAGCTTCCATGGCAACTTCTCATACAGGCAATATTAGTTCAATTAGAAGGCACCAATAGCTTCAGCATATTCATATTAATATAAACCAATCATTAAAACACAGTAATCATGCATGAAAAATGAAACACGAATATCAAAATTTTAAAGAAAAGTCAGGCTTCTATCTACCAATTCCTTGAGTATGGAGGCGTGATTTTGATTGGAAAATCTCCCTGGTAATGTCAGGAGTGGATTGGAATGGTTTTGAGGCCTTGAAACCCCTTGCAATTCAGTTTTCAGTTTCCAAATTTTTTGTCAAAAATTGCAATGTTGTTCTTTGTTCTCAGCGCAACTTTCTTGTTCTTATCATTAGGTTTGCAATGTGCATATATGTGTGAATGAATTAGGTTAGAAAAACTGGCCCAAAATCCATGTTTTAATGCTTTTCAATATTTGATTTTCCATGATCTTTTTCAATCCTTTTTGCCATCAAACCATTGCCAATCATGGGAGATTCTTTCCCTTTTGGATGATACACGAATATTGAGCACATAAAGGTGCATATGCTGCATAAAAAGATTTGAAAGGTGGCATTTGATATTTTTGTCATATTTAATTTTAATTAAGTGAATTAATAATAATAATAATTCAAATAATTAATCAAAAATGATAAAATAACTCCCTTGGATGTCAATGGGTCGTGTATAGCCTTTGGGTAATGATTCATGGAAGAAATTGTGGCCCATTAGCAATTTTGAGGCATTTGAAGCAAAGTTGACTTTTCAAAATTCCCAAAAATTTCCCAACTTCCACAACTCATATCTTGCTCAATGTTTAAGCTTTGATCATGTTCTTGGACATTTTGGAAATTTCTTGAAGTCCTCTAACCAATGCCTTTGGTCCCATGTCATTTTGATTTACCAATCTCAATTTATGGTCTTTGACTTAAAGTACCTTTTTGTTGACTTTTGAAAATGACCTATAATGTTGAGATTGATAACTTTTTGTGAGAGCATTTCTTGGACTTGAAGTGTGAAGATGAGTTGTAGGAATTGTCATTCTCTTCAAAATTAGCTTTGGATGGAATTTTTCTGATAAACCATATGGAAGTTATGCCCTGGTCAATTTGCAGTTAACTTTTTCAGCTGTCTAAGAATAGAAACTTTTGCATCTTGAGACTTTTTGAGCCATGCCTTGAGAATCATGATCAAGAATTGATCAAATGATGTTTGTGGCTTCAAAATAATATGTTGACCAAAATTTTTGACTTTTGACTGTCAAATGACCATTTTGCCCCTGCAGTTGACTGTGAAGCAATTTGGGTTTTTGACTGTGCAATCTGGTGCTGTGAGTCTTAAAACTTGACATATGGATGCTTGACAATGTTTATAGGCATGTGGGACTTGTTTGGACCCTTGAAAACTTCAATTTCTTTGCCAGAAACAAAACCCTAATTTTTGACTGTTAGGAGGCCATTGGACTGTGCAACCCTTGGGAGATTTTGAAGCATGCTCTTAGCAAACTTTGAAGAATATGGGAGGGAAAATTTTGGGGTACAATAGTTGCCCCTGTTCAATCTTCTTAGACCTGAGGATGTAGATTGGCTGTCGTGCCTTTCGTAATCCGAAGGTGGAAGATGATTGAACACTAGAGTGCCCAGAAATTTGCGCTCACATGTTAGCAGTGTGATGGTGGGAATGGGATTACAGATGCCATTTGGAGATTGATGGATAGGAAGATGGGCTTACAGATGCCATGTTGAGAGGTGATGAATAGGTGGATGGGCTTATAGATGCCATCTGGGTGTCGATCGCGTAAGAGTTTCCTTAGCGAGAACTTGCGTACCTGAAAAAGAAAGATAATTACCTGGCCTGTTACAGGAGTTTGATTTTAAAATTCTTTATATAGACGCGCCCTGGCTGGATACAGGTATCGAATATTTGAACTCTTCAGACGTGCTCTCAACGGGACGGTGAGAGAACCTTGGACGATTATTACCTCAACAGTAACGCTGAGAAAACCTTGGTCGATTACTACCTCAACAGTAACGATGAGAGAACCTTGGGCAATTACTACCTCAACAGTAATGATGAGAGAACCTTGGGCGATTACTACCTCAACAGTAACGATCAGAGAACCTTGGGCGATTACTACCTCAACAGTAACGATGAGAGAACCTTGGGCGATTACTACCTCAACAGTAACGATGAGAGAACCTTGGGCGATTACTACCTCAACAGTAACGATGAGAGAACCTTGGGCGATTACTACCTCAACAGTAACGATGAGAGAATCTTGGATGTCTTCTACTGAGTCTTCATCAGGAAAATCTTTAAGAATCGATTTAACTGGACCAGAGAAGGCCTTTGACTGGATCGGCATCAGAAAAATCTTTAGGAGTCGATTTAACTGAACCAGGCAAGGTCTTGGAATCTTCAATTAGGTCTTCATCAGGAAAATCTTTAGGAATCGATTTAACTGGACCAGAGAAGGCCTTTGACTGGATCGACATCAGAAAAATCTTTAGGAGTCGATTTAACTGAACCAGGCAAGGTCTTGGAATATCTCTGACTGGATAAGAATCAGAAAAATCTTAGGATCGATTTAACTGAACCAGACGAAAGTCTTGGAATATCTTTGACTGGAATACGAATCAGGGAGATCTTAGGGTCGATCTGACTGAACCAGAGAAGGTCTTGGATTAACTTTGACTGGATAAGTATCAGAAAAATCTTAGGGTCGATTTAATTGAACCAGACGAAAGTCTTCCATAGATGTAGTTTTTTTCTTTTGAGGGGACTACTAGGTCATATGAGTGGTCAGCGGTGTTTACTGATTCGTCTTTCCCTGAAACGGTAAAGGGTCAGTCATATGCAATGTCATGATGTATGAAATGCATGGTATATATCAAGCAATGATGCTCTCAACATAAATGAGATTGTAAGATATGATGCGTTTATGCATGTATCATGATGTATGTGATGTTTTTGAATGTATTTTCGTCTAGGAACATATATCCTTGACGAATGCCGGGAGTTAAAATCCTGGGCTGATGGAGAGCTTCTGTTTCCACTGGGGAGTGATGGTTGCAAGAATACCGGTAGGAGAAGATAACTCCGTTGGGGGATAAACTTGACGAATAGATTACTCTGCAGGGAGAAAATTATTCTAGCGATCTTGCTGGGGAACAATACTCTGTGGGAAGAGAGGTACTCTGTTGAGATGTTGATGGTAACTTTGCTGGGGATACCGTTGATGTGTTGGAAGTTTTGATAGAATCCGCTGGGGGTAAGAAGACTTTGCCGAGGACGATCTTTCCGTGGCTTTTGGCTGAGGATAACCCAGTTATATCCTGGTAGGGAAATAACCTTTGAATAAAGCCGGGGGACGCGTTCGTGCTCTGCAGGGGGGAAGCTTCCAAAATCTACTGGGGATAAGTTTCCTGCTGGGGAGATGGATTCCACTTTCCTGGGGAAATCTTTGGACTGGACTCTCCTGGGGAAATCTTGAGACATATTGGGGAAGTGACTCCGCTGAATGTCTGATATACCGCCGGGGAATAATCTTAGATCAAGATTACCGGGGATGTTTGTTAAGAATGTTCGTATATTGCGCTGGGGAATGTTGAGATCTGCTGGAGGATACCCAACTTCCTTAAGGCTGATAGTATAACTTTGCTTAGGGAGAGTGCACTGACTTGCTGACTCACTCTCTGGGGAATTAAGATATACTGGTTATGTTCTTCAGTTGAACTTACTTTGGTACCTTGATGGACAGAACAATTAGATTGCTTAGACAACTTATTATTGCCCCTGTTTCTAATGTTACCTGTAATTAATCCTTTGTTTCGTATGCAAACGTTTTATGAGTTAGCAATTATTGTCAAATGCATATATCACAAATTGAACCTTGGACGTTCTTCGCAAAACAAAACAGAAAAGGAAAAACAATTGGCAATTTTAACTGAAAAATGAATTTGTATTGATTTTTGAATTTGCCTGTAAATAGGCGTTTTATGTACAAGAGGCTGACGTCCTAGTAAGAGAACGCCGCCGAACAAAAGAGTTTATACAATTTGTACAAAAGGGAAAACAAAACAACTATGTGAAAAGGATAATCCCACTGGGTTTCCACTCTGCTATCGCCTTTATATCTTCGAGCGTCTCATCACTTGATGACCTAGCTGAAGATGAAGCTGATTGATCGATGCCGTCTGAACTTGATGTTGATACTGGATTCTGGATGCAAGGTGATCCAATGAGACATAGTATTACGCTTTATCCCTAACTTTTGCCTGGACCGCCCTTTCGGGTTTTCAGTCCACCGGGATACCCATTTTTACCCAAGCCGCCTTTTCAGGTTTTCGACTTGCCGGGTGTACAGATTTTTTCATTTCATCCCTCATTTTGCCCGAACCCTTTTGGTTCGCCGGGAAGCCCTAATTTTTGC
This sequence comes from Vicia faba, assembly GCA_948472305.1. Classification (NCBI taxonomy): domain Eukaryota; kingdom Viridiplantae; phylum Streptophyta; class Magnoliopsida; order Fabales; family Fabaceae; genus Vicia; species Vicia faba. Next base: position 32,801 of record CATIWC010000562.1, read on the forward strand.
CTAGGTATGTCAATCTAGCGGGTCTTTTATCATGCGTAGTATCTTTTTACTATGTCTGCATTGGCGGGGTGAGGAAGGTCGTCACCATCCATGGTGGTTAAGATCGTGGCTCCTCCTGAGAACACATGTTTAACCACAAATGGCCCTTCGTACGTAGGGGTCCATTTTCCCCTGGGATCACTCTGAGGAAGGATGATGCGCTTGATTACTAGATCCCCAACTTGATATTCTTGTGGTCTGACCTTCTTGTTAAATGCCCTGATCATCCGTTTTTGGTACGTCTGACCATGACAAATAGCAGCAAGTCTCTTTTTGTCGATTAAGTTTAGCTGATCAAGTCGTGTCTGGATCCAATCATCTTCACTCAGATCTGCATCCTTCATTATCCGGAGAGAGGGTATCTGCACTTCGATCGACAAGACTGCTTCCATGCTGTAAACCAAGGAAAAAGGAGTTGCCCCGGTTGACGTCCTTGCTGAGGTACGGTACCCGTGTAGAGCGAACGGTAACATCTCGTGCCAATATTTATAGGTCACTGTCATCTTCTGCACAATCTTCTTGATATTCTTATTCGCTGCTTCTACAGCCCCATTCATCTTCGGCTGGTAAGGAGAAGAGTTGTGGTGCTGTATCTTGAATTGCTCGCAGAGCTCAGTGATCATCTTGTTATTAAGATTGGTACCGTTGTCCGTAATGATCCTTTCCGGGACGCCGTATCGACAGATCATGTTATGCCGAATGAACCGTGCCACAACGTTCTTGGTTACTGTGGCGTAGGAAGCTGCTTCAACCCACTTTGTGAAGTAATCGATTGCTACCAGGATGAAGCGATGTCCGTTGGATGCCGTAGGTTTAATCTCACCGATCATATCTATGCCCCACATTGCAAACGGCAAGGTGCTGTCAAGCCATTCAGAGGAACTGGAGGAACGTGCACCTTATCTGCATAAATCTGGCATTTATGACATGTCCGAGAATGTTGGTAACAGTCGGCTTCCATTGTGGACCAGAAATATCCTGCCCGAAGGATCTTCTTTGCCATGGTATGTCCACTAGAATGCGTTCCGAAGGTACCTTCATGTAGCTCTGCCATGATCCTTTCTGCTTCAGTCTTATCCATACAACGCAGTAAGGTCGAATCATGGTTTCGCTTGTACAGGATGCCGTTGCTAAGGAAGAACTTCGCTGCGAACCTTCTCAGAAACTTTTTATCATTGATAGACGCACCTTCAGGGTATTTCTGAGCTTCCAAGTATCTCTTCACCTCATGGTACCAGGGTTTTTCAGTCACTACCTTGGCCTCAAGATCACAACAGTATGCTGGTTCGTCCAGTTTCCAGATAATGACCCGGGGAGCCTCATTGTCCCATTTGACCTTGAACATGGAAGACATCGTAGCTAACGCGTCCGCCAACTAATTCTCCTCTCTTGGAAAATGTTCAAAAGTTATCTCTGTGAAATGGGGGATCAATGTCAACACACATTCTCTGTAAGGAATAAGATTCGGATGTTTCGTATCCCACTTGCCTTTGATCTGATTGATCACGAGAGCGGAATCTCCGAAGACACTCAGAAACTTGATCCTTAAGTCAATCGCAGCTTGAAGACCCATGATGCACGCCTCATACTCCGCCATGTTGTTGGTGCAGTTGAAACATAGTCGGGCAGTAAGTGGAGTATGAGTGCCTTGAGGGGATATGATTACAGCACCGATACCGTTACCCAAGGCGTTGGAGGCTCCATCAAAATGCATAGACCATCGGGATCCTTCCTCAGGTCCTTCATCCGGTCCAGGTACTTCACAATCAGTCACTACCATGATGCTCTCGTCAGGAAACTCAAAGTTCATTGACTGATAGTCGTCTACTGCCTGATGTGCCAAGTGGTCTGCCAACACACTTCCCTTGATAGCTTTCTGGGTCGTGTATTGGATGTCGTATTCTGTCAAGATCATTTGCCATCTTGCTATTCTCCCAAACAGAGCAGGCTTTTCAAATATGTACTTTATTGGATCCATCTTTGAGATCAACAAGGTAGTGTGAGTCAGCATATACTGTCTCAGCCAGCGAGCAGCCCATACCAAAGCGCAACAAGTTTTCTCGAGCAGTGAGTATCGGGTCTCACAGTCGGTAAACTTTTTGCTAAGGTAATAAATGGCATGCTCTTTTCGGCCAGACTCGTCATGCTGCCCCAGCACACACCCCATTGAGTTGTCAAGTACTGTCAGGTATAGTATCAGAGGTCTCCCTTCAACCGATGGCATAAGGATGGGTGGTTCTTGGAGATACTCTTTGATTCTGTCAAAAGCGGCCTGACATTCATCGTTCCAACGTACTACCTGATCTTTCTTCAGCAGCTTGAAGATTGGTTCACAGGTAGCAGTTAGATGCGAGATGAATCGAGCAATGTAATTCAAGCGTCCTAAAAAGCCTCTGACCTCTTTCTCTGTCTTAGGAACTGGCATCTCTTGAATGGCTTTAACCTTGGCAGGGTCCACTTGAATACCCTTATCACTTACGACGAAGCCTAGCAACTTTCTAGACCTTACCCCGAAGGTGCACTTGTTCGGGTTCAACCTCAGCTTGTACAGTTTCAGACGGTCAAACAGCTTCTGTAGATGGTCAAGGTGTTCCTCCTCAGTTTGGGACCTTGCAATCATGTCGTCAACATACACCTCAATCTCATGATGGATCATGTCGTGAAATAAAGCAACCATGGCACGTTGGTAGGTTGCCCCAGCATTTTTCAACCCGAATGACATGACCTTGTAGCAGAAGGTGCCCCACTGAGTAACAAAGGTAGTCTTTTCCATGTCTTCAGGAGCCATCTTGATCTGATTATACCCTGAAAAACCATCCATGAAAGAGAACACCTTGTGCTGAGCGGTATTGTCAACCAGAACATCAATGTGAGGTAGGGGGAAGTCATCCTTGGGGTTGGCCCTGTTCAGATCCCTGTAGTCAACACACATTCTGACCTTACCATCTTTCTTTGGTACCGGCACCACATTAGCAACCCACTGAGGGTAAGAAGTCACTGTAAGAAACCCGACATCGAATTGTTTCGTAACCTCAGCTTTGATCTTCTCAAACATCTCTGGACGCATACGGCGGACTTTTTGCTTAACCGGAGGGCAGTCTTCCTTGGTAGGCAAATGATGGACCACAATATTGGTATACCCAGGCATGTCTTCGTAGGACCAGGCAAAGATCTCCATATAATCATGTAACATCTGAGTCAACCGTTGCTTCACGCTGAGCTCTAGGTTGGCACCAATCTTGACTTCCTTTCTGTCTGCCTCAGTACCCAGATTTATCGTTTCCACTGGCTCTTCATGTGGTTGAATTGCCCTCTCTTCCTGGAGTAACAGTCTTGCAAGTTCGCCAGGCACTTCACAATCATCTTCACCTTCGTCTTCGGCTAAGTTGATCAGATTTTCGAAGTCATAACTGGCAGTAGCAGAGTCGTTACCAGTGAGATCCAGAGTGGATTGAAACCTGTGTAGGTGAGTGTGTGTAAATATAGCTGTTTTGCAATATATAAAGAAAGAAAGAAAGAAAGGGAGCACAAGATTTGAAATGCGAAAAAACGTCCAAGACCTTTATTCATGATATATGTAAATGACAGTTATAAGCCCTCACAAATGAAACCACGGTGCCCCGGGTAAGACACCGGGCCATAAAGTTTCAATTTATTGTTTATTACAAATAACAAAAACAAAGGAATTCATTACTGCGTAACAAAAGTAACAGGTGTATGATCTTTTGCGGTCCAATTATTCAATCCACCGTCAGTCGTCGGGTAGATCCAGCTATCGAACTCTGATTCGTCCACTTCGTCTTCATCCCCAACAGCATTCAATCCTGTATTAGTGATGAGCACAGGAGATCTTCCAGTCCTAGCTTTGCGCACAACCCTCTGAGCCTCTGCAGTAAAACCCAGTCCAAACTTGTCAGTTTTAGGAGTGAAATCAGGGAGCCTGCCCCAGTTAGCACATTCACCTTTCTCGATTACAGCCCGGGCGTCCTTCAAGGAAGCCATCTTCAAAGGAAAGTCCTCTTCAATCACTGTTTCCGCTGCTGCCAATGTTGGAGGTACCTCTTCAAAATGCTGAAAGGGGGTTTCAATAAACTCCCCGTCCATCTCGATATACCGGAAGGAATTCAAGTGACTAACCATATACTCCTCCTGTCCCTGCACAGTGACAATCTTCCCTCTGACGGGGTACTTGAGTTTCTGGTGTAGGGTAGAGGTTACGGCCCCAGCTTTGTGAATCCAAGGTCGACCCAGTAAACAGGAATAAGATGGACGAATATCCATCACATAGAAAGTTGAGTCGAATACTTGAGAACCCACACGAATAGGAATGTCTACCTCTCCATGAACCATCCTCTTCGATCCGTCAAAAGCTCGAACAATGATGTTGCTAGGTTTCAACTCCAGGCCCTCACAATCCAACCGGTCTAAGGCCTTCTTGGGCAACACATTCAGGGAAGAACCGGTGTCCACCAACACGTGTGCAAGAGTAGTGCCCCTGCATTCTATAGAGACATGCAGGGCATCATTGTGGTTCTTTCCCTTGGCGGTGAGATCAGCATCCGAGAAACCCAAACCATTGTCAGCTGTCAAATTGGCTACGCAATCATTAAACTGGTCTGCAGATGTCTCCTGTGGCACATGGGCCGTCTTTAGAAATGAAATTAGGGCCTTAGCATGGGCCTCTGAGCATAGCAGCAAGGAGAGCATAGAGATCTTGGAGGGGGTATGCCCCAGCTGTTCAACAACATTAAAATCACTCTTCTTGATTATTTTAAGAATTTCCTCCATCTCTTGCTGGGAGGCCTCAACATTCACAAATTTTGGTGCCTCCGTCCGGGCAGGCTCATCTTCAATCCCTTTGCCCCGAGCATTAGATGACTCGGCAGCAGGGGAAGCGATTGGATCAGAAGTAGCAACAGGCGCACTTGCAGGCGTTATTATGAGAGGTCTTCGAATAGCTGGTGGTGCAATGTCAGGCGAGAAGAGCCTGCCACTGCGGGTTACTTTAGCTGGACCGGTGATATTGCTGATGCTGGTACCGGTATTGAACTCTTGCTTTATTCCAAGTACATATACATCTGCCCCATAGTGCCATGGGACAGCCTTTTCAGATTCATAGGGGAGGGGCCCCGGAACAGTAATAACAATGGGTGCGACCGTCATAATTTTAACTGGCTTCCTCGGGGGAGCCTTGATTGGATTGTTGAAAATTGTAACGACAGATACTTCTTCCACAGGAACAATAGGAACAACGGTCTTCTTGAACAAAATCTCCTTGCTGTCCATCAGGCTTTGGAGGCCTAACTTCAGCAATGGACAACCAGTAGAGGTAACAACACACAAAAGGCAACCCTCGCTACAACCCGAAAATAAACCGGCCAGCAGCAGGTTCCTCTTAACAGTCAACAGAGGAGTAGCTACATCATTCACAAAAATGGCATACAAGTCTTCATCAATGGCATTTGCTCCATGCTGGGGCATAGGAGCAGTCACAACATTTGGCCTCTCAGGCGCCTCAAATTGTATCTCCTTCGCATCAATAAGGTCCTGCACCTTATTTCTCAGGGCCCAGCAATCATCAGTAGAATGCCCCGGCCTATCGGAGTGATAAGCACAGCGGGCATTTGGATTATACTTAGGAGAGGCAGTATTCACAACCTTCGGGGCCTCCCTGACAGTCACCAAGTTGGTTGATAATAGTTGCGGCAAGATTTGTGACAAGGTCATACTCAGCCGGGTAAATTCTCTTCTAGGCCTTTCAGCCCTTGGTTGATTGGTTTGCCGAGGAGCGGCAGCAGGCTTAGCAATCACCACCGCGTTGACAGTTTGGCGGCGCTCTGGTTTATCTTGCCTCCTAGGCCCATACACAGCACTGGCCTCCTTTTTAAAAGGTTTCTTCTCAGCACTTGAAGACGCCCCTTTCTGAATTTTACCGGACTTCATGCCAGCCTCTATCCTTTCCCCAGTCAAAATGAGGTCAGTAAACCCTGCAGACGAATTACCGATAAGATGATTGAAGAATGGCCCGGATAGGGTCCCCAAGAACATATCCACTAGCTCACGGTCTGTTAACGGAGGCTGCACCCTGCCAGCCAGGTCCCTCCACTTCTGCGCATACTCTTTAAAACCTTCGCCTGATCCTAGCGACATACCCTGGAGTTGGGTACGTGTAGGAGCAAGGTCGGCATTATATTGATACTGCTTGTAAAAAGCAGTAGCCAACTCCTCCCAGTTATGAACCTTGGTTCCATCCAGCTGATAGAACCATTCGAGATGAGTCCCTGAAAGACTCTCCTGGAAGAAGTGGATCCACAAGTTCTTGTCCACTGTATACGGCTGAATCTTCCGCACATAAGATTTGAGGTGTAGCTTAGGGCAAGACGCCCCGTCATACTTGGTGAAAGATGGTGCTTTAAACTTGTGAGGGATGATCACACCAGAAGACAAACCCAAGTCTCCGAAATCCAAACCAGGCACTTGTTGAATCTCCATGGCGTTCAGACGGTCTTCCAACTGCTTGTATCGGTCTTCAACCGGAGGATACCGTTCCTCATTAAAATCAGTCTCGTTGTCAGAGACCACCGGACTTGGAGCCCTTCCCCCCTGGGGATTGTCTTTGCCTACAGAAGAACCAACTTCCTCATTCTGCAGAGTGTTACCAAACCTCCGACCCGAGTTGAATATAACCGTTCTCTTCTTCTTCTTCTCCTTCTTCAGGAGCAAAGCCTTCAGCTCTTCTTGCCCTTGGGCCAGACCCATGATCAGCTCTTGAAATTACGCGTTCTGCGCCTGAAGGGCCTTGATAGACAACTCGGTAGATGATTCAGGGTTCATGATGCTGAAATAAACAACGAAGAACAGTAAGCAACCTGAAAAGAAGAGTACCTACTATGCACATGATGAATGATATGTGTTTATGCAATGCATTCAAGGGTTCGAAAATTCAAATTTGTTATAGACAAAAAGGAACACACGTTGTCATTAAGGAAATAATTGTTTGGTACATCAAAGCCTCATGGGCAAACATTACAAAGCAAATCAATCCCAAAAGACACTACGCATCCTCTTCGGAGCAATGTAGGTGTTGAGATTCCTCTCCTCATGCAGTAGGCGGGTGAGCTCCAAGACCTTCTTTTCACTAGCATGTAGACTGGTCTCAAGAGAATTCCGTTCTTCCTTAAGCTGGATCCAGCTTTTCTGCATTTCTTCCTAGGAGGTAGGCATGTCAGGATGTCGAATAGTGTAGGACACCTCTCCTTCCAATACTGGCTCTTTGATCACAGGGAGAACATGAGGGTAAGGCATTACTAACTTCTGGGAGCGGGCTCGTACCCACTTGAGATAAGGCTCCAACGGGATGGAATTCCTGTGCCCCAGGGTCTTGCTGTCTATCCTACTTGGCATCCTCCAAGCTCTGATAAATCTCTGGCGAAGTCCTTGTGCATCGTTGTCGAAGTCAAAAACTATGTCAGGAATTAACATGTCATGAGGGCCGTCCCTCTGAGCATAACCAAACTGTCTCAAAGCCAGGCACGGGTTGTAAGTAATACCTCCCCTAATTCCAAGTAAAGGAACATTAGGGTACTCCCCGCAACGATCAATGATAGTGACATCCTCTCTGGACCGAGAGCACCAATGTATATCTGCATGTGTAAGAGTCATCAATCGTTGTGACCATCTCAAACCCCACTCATTCTTCAAAACTGATTGTGGAAGGTGCGAAATAAACCACCTTCCCAGGAGAGGAGTGCAACACATAAAAACACCTCTTTTTCTCATGGTTCGAGTGTAACATGAGTGAAGGATGTCCCCAAGCAACGTAGGTATAGGATTCCTGGACACGAAGATCTGGACAACACTGATATCTATAAGCTGATCTGGATTAGGGAACAATACCAAACCATAGACAAGGAGGGCCACAGGTTCTTTTAAAAGCTTGTAGGTCAAGGGAGTTCCAACATTCTTGGGCCTTCTCAAACAGAAACCTGGCTAAGAACCCTTTGATACCACTTCTAACTTCCCAATGTCCCTTGAGGTCAGATGGTTGTAGGTGTAAGGCTTTAGCAATCTCTTCAAGTCTGGGTTCCTTTTCCGTACCGTTGTAGGGTAGTTGATCAAGGATAGGGATCTTCAAGAGCCGGGAGAACTCTTCCAATGTAGGTACCAGTTGATAATCCAGGAAAGTGAAACAGTGATGCAGAGGGTCAAAGAACTGGAACATGACCTTTATCATATCTTCCTCAATGTTGGTGTTGACCAAGCTGATGAGTCTTCCATGTCTCTCACTGAATGAAGAGCTCTCGGGAATCCGCGATATAAGTTCCTTAAGCTGAGGAGGGATCCTTACAAGGCTGATCTGAATTGTCTTTCTGCGAACAGTTTCCATGTCCTACAAAACAAGAACAAAGATGAAGATTCGAACCCCTGAAATGGTTAGCCAATGCATATGATGCTGGATGATGTCATGATGCTATGATTAAACACACCACAAATATTTACAAAGGCAAACATGATAAGGCACACAAGTCACACCACAACCCTTAGAGTTTAGGCCTGCATGGGGTCTGGGTATTACCCTCTTGAAGTTGGTGGGCTCAACCTGTCCTATCAGAAGCAACTGGGTTTTAAGGGTCCCAATATCACTGGATTGCTTTCATTGTTCATCGTTTCGATTTAGCCACTGAACTGGCAACCGAAATATTCCAGGAAAGCAACCCTCAATTGAGTGTAGTATCGAGTATCAACCAACCTCGGACTGCACCAAAGTCAGTTATCTCACTACCCTAAAGAGGCCAAGATGGTTCAATTAAGGTTCCTAAGGTCAGTTGATGCTTCACGACACCACGCGGAGGCCCCGTACTCTCCTTGACTAAACTCAAGGGTTACCGGTACACACCAAAGTGCCACATCAACGTAGCAGACTGTTTCAACCATGTCGGTATACCCCGCACAGTTCCCTCACAGCCTTGTTGCTACTTTCTAAGAAGGTATCCCCAGATCCGGGTTAGGATCTATAGAACTCCCAAGACAGTCCCACAATTTAAAGCAAACAAGTCAAAGCAAATGAAAACACAATTATGAACTATCCTAAGGTACACCTCACTTTATAAGTTCATCCCCAGCAGAGTCGCAAGTTCTGTGATCGGTGGATCTGGAACTGACTGTTTAACGCTGGTTCGCGAAATGTCGCGGAAGCAAGAGTTGCCACCGTCTTTTATTTTCTCCAATATGGAAAGGACAAAAGCACAGAAAAATTCCTTATTGAGATTAGTTCTCGGTTCGGGAGGTAAATTTATAGAAAGGGAAGGTATTAGCACCCTTTCTATCCATGGTTATCCATGGGCTCTTAGATACTTGCTCATTTGTGTTTTCAAAAGTGTTTGCTTTTCAGAGTGAGTGGGTTTGAAAAAGTTTCTTTGAAAATTTCAAATCGACTCTTGTATCAGTCCTCAAGAGTGTTTGAAAAGTTGTTTTTGAAAGCTTTTTGAAAAGTGTCGGTGTGAAAAGAGTTTTTGATTTGTTTTGAATTAGATCAATGGAACATAAGGACTCACTAAGACGTCCTATACTCGACGACCACGTTTCGAAGGTAAGGCAACAGTGAGGCGTACCCTAAGAGTGGTGTGTGAATTGTGTGTCGTTTTCAGTTATGTTTTATCTTGATCATGCATTGGGTGAGCTACGCTTTGATTTTTATTTGGGCCATTCATTCTTTCATGCAATAGTTAGCAGTTTAAAGGTGCGGAAATTAAAGTGCGGAAAATAAAGTCCTACGCTATTACAAGGCGCGGGTCTATACATCGCCAAATTAACAAAGACCCGATTTTGAATAAAAGTGCGGAAAGTAAATGTCCTAATTATTATTACAAAGCTTTGGGGCAAATACATTATATTTGAAATGAAAATAAAGGACAAACGCGCGAAGATAAATTAGAATCGAGAGTGCGAGGGCGTTGGACCCTTTAAGGAAATTAAATTGAAATTGGAAGTGAATTAATTATTTAATAAGAAAAGAAGTTATTTTTGGTTTTTTTGGTATTTAATGAAAATAAAGAAAATTAATTGAAATTAAAAGTTAAATAAAACCCTAATTCTAAATTTGTTTTTAATTATTAAAAAAATTGTTTAAGTTTAACCTAATTTAACCCTAATTAATTAATTACAAGTTTATTTACAAGATAATTAATAATTAATAATGATAAGAATAAAAAAATTATTTATTAAGAAAAAGAATAAAAATACTAAAACCATAATTTCTACATTTTTAGTTTATTTAAGAAAAAAACATTAAAGTTGAAAACCTAAAATTAAACTAATTTGATTATTAAGATTTATTTACAAAAACTATTAATGAATTAAAAATTAAATAAACATATTTTATTTTTGACTTTTTCTGGATTTTATATTTATGAAAATTATTTTGGTGAATTAATTAAAACAATAAAACAAATTAAAGAATAAAAAAGAAAAAGAAGAAAATTAGGAGGAAGAATACAAACAAAGGGGGTTTCTGGCCCAATTATGGAGGTCAATTGTAAGCAATTTGGCCCATTGATTCAGGCCTTTTTGGACTTTCTGGAATTGCATAGGGCATGGTTGACTAACGTGCATGATGGTCTTCCCATTCTGGCCATTAGATTGGAATTTCTGGACACTTGGCAGGCACACACGTATGCGCATATGGTGGATCACTGGGTAGGAATTGCACCTGATCATGTTACAACAAAAATTATAGGGAAATATGGGGGACCTGGGAATCGAACCCAGGTCCCAATGCCTGCATGACAACGCACCAACCAGTTGGACTAGCGTGTTTCTTTGTATAGTTAGTGGACAATGATTATTATATGTGAAAAAACAAACGTTATGCTGAATTAAAATAAAACGCGCCAATGTTTGAATCAGCCAACCACGTCAAGCCACGCCAGCATCTTCTTCTCCATTTGCCTGTAACTAACATCAAATAGCGGGGGTTTTAAACCCCCACTAACCCAAACCTGCAATAATAGCGATTAGAGCATGGTTGAAAAGAAAAAGGGTGCGAGATGTGGATTCAATTCGTCAGAAGGTCCTGATTCCAATGGTACTATTTTGGTTGGCCAATTTTTCCTCAAGCGTAAAATCCCAAATCTGGAGCTTTGAAACCCTAAAAAGCTTCCATGGCAACTTCTCATACAGGCAATATTAGTTCAATTAGAAGGCACCAATAGCTTCAGCATATTCATATTAATATAAACCAATCATTAAAACACAGTAATCATGCATGAAAAATGAAACACGAATATCAAAATTTTAAAGAAAAGTCAGGCTTCTATCTACCAATTCCTTGAGTATGGAGGCGTGATTTTGATTGGAAAAGCTCCCTGGTAATGTCAGGAGTGGATTGAAATGGTTTTGAGGCCTTGAAACCCCTTGCAATTCAGTTTTCAGTTTCCAAATTTTTTGTCAAAAATTGCAATGTTGTTCTTTGTTCTCAGCGCAGCTTTCTTGTTCTTATCATTAGGTTTGCAATGTGCATATATGTGTGAATGAATTAGGTTAGAAAAACTGGCCCAAAATCCATGTTTTAATGCTTTTCAATATTTGATTTTCCATGATCTTTTTCAATCCTTTTTGCCATCAAACCATTGCCAATCATGGGAGATTCTTTCCCTTTTGGATGATACACGAATATTGACACATAAAGAGTGCATATGCTGCATAAAAAGATTTGAAAGGTGGCATTTGATATTTTTGTCATATTTAATTTTAATTAAGTGAATTAATAATAATAATAATTCAAATGATTAATAAAAAATGATAAAATAACTCCCTTGGATGTCAATGGGTCGTGCATAGCCTTTGGGTAATGATTCATGGAAGAAATTGTGGCCCATTAGCAATTTTGAGGCATTTGAAGCAAAGTTGACTTTTCAAAATTCCCAAAAATTTCCCAACTTCCACAAGGCATATCTTGCTTAATTTTTAAGCTTTGATCATGTTCTTGGACATTTTGGAAAGGTCTTGAAGTCCTCTAACCAATTCCTTTGGTCCCATGTCATTTTGATTTACCAATCTCAAGTTATGGTCTTTGACTTAAAGTACCTTTTTGTTGACTTTTGAAAATGACCTATAATGTTGAGATTGATAACTTTTTGTGAGAGCATTTCTTGGACTTGAAGTGTGAAGATGAGTTGTAGGAAATGTCATTCTCTTCAAAATAAGCTTTGGATGGAATTTTTCTGATAAACCATGTGGAAGTTATGCCCTGGTCAATTTGCAGTTGACTTTTTCAACTGTCCAAGAATAGAAACTTTTGCATCTTGAGACTTTTTGAGCCATGCCTTGAGAATCATGATCAAGAATTGATCAAATGATTTTTTTTGCTTCAAAATAAGATGTTGACCAAAATTTTTGACTTTTGACTGTCAAATGACCATTTTGCCCATGCAGTTGACTGTGAAGCAATTAGGGTTTTTGACTGTGCAATCTGGTGCTGTGAGTCTTGAAACTTGACATATGGATGCTTTACAATGTTTATAGGCATGTGGGACTTGTTTTGACCCTTGAAAACTTCAATTTCTTTGCCAGAAACAAAACCCTAATTTCTGACTGTTAGGAGGCCATTGGACTGTGCAACCCTTGGGAGATTTTGAAGCATGCTCTTAGAAAACTTTGAAGAATATGGGAGGGCACATTTTGGGGTACAACAGATGTCATCTAAAAGCTCATATCAGGAAAATCTCCTCCATTCCTCCAAATGGCATCTATAAGCCCATTCATAATTCATCACCGAGTGCATATTTGTGGGCACTCTAGTGTTCAATCATCTTCCACCTTCAAGTCACAAATGGCGGATCCACCAATATAACTCTTCAGGTTTAAGAAGATTGAACAGGGGCAGATGTTGTACCCCAAAAATTTTCCTCTCATTTATCAAGTATTTTTCACAAGATCTCCTTTGGTTCAAGACTGCACAAGGGTTGATCAACTCAAGACACCTCCTTAAGCACTGATGACTGAAATTAGGGTTTGAGATTTCACAAGGATAATTGAACTTTTAATGCCTCATATGACTTTCATGGATCATTATGTACCCTCAAGAGTGCTCATGTCAAGTTTCAAGTCTTGGATCACATTTTTTCTCAGTCAATTGATCAGTTGACCTAAAAATCAACTTTATTGAGGAAAAAGTCAACTATGGTCAATTTACAGTCAAACTTCATAATTTTTGATCCATATAAACATTGTGAACTCCTATATGTCATTTGATCAAGTTTGAACCACAATTCCTCAAGAAATTTGATCAGATCATCAAAAGGGCAAAATGGTCAAAATTAGGGTTTTGACTGAGAAAGGGCAATTTCTGATTTTTGACCTAGCAAATGGTTAAATGGTTTGAGACATGATCTCAAGGTTTCAATTGAATCATTTTTACCTAATGGCATGACTCAAAACATTGCTCAAGGTCATTTGATTGAAAGTTGATTTTCAGTCAACTAATCAAAAGTCAACTGCACACTGAAAAGTCAAACTTTGACTTTTTGGTTAAAATCAAGTGTCAAAGATCACAATTCATCAAAACATGTCAAAATATGAAACTTTTTCATCAATAAATCAAAAAGTCAAGATTTCATTTTGAAAAGTCAAAGTTTCCAAACTTAGAAATTTTTCTAAGTGTTGAAAACTTCATATTTTTTCACAACTTTGAGCCAATTTTTCACCATGATGTAAGATGATTCAAAGGAAACTTTCAACATGAAAGTTGTATATCTCAATGAGATCTAAAAAATTTCTTTAAACAACTTCTACTATAAATGCATAGATTTCATGTTATGATTTTGTGAATACATGTTCATGAAACTTGGAAACTTAGTGAAATTTTTCCCTAGTTTAGGCAGGATTTTGACCTAACTTCATGGAAATTTTTCACATAGTTCCAAGGGGAATTTTCAAAATTGATTCAAAGAGGGATTGTAGAGAACATTACAAGCTTTATAAAATGTCAAAGAACTCCTTGATATCATGTTTGATCAAGGAGAATCGAAGGCATGAAGTTGGCATTTCATTCTTGAATTATAGGTCAATTTCATGATGAACAAGAATGCAAATCAATGCTAGGCTGCACAATCTTTGCTTTGTAGGCCTCAAACTTGTTAGGCACTCCATAATTAATGTTTGACACAGCTGTTAGAGGTTTCAACTCAAGAATTCAATGTATTGCCCATGCTTAATGCCATTTTGGGAAGAAAGTGCACATTGCCATTTTGGAAAAGTAGCTTTATGCACAAAATCAGTTCTTGAGCTTTGCACTTATTTTATTATGATCATACACAATTTATAACCCAAAAGAAACTTTTCTAAAGCCTCTAAACAACTCTGCCCATGCTTGTACTTTGCCTTGAAACCATGTTTTCACTTTTCTTAAAAATCAAGTAACATAGCCATAACTTGTAATTGTATGATTCTGACCCTCTCAAGCCTCAGAACCTTTTCCTTACTTATGCACAAGTTGTTTGCATCAAAAGACACGAGTTCAAGCACCCTCAAAACCTCCCAAGCACCTTGCTGCACATCATTGCCCAAACTTGACAGTTTTGAGCAAAAACTCAGCATCTTCATTTCCACTCGTGCATTTTGAAAACTAATCATCCAAACACCTTCCATACATCATATCAAAGTAATCCAGGCCCTTATTTCCTAACTATAACTCCTCCATCATCATCCACCATTTTCAAAATTGAAGCTTGCAACTTGACTTGAGTTGGGAGTTTCAGCCATCCTCAAAGCAAAGTAGGAGTTGGAATACACTCAAGGAGGTCCAGGCTAGCTAAACAGATCATTGGGAAACCTCAAAGCTTGATCAAACTCCATACACGAATCCAGCTGCAAGAGGTAAGTTTTCAAACTTCTATCTCTTCATACAAGCATCATTTGATTCTAATTTGTGAAGATAAAATGTAGATACCATTGCCACGAAGCTGTACATATCCATAGTTTGCATTTATATGGCCTGAGCTTATAGAATTTTAGAGTTGAAGTTTCTGAAATTTTTAGGTTTTAATTTAGGGCCAGAAAAATTCTCACTCATCTTTGACTTTTAGCTTTAGTTATTTATATGGTTGGATTCATGGGAAGAAATACCACAACTTTCATGTTTGTACTTTCCACTTTTGTTGAGAGATGAAGAAGTTACATGTACTCTGGCTGGGCGTGAGGTTGAAGATGAAGTTCAGGCCATGGACTTGATTTGTAATATATATTTATGGTTTGATATAAATGAACAGATGTATAGCCACCCCAGTGGTAAGGCAATGCGCTAGTAACCAAGAGGGCGTGGGTTCAACACCGAGCACGCTGCCTTTTGTTCTTTTTCACATTTTTACACTTTTTTGTTGTCTATCTTTGCAGCGTCTGGGTCCAGCATTGGGCCTTCTTCATTTTTTGCTAACTTTCCCCCCTGACTTACTTCAGCACCCCCTGGACCAATTTCATTATTATTTTCATTTTTCTTATTTTATTTTATTCTTTTTCCTTTATTATATTATTATTAATATTTTTTAATTGTTATTAATAAAAATCCAAAAATATTTTATTTATTATTTTTACACTTATTTAGTTTATTTGTTTTATAAAACTAAAAGAACAAAAAAAATTTCTTAATAAATTAATTTCTTTCTTAATAATTAATATTTAGGTTTAGATTTAATTATTATATTATTTTCTTGCAATTAAAATTAATTTAGAACTTAGGTTTCTTTTAATTAATTAATATTCATATTATTTTTATTAATTTAAAACCTTTTCATAAATAAAATCCTAAAAAATATTTTTTAGTTAAATTTCTTTTCTTATTTAATTTAAGTTAACTTTATTTAATTTTCATTAATCATTTTTCTTAATTAGGTTTAGCTTAAAACCTTTTCATAAAAACCAAACAAAAATCATTTCTTTTTCATTTGCATTTGTACATTGTTATTCATTCAATTCTTGTATAATATTCAATATGGTTGTAATAATTATTTAGATTTAATTTTCTTGCAAAAATCCCTATTTGTAAATTTGTATACCCCCTCCCCTAATGATGTAATAGCTTAGTATTTTTATTTTCCGCAATTTAATGCTTTATGTACAAATGCTAGTAAGTTAGGGTTTGTATGGAAAGATAAAATCAATGCTTAGAAAACCCTAATCAAGACAAATCAAGCATGAAAAAGACACACTTGCAGACTTGCACGCTTAGGGTAAATACACTTGTTTCCTTGAGAAATAAATGGACATAATACGCATGTAAGATGTCTTAGCAAAAACAAGCAAAAATACAAGATCATAGTCCCTCGATGGCGCTACAAATGTTGCCTTACAAATGATCTTAGTCCCTCCAAAGAAAATGCTAAGATATCTTACAATATTGCTATTCGTGACTATACGATGACCCTTTCCCGTTCCTTTTACATCCAAAGATAGAGTTTCTTACCAAATCAATGGTAAGATAACAATGTCAAAGGAAAGAGGAAATAAACAAGAAAGACTTTTTGAGTAGGTAGAATGTTCCTAGTTGCTTGCTCATTTTCAAACCAAAACATCCTTGTTATTTTTAAAACAAACACCAACACTTTCATCTTGAAACATTTTCAAAAGATAAACATTTTGTACACGTTCTTATAGAAACGAGATCCATTACAAAGAAGACACCTTTTTAAAATCACTTTCAAAAAACACATTCCACAAACATTTCTTTGAAATATTTTCAAAACAACACTTTGTACGCGTTCTTATAGAAATGAGAGCCATTACAAAGTCACATTTTCAAAATACTTTCAAAACCCACACCATAAGCATATATTCAAACAAAAGCAAGTGATCTAGCAAGCAACTAAGAGCCCGTAGATAACTACGGATGAAAAGGGTGCTAATACCTTCCCTTTTCATAATCTACCCCCCGAACTCAAGAAAACATCTCAAAGGTCTTTCCTGTTCGTTTCAACCTTTCCTTTTGGATAGAAGAAAAGTCGATGGCGACTCTTGCTAACCGCAACATTTACGATCAAACGCAAAACAACCAAGTCAGTTCTCCCACCGTGTTACAATGAGGAAGGAAAGAGCTCAGATATGTATCTCAAAACACCTGAAATAACGCATTTCAGAGATGCATCTCCAAAAAGAGCTTCGTTCAACTACCATGGCAGAAACTTTTCTGCAACTGCCCTAACCATCCAAGTATCATCCAAACTCACCCAAATGAAAAACTTACTCAAAAAAGTGTTAATGAGGGTGTAAACTGATATGATATTAAATGCAATAGTTATAGGGAGTTAGGAGTGCAAGATACAAGAAAATGTTGCTTCAATACTTGATCTTGAGTGGGAACTGGAAACAGGTAGAGGGAGGTCGAGAGAAATTTTTTATTTATGAAAAATGAAGAAGGAGAAGAGGGACAATCTAGAGCGAGCTTTAAATACTATCACCTAGTTCGGAGATACATCTCTGAAATATTTATTAGATTACAAAATGTTAATTCAGAGATTTATCTACGAACATACCCTACAATACCCTTCGAAGATACATCTCTGAATTAACATGTGGTTAAAATGGAGAATTGGTGCGTCTGAAGATATATCTCTGAAAACATGGGGCATTTTAGAAATTTTGCACAGGGCCCAGAAGAATGTATGAGGGTGAAATTAGAAATTACCATTCCTTTATCCAAACTTGTTTTATATTGTTTGGTGCATCTCTAGTTTTGAAGAAGGCAGGCCCTAGTTTCCCCTTGTACAAGCCATTATTGTCGAGGCACAAAATGCCTTCAATACATGTGGCACAGGAGAAACTGAGGGAGTTAGACATACCCAGTAGTTTATGTTTGTTTGTATTTTCTGAACAAATTATAAATGGTTAGTACATTTTGAATTTATTAAATCAATGTATTCAGAGTTATGTCAAAGTTATGACAATGTTGATGTCTAGAATGTATTCAGAGGTATTTTCGAAGATGCATCTCTGAAATATCTCATGTGATGTGCAATAAATATGTTTACAATATCTTAAAATTTATGAATATGTATCTCCAGTTCAAATTTTGACAATAATAGAGTGTTTGATTGAGTTATAATAGATAATGTGATTTTAGATGCGTCCGATGATATATCTCATAACATTAATAATGACATTTTTAGATTTTCAGATGTGCGAGGAGTATTTTCAGTAAATTGAATTACTAAGCTGACTATGAAGACAAGTCGATATGAGTGTGTCGCTATAAACAATAATTTTATTCCAAAAATCAAGTCACTCACAAATAAGATTCTAGAAACACCATCACGTTTCTACTGTTCCAAACATCACAGAGCATGTTCAAATCAGATAAATACCACCAGTTATCTCTACATTCAATAATTCTAACACATCATACTTATCTTGATCCTAGTCTTGATGCAATTCTAAAATCAACTTAGTAAAGATATCAATTCGAAAGTTTCGTTCTTAAAGGTAATTGTCCAATCGAAATTCTTTAATTTGAGGATGATACCTTATTAGCGGGAGACGGAAGTTGGAAACATGTTTGGGCTATTAAAGCAGTGTTGAGAGCATTTGAGATTGTTTTTGGTCTTGGAATAAATTATCACAAGAGCAAGCTTATTGGTATTAATCTTAGTATCAATTTTCTTGAAGCTACAACTTCTTTTCTTTCTTGTAGAATTAAAGAGAATGAGTTCACTTTCCTCGGGATTCCTATCGATTATAATCCAAGGAGGATTTCGACCTAGAGTACTCTTTTACTTAAAATGAAAAAACGCTTCTCTAGTTGGAAAGTCCGTTTCCTCAGTTTTGGAGGTAGGATCACCCTTCTTAAATCGGTTTTATGTTCTCTTTCCATCTTTACTCTTTCCTTCTATAAAATGCTGGTGAAGGTTGCTAAAGAATTTACCAAACTACAAAGTAAGTTCTTGTGGGGGGTTTGGAGGAAAAAAGAAGGATACATTGGGTTAAGTGGAACAACATTTTCCTTCTTATCTAGAAAGGTGGCCTTGGTCTAAAAAGAATTGAAGAATTAAATTCGGCTCTCCTTTGTAAGTGGATATAGAGGATAATTGAGGGTTTGAATTCTCTTTGGTTTAAAATCCTATGAGCTCGTTACAGTGATATCGATATCAAAGTTGTTGATAGGGGTAGTATTCAAAAAGATCGAGTCAAAACTTCATCTTGGTGGGCTGATCTAATTACTATTGATAAGAGATTGAAAAATTATGTGTTTGTAAAAAACTGTAAGATTAGGATAGGTAGAGGGTTTTCAACTTCATTCTGGTTCTCTTTCTGGATTGGAGATTTTTGTTTAAAGGAAGTTTTTTCGGCTTCATTCTCAGTGTCTCTTCTTTAGGGTGTTTCGGTAGCAGGATGTGGGCTGGGTGGGAGATAGATTGAACTGGGGTGATCTTGGCATCCCATGTACAGAGGTGGGGCAACAACCTGTAGCTACAGAATTATGCAGGTTGAGAATTTTGCTGAATGTTGTTGTTCGTTTTTCTACAGGTCCGAATAAGGTGTTTTATAAATTAGAATCGGACATCTGGTTATTGGTCAGATTGTGTTACTCTCCTATGGCAGGTTTTCACATCCTTTTGGGCCCTCCGTATAAGCATAATAAAGCGCTGATTTTGGTTTGGAAGGTGGATGTGCCGCTTAAAATTAGGGCCTTTGGGTGGCATTATTTTATCAATAGGCTCCCACCTAGGGACTTATTAAAGATAAGAGGCATCAATTTACTACTTGAGTCCCAAAATTGCATTTTGTGTCGGAGGAGTGAAGAATCTTTAGATCATATTATGTTATATTGTTGTGTCGCTAAGTTGGTATGGAGGGAGTTGGCGGAGTGGATAGATCTTGCGGAGTTCATGGGAGAAGGTTTAAAAGGGAGTTTTATGTGGTGGTATTATCATTGCAAGTACAAGAAAGTGAAAGGAGAAAAGGAAGGAATCATGTGGTTGGCAATTTGTTAGGAGTTTATGGTTATTAAGGAATGAAGTTATTTTCCAAAATGATGAGTGAAATGTTCTTGACATCGTTTGGAAAATAAACACAACAATTTGGAAATGGTATTTTATTGGTATATACCCATCCAAATTATAATTTATATGAGTTTAACAAGGATCATTTATTTTATTTATCGTAGGTTCAATTGTTTTGTAATCTCTCTTTTGTTCGAGTTTTCTCTCATGTTTTTTGTAAACAGGTTTGAGAACCCTTAATTCTCATTTCAATATATGACTTGCTTAAAAAAACGTATAAAAGTGGTTGGTTAATATTGAATAAATCCATACTTTAAATATAATTTAATAATATTCATATACAAAACAAACATATTAATGTGCATAAGAACAAAGTACATAAGCATGGACACACGCCCACACGCATAAATCGTAAATGTAATAAATGACAAAAGTTATTTACCATATAAATATTTAAATTTTATTAAATTTATTCTTTAAATACCAACACCATAACTTATAAATAAAGCACTCTTTAAAATAACATAATTAGTTTTAAACATTATTGCTAGCAACTGGGAAACGACACATAAAAGAATGACACTTTGAAACTAAAGGAATGTAACATATATTGATTTGACAATCTTCGTTCTTAAAGTAGAAGTTACGTTCTGTAATGTCAACAATTTTTTTTATAAAAGAGATGAATATTAATTTTTTTTAAAAGAGATGAATATTAATTACAGGATTTAAAATATAACTTAAACTAGGTGGGTAGAAACTTAAGCAATATAAACACGTGATAAAAGAATAATGTTATGAATAATGAATGATTATCTTCCCATATGTTATGAATAATGGATGTTTGTCTCAAATATTTCTCTTCCTTATTTGTACTAATTTATATTAATTATAGTGTCTGATATGATGTCATATAAATAGGACCAATCTCATTGTGTAATGAGACTAATGAAAAATATAATAATGGAATTTTGACACATGCAATATAGATGTCAAGACTGATGTCCCAACATCAAAACACAATGTCAAGACAAATGTTAAGACATTATCGGCTGACAGAACAATTTTACCAGAATAGAAATTATGCATAATTAAATTGCAGAAGGTAAAAGACACAATCAATTGTAACCATGTTTAGTGCAACATCACCTACTATGAGGGCATCTAATCTATGAAGGAAATCCACTATAATAGTATTAGTTCAAAACCTAAACAATCTCAGTTTACAACTTATCACCTAATCACTATGCTATGCAATTTCTACCTAGAACCTCTAGATATGAGAACCCCCTCTCACTTCCCACAATAACCTCAGTGATAAAACCAGTGACAAAAAACAAAACAGAAGATTACACTTCCAATAAACAATACTACACTCTTTGCTTAAAAGCTCATAAGTGAGAACAATAACTTGATACACAATCAACTCTTTATTTAAAAACTCAGAATGATTGTCAAGTAACAATGAACAATCGGTCTACCTCAATGTTTTAGAAGATACACGAGTGACATACACAAACAAAATACACTAAAAGAACTCTCAAACCCTAAACTCTTATTTTATGCACACACAGTTTTTTCAATAATACTTCTTAAGTTTCTAGGTTTAGTAAGTCCTTATAAATAGACTCTTGCAGTATGGGCTTAGACTCTTCAATCAAATCCAATCTTTCAGATGTAAATCACCTGCATAATCTTCTCCACAAAAATATGAACAAATCTTCAAAATTTCCTAAAAAGTCTCCAAGATCCTTTTTATGAAACCAAATCAAATTTGCATTATTCCTAAAATATCCTTGCTTAGCTGCGCCTGTATGAGAACTAAAACCATCCATAATCTCATTATGCAATCAAATGTTCAAGGATTTAAACAACAGACTATATTGATGTTCTGGTATAGGATGTCACAACATATGTCAGAACATCTATCTTCAATGTGAACTGACCAACATGTTAGGACATCTCATACAACATCTTGCTGTTAACCATGTTATACCAAAATTGCTTCCAATCCTAAAACCATAGATCTAACAATCTCCCCATTTGGCAAATTTTGGCTAAAACAACTTTTGCACAATAATTCTGGAGAAGAGGAATAAAAACACAAACACAAAAACATAAGCTACATAAAAAACATGTAAACTTTGTGCAAACTACAAACATAAAAATATATCAGAGATACATTACATATATAGATAGACCAAACCTCACACACAATCTTCTTCAAACTCCAAAATCAGATGTCAATACATGTGGTCTAACATCATTGAACACAACTCCAACACATCACAAGAGACTCCAACACATCAAAATAGCTTAGTAACAAAGAACTGTACTAAGCAGCTTCAGACATGTCCATTACTCCCCCTGTCACACATAACCAATACTCCCCCTTAAAGGAAAATCCAAATCACCAGAAAAAACCAAATATGAACTATCCAAGTACACACATCAGAGGCACATGCAACAGAAGATTAAAAATAAGCCTCACAATAAATATAGAGATTCATAGTAGACCAGGGTTCTCCATAAACACATCAGGCAAGATGTTAGAACATCGGGTATAACATCATGCACACAAACAACCATCAACAATAACAGCGGTAGTAGAACCAACAAGAATGACAGACAATCATGCTCCCCATTAATAGTTGCATATAACAAGCAACCACAATAGACTACTCCTCCCTTAACAGTAGTACAATCCTATCACAATGTTAGTCAACATGTCAAGACATGTGACATGACATAAAGACAAACAAAAATATACTAACACTTTATTCCCCCTTTTAAGAAAAAAATTGACAAAAATAGAGTAAATATAAAAACAATTGGAAGCACACACATTACATACAAGCAATAAACACATATGGAAGCAGGACATTTCAGATGGAAACACACAAAAACTCAGATGGAACCTAAGGTTCCTAAAAAATGCAGATTCCCAACTCACACCTAAGCTTTTCAAACTGATTTGCATCCAAATATTTGGTGAAAATATCAGCCAGTTGTTTCTCAGTGGCTATATGCTCTAGAGTAATCACCTTATCTTCAACAAGATCTTTGATAAAATGAGGATGAATGTCAATGTGCTTGGTCCTGCTATGTTGAATAGGATTCTTTGAAATATTGATAGAACTAAGATTGTCACAGTATAATTTCATGACGTCTTTCTTGACATTATATTCCTTCAACATTTGTTTCATCCACATCAGTTGTGAACACTTGTTAGAACAAGATTTGGTTCTGCAATATTATCTCTGAGTTTTGATGATAACAAATGAGTATGTTTGTATGCACAATTTTGATACTCTAATATTTGTTATTGTTGTACCCCAAAATTTTCCCTCTCATTTCTCAAGTAATCTCTCACAAGATCTCCTTTGGTTCAAGACTGCACAAGGTTTGATCAGCTAAAGACACATCCTTAAGCACCGATGACTGAAAATTAGGGTTTGAGTTTTCACAAAGACAAATGGAATTTTAATACCCCATATTACTTTCATGGATCATTTTGGACCCTCAATATTTCTCATGTCAAGTTTCAAGTTTTGGATCATATTTTTGCTCAGTCAATTGATCAGTTGACCTAAAATTAACTATATTGGGGAAAAAGTCAACTGTAATCAATTTACAGTTAAACTTAATAATTTTTGTCCATATCAACACCATGAAATAATATATGTCATTTAATCAAATTTGGATCAAAACTTCTCAAGAAATTTGATCAGATCATCAAAAGGGCAAAATGGTTAAAATTAGGGTTTTGACTGAGAAGGTGCAATTTCTGATTTTTGAACTAACAAATGACTTATTGGTTTGAGACATGATATCAAGGCTTCAAATGAATCATTTTGACCTAATGACATGGCTCAAAACATATCTCAAGATTAATCGATTGACAGATGAATTTCAGTCAACTGATGAAAAGTCAACTGTGCACTAAAAAGTCAAACCTTGATTTTTTGATCAAAATCAAGTTCCAAAGATCATAATTCATCAAAACATGTCAAAATATGAAACTTGTTAATCAAGAAATCAAAAAGTCAAGATTTCATTTTGAAAAGTCAAAATTTCTAAACTTAGAAATTTTTCTAAGGGTTGGAAAATTCATATTTTTTTCATAACTTTGAGCCAAATTTTCATCATGTTGCAAGATGATTCAAAGGAAACTTCCAACACGAAAGTTGTAGATATCAATGAGATCTAAAACATTGTAGAACACAACTTCTTATAGAAAGGTATGTATTTCAATTTATGATTTTAAGAAGACATGTTCATGAAACTTGAAAACTTAGTGAAATTTTGCCCTAGTTTAGGCAGAATTTTGACCTAACTTCATGGAAAATTTTCACATAGTTCCAAGATGAATATTAAAAAATGTCAAACATAAAGGTTTTAGAGGATTTTACAAGTTTCTAAAATATCTAAGAACTCATTGAGATCATATTTGAGCAAGGAGAATCGAAGGCAAGAAGTTAGGGTTTCATTCTTGAATTACAAGTCATTTCTTGATGAACACATGATTCAATCTCAATGCTAGGCTGCATAATATTTGCTTTGCATGCCTCAAACTTGTTTGTCACTCCATAATTAATGTTTTTCAAAATTTATAGAAGCTTTAATCCAAGCATTCAATGCATTGCCCATGCTTAATACCATTTTAGGAAGAAAGGCAACATTGCCATTTTGGAAAAGTGTCTTTATGCATAAAGTCCACTCTTCTTGAGCCTCTAACTTGTTATTATGAACACACACAACATGTATGCTCAGGAGCAAAATGTTTAAAGCTTCTAAGCCACCCTATAAGCCAGGCACTTGTGCATTGGAACCACATTTTCTCCAGCTTTCTTCAAAATCAAGCAAAAAGCCACAAACATGTGATTTTGAATTTTGATCAAGGACAAGTGTCCAAACTTGTTTCTTATAAATAGAGGAACTATTTGTGAGCCAAGACACGAGCATTAACACCCTGAAACTCTCTCAAACTCCCTAAAGCCAGAAATTGCCCAAAAATACGATTGTTGCACAGTTTCTGACTTTGAACTTGTAACTCCCATTTCCCTCGTGCATTTCTTGGCCTTTCACTTCCAAAAGCTTCTACATATCAAATATAGTTCATCCCCATCCTTATTCCAGAACTATAACACCATTTGCATAAAACTCCATAACCAAAAACAGAGCATTGCACATTGACTTCTCCAAGCCATTCCAGCCATCCATTGCTCAAGCTAATCATTGCATTAGCTTCCTGGGAACTTGAGGAAGCTAACCTGATCATCACAACTCCTTGAAAGCAGCTCAAACTCATTTCACGATTTCCAGTTTTGAGGTATATTTTTTTGAACTTCTATCTTCTCATTTAGGCATTGTTAGGCTTGCATTTGTGAAGATAAAATATAAACATCATTGCCCTGAAACTGTACATGTCCATAGATTTCATTTATATTGATTGAGCTTAGAGAATTTTAGGTTTGAATATCTGAAAATAATTAGGTCAGAATTTGGTACTTTCAAAAATTCTCATTCATCTTTGATTTATAGCTTATGATATTTATATGGTAGGATTCGTATGGATAAATGGAGCAACTTTCATGTTTGCATATTTCATTTTTGTTGAGAAATGGTGAAGTTACAGATGTTCAGGCTGGAGGTTGAAGATGAAGTCATATTCAGGACTTGATTTGTGTTATATGTTTATTATTTCACCAATGTTACCGGATGTACAACCACCCCAGTGACAAAGGTAGCGCGCGTGTATATGGGAGGTCATGGGTTCAACATCCTGTTAGCTGGAAATTTCGACTAAGGATTTTAAAGTTAGACTTGAATATACTTCAGAATATTCCACTACTTTATTTATGTGAAGCCATAAAGGTTGAGATTCGAATTGAGTAAAATTTGTTGGAAAGGTTTACCAATTCGAATTATTGAATAAAGATTGTTATTCGAAATGTGGCTAAAGTTTCAAACATTTCTTCGTTCGACCGTCTTCAGAGATTGGCGCTCAAGATAAGAAGGAGATTCAAATTCAAATATTTTGATCTTATCCAAAAAGACGCGTGGAAGGCTCTGAGTTCGTCGAAGACATGCAAACAGAAACGTGGCATTAGTTTGTGTAGAAGACCATTAGGGTCGAAGTAGTATAAATAATGGCTTTAGTATTTCGATTGAGGTGGTGGACATATTTGTACAAATTAATCAGAAATTACTCAAAGTACCAAGTGTTAAAGAGAAACGAGTTTATTGCGGATGTACGTATGATAGACCCATTTAATATAAATGCATTTACTTTCTGCAGAATTTCCAGTAACATTTACTTAAGTCTTTTACCATTTCAAGTTTAGAAGTAATTTTACTTTCACTTTATATGCATTTTAATTCGACATTTGAAGCCATTTGTCTTCATATACAAAACATGTTAAATACAACAATCAAGTTAAAAGATTAACAAAGACACTCGTGTCCTGAGATCAATCTGATCGATCTCGCAAGTAACTGGATCCGTGAAGGGATTTGGAAGATCAGCGGTTGTTTACCAAAATTCGAGGGTAAACACACCCAGCGATATCTTTTGTGAATTTTTCTCACATTTTCTCTCTTTTTTGATCCATACAGCAGCGCCTGAGCCTCCCCTTTGGGCTTTTGTTTTTTTTTTGCTGATTTCTAACCCCCTGCCTACTTTTGCACACCTGGCCCAACTTTATTCTATTTATTTCATTTTTATTTATTTCTTTTTCTTATTTTATTTTACTCTAGTTTTTTTTACTATTATTATTATTATTATTATTTTTATTAATGAAAAATATAAAAATATTTTTATTTATGATTTACACTTATTTATTTTATTTTCTTTATAAAACAAAAAAGGAACAAAAACATTTTTTTAAAACAAATTAATTTCTTTTCTTAAATAAATATTTAAATTTAGGTTTAATTATTATTATTATTATTTTAAATTAACTTAGAATTTAGGTTTCTTTTGATTATTTAATTTTCATTTTATTATTATTAACTTAAAACCTTTTTCATAAAACTCCTAAATAATCATTTTTAACTTAATTTCTTTCTTAATTAGTTTAAACTTAATTTTGTTTATTTTAATTAATCATTATATTTAATTAGGTTAAAACCCTTTCATGAAAACCAAACAAAAATCATTTCTTTTTCCATTTACATTCTTGCATCATTTTCAATTATTTGTACATTATTCAATATGGTTGTAATAGATAATTAGGTTTAGTTTTCTTGCAAATCCCCATTTGTAAATTTGTATACCCCCTCCCTTAATAATGTAATAGCGTAGTAATTTTATTTTCTGTAATTTATCACTTTATATAAATGCTAGTAATTAGGGTTTGTATGAAAAGATAAAATAAACAAGTAGCAAACCCTAATCCAAGATAAAACAAGCATGTAAATCAAACACATTTGCACACTTGCACCCTTAGGGTAATTCCACTTTGTTGCCTTAAAAAAATGGCCATGTTATGCATATGGGATATCTTAGCAAAAAGCAATAAAAAATACAAGATCATAGTCCCTCGATGATGCTATAAATGTTGCCTTTCAAAATAATCTTAGTCCCTCAAAGAGAAGTGCTAATATATCTCACAACATTGCTATCATGACTATACGATGATTCACGCCCGTCCCTTTACATCCAAAGATAAGGCTTTGTACCAATCAATAGTAAGATAGCAATATCAAAGGAAAAAAAGAAATGAACAAAGACTTTTGAGTATGTAGATTGTTCCTAGTTGCTTGCTCATTTTCAAATCAAAGATCCTTGCTTATTTTCAAAACAAACACCAACATTTTCAAAAACACTTTCAAAACATTTTCCAAACATGAGATATTTTCAAAATCCCAACACTTTGTATACATTCTTACGAACGAGAATTATTACAAAGTTTTCCTAAACGAAGGCGCCTTTTCAAAATACTTTCAAAAACCACACAAAGCATATTTTCAAACAAAAGCAAGTGATCTAGCAAGCAACTAAGAGCCCATAGATAACTATGGATGAAAAGGGTGCTAACACCTTCACTTTTCATATTCTACCCCCCGAACTCAAGAAATAATCTCAAAGGTCTTTCCTGTTCTTTTCAGCCTTTCCTTTTAGATAAAAGAAAAGTCGGTGGCGACTCTTGCTAACCGCAACATTTGCAATAAAACGCAAAACACCCAAGTCAGTTTTCTCACCGTATCACAGAACTGGCGACTCTGCTGGGGAAATCTTAAAAGTGGGGTTACCTTAGGGCTAGATCACCTTTACTTGCTTTCATTGTTTTATTTGTTTACTTTACATTTTGGTTTTTTGTTTGGGCTTGTTTAAATCCTCTACCCAGATTTGGTATACCTTATAGGTAAGTAGCAATACGTTGTGGAAATTGTGTGGGGTATACCGACATGGTCTAAGAAATAGCTACGTTAGTGTGACACATTTGTGGGTACCAGTATCCCTTGAGTAGTCAAGGAGAATACGGGGCCGCTGTGTGGTGTCATGAAGCACTAACTGAATTTTAGAACCTTTACTTGACCAACTTGGCCATTAGGACGTAGTGAGGTAACCGACTTTGGTGCAGTCTGAAGTTGGTTGATACTCGATACCACACTCATTGAGATTTGACTTCTCGGGATATTTCGGTCGCCGTGAAAGAGGTTTTCGCTGAAACAATGCCCAATAAGACAAATCAGTGATATTGAGATCCCTTAGAACCCGATTACTATTTCTATGGCAGGTTTAAGACAACTAAACTTCAAGAGGGTACTTACCTATAAGACTCCATGCAAGCCTAAACCTAATGACTTGTTTTCCTTGTTTGTATATGCTTACTTGTACACAACACCATAAACATCATGACATCATACTCATTCTCACTAACCATTTCAAGGATTATTGGGATTTATCTTTGTTCTATTTTGTAGGACATGACTTCCCTCCGCAGGAATACTATCCAAGTCAATCTCGTAAGGATTCCTCCTCCACTCAAAGAGTTAGCATCAAGGGTCCCTGAGAGTTCTTCATTCACCGAAAGACATGGTCGTCTCCTAAACTTGGTTACCTTAAACACTGATGAAGATATGATGAAGGTGTTGTTCCAATTCTTTGATCCTCTACACCATTGCTTCACTTTTCCCGATTATCAACTTGTGCCTACTCTAGAAGAATTCTCACAACTCTTGAGGATTCCCATTCTCAATCAACTACCCTTCAATGGTACGGAAAGAGATCCAAAACTTGAAGAGATTGCCCAAGCACTACACTTTCAACAATCAGATGTCATAACTAATTGGGAAACAAGGAGTGGTGTCAAAGGTTTCTTAGCCAAGTTCTTGTTCGAGAAAGCTCAAGACTGTTGGAACTCTTTGGACTTACAAGCTTTTGAAGAAATCTTGGTCCTTCTCATCTATGGGATGGTTTTGTTTCCAAACCCTGACCAACTTATAGATGTAAACACTGTCAAAATCTTCATGTCTCGCAATCCAGTGCCTACTTTGTTGAGAGACATCCTTCATTCTTTTCATTCTCGCACTATGAGGAAGAGAGGAATCCCCATGTGTTACACTCTTCTCGTGTCAAGATGGTTTATTTTGCATCTTCCCTGATCTGGGTTGAAGAACGAGCAAGGCTTGAGGTGGTCCCATAGGCTGATGACGCTCAGACATTCATATGTTCATTGGTGTTCTCGATCCTTGGAGAACGTTACTATCATCGACCATTATGGAGAATTCCCTAATGTCCCTTTGCTTGGCATTATAGGAGGTATCACTTACAACCCCTTCTTAGCCTTACGGCAATTTGGTTATGCCTGAAGGGATGGTCCACATGAGATGCTCATCCAAGGAGTGATATTCGACTACGAGAGCGACGATCAAGGTTACCGCCAGAGGTTTATACGAGCTTGGAGGATGGTAAGCAAAGTGGATAGAAAGACTCTGGGACACAATAATTCCATTCCCCTCGAGCCTTACCTTAGGTGGGTACGAGCTCGTGCTCAGAAACTTGTGATGCCTTATCCCTCCATCTTACCAGTCATCATGGAACCTGTGGTTGAAGGAGATGTCCCATACACTGTCCTCTATCCCGACATGCCTACCTCTCTTGAAGACTTGCAAAAGGGTTGGATTCAGCTAAAGGAAGCACGAGATACTTTTGAAGCTTAATTCTACGCTAGTGAGAAAAGGGTCTTGAAGCTTACAAAGCAGATATAAGAAGAGCAAAGTTATTTTGTAAGACCAAGAGGCATGTTATAATCTTTTTGAACTAATTAATGAAAATTTATGTTTTTTCATTCTCTTGTCTATACAAATTTAAATTCCATAAATCCTTGAAATCATTTGCATATACATCTTCCATGCATCATAACATGACAGGTTTTAACGCAACAGGTTTCCTTATCTTTCCGCTATTTATTTCAGTAAGATGGATCTAGAGAAAACTGTGAAGGATCTTCAGGCACAAAAATCTCAATTCCTAGAGACTCTAATGGCCCTAGCCAAGGGGCAACAAGATATGATGGCACCGCTGGCAGTTAAGAAGAAACCCAAGAAGAAAGCCCTGGTCAACATGGGCAGAAGGTTTAAAGAGTCGGTTCGTCATATCACGGTAGTGGAAGACTCATCTGAAGAAGACAAGAATCAGATTGGTGAAGTTAGAAGTACCCATGCTGACTGTATTAATGATCAAGCTTTTAATGATGATTATTTTGACGAGCAGTATCCACCCGCCGATGTCAAGTACATGCAGTTAGAAGACAGATTGAAGGCCATCGAGATCCAAGCCATCCCCAATTTAGATTTTGATGATTTGGGTTTGATCTCTAGGGTTGTCATTCCCCACAGATTCAAAATACCAGTATTTGCAAAGTACGATGGAGTTTCCTGTCCTAAACTTCACCTGAAATCTTATATGCGCAAGATACAGCCGCACACCGCTGATAAGAAACTCTGGTCTCACTTTTCCAAGAGAGCTTGACCGTAACGCAACTAGAGTGGTTCTACCAGTTAGATGGTTCCCGTATCAATACCTGGGAAGACTTAGATACCGCATTCTACCACCAGTACCAATATAATGCCAACTTGGTGCCGATGAGGGTCCAGTTGCAAGATATGACAATGAGGAAGAATGTAGGATTTAAAGAATACACCCAAAAATGGAGAGACCTTGCCAGTAGGGTTCAACCACCCCTGACTGATAGGGAGAACATTGACATGTTTATGGGCACTTTATCTGGTCCATTCTTTAACTTGTTGGTTGGCTGCTCTTCTTCCGGTTTCACTAATCTGATCTTAACCGGAGAAAGAGTTGAAAGCAGCATCAAAAGCGGAAAGATCCCCATGGCATCTGCCTCCACTTTAAATCCTGTAAAGAAACCTTTTGTTGCAAAGAAGGAAATCAATGCTGTGTATGGGGCAAGGGCCCGTACCAAGAAGAATGATCATCCGTCTGTCAATGCTGTCTGAATCTCCAATCCAACTCCTACTCCAAGACCATCTGCTAATCACCAACGGTTGAAACTCCGAGAAGACAATTCACGAGGTTAGGCATGTCATTATCTCAAGCCTTACAACACTTTCTCAAGGCTAATTTGGTGAAATTGCGCGATCCTCCTGCCAACCCTGATACCTCTTCACCAAAGTATAATCCGAATGCTAAATGTGCTTAC
Source organism: Vicia faba (assembly GCA_948472305.1). Lineage (NCBI taxonomy): Eukaryota > Viridiplantae > Streptophyta > Magnoliopsida > Fabales > Fabaceae > Vicia > Vicia faba. The sequence goes on from CATIWC010000562.1 coordinate 64,497, forward strand.
CACTCAAGTAGCCCCGAGCATGAGACTGACCAATGTTGGGCCTTGAAGAACAAAATTCAGGACTTGATCGATAACAAGACAATTGAGTTTGATCCCCCTCCAACTCTGAATGTAATCACCGCGCCTATTCTAAATCATGGTAAGGGTGTTAATGCTCTTGAAGATACAATTTTTTTTGCCTCTATTGAAGACTTGACTACTCCGCTGAATATCATCAAAAAGAATCTGTTGAAAGCTGGGATTTTCCCTGGCTGTGTGAAAGACTGTGTTTGTTGTACCAAACAACTCAATGGACGTGAAGGGATGAAGAAAGGCATTCAACGCCTAATGGATAGCCACAAGATCCTATTTGAGAAGACTCTGCTTTCCAAAAGTTTGACTAATAAATGTGAAGATCTCTCCATAATAACTATCTCAAACAAGCCTCTTAGGATCTCCTCCAAAGGTCCTATCAGGATTTCAAATGAACCAATTATTGCTCCCCTAATAATTACCAATCCAGGACCAATTCCCTACTCTTCAAACAAGGCAGTGCCATGGAACTATGGTGCTGAGGTGTTCTACCACGGGATCAAACAAGACACTTGGATCGAAGAAGACAATGCTGATAATGTTGGTAACATAACTGGCTCAAGTAAGGTAACCCGAACTGGGAGAATCTTTTCACCCAATATTTCACCACCAGTTGTTACAAAGGAACCTAACTGCATCACTTCCGCTAAGCCAAGTACTGATACAAGAGGGAAGTAGAAAATTGTTGAGCCTGTCGTGACAGAAATACCTGCAAAGGACGTTGCTGATGGAGAACCCTCTGCTCGTGAGATGGAAGAAATCTTGAAAATAATAAAAAAGAGCGACTTCAAGATTATGGAGCAGTTAGCGAAAACCCCTTCTAAGTTTTTTATGTTGTCATTGCTACTCTATTCTGATGGCCATGCTCGAACATTAATCAAATTCTTGAAAAAGGCTCATGTCCCTCATGAGACCACAACATACCAGTTTGAGAATTGCATGGCGAGCTTGATGGCTGATAATGGCTTGGGGTTTTCAGATGCCGATCTAACACCGCTTGGGAAGGACCACAATAAAGCTCTACATGTTTCTGTCGAGTGTAAGGGGACCACCTTAGCACATGTTCTAGTCGACACTGGTTCTTCTTTGAACGTACTACCCAAGGGGGCGTTAGACCGCTTAAACTGTGAAGGTTTAGTCTTGAAACCAAGTGATATCACCGTGAGGGCCTTCGATGGATCAAAAAGGACAGTTCATGGGGAGGTATATCTTCCAATCAAGGCAGGCTCACAAATCTTCAACTCCACCTTCTACATCATGGATATCTGTCCTGCCTATTCTTGTTTGTTGGGTCGCCCTTGGATCCATAAAGCTGGGGAAGTAACGTCAACTCTTCATCAGAAACTCAAATATCCGGTCAAGGGAAGAATTGTCACCATCTATGGAGAGTAAGAGTTTATGGTAAGCCACCTTAAATCTTTCAAGTACGTAGAAATGGATGGAGAATTCATTGAGACCCCGTGTCAAGCCTTTGAAGTTGTGCCACCAATGGTCGCTGCTACCAAATGTTCCTCTGATATGTCCAAAGCTGTTAAGGTCGTACCGAAGATGGTTTCAGTCAAAGATGCTCATGCTGCAATAGAAGAAGGAATTTGTGATACTTGGGGGCAACTCCTCGATATCCCATTCAAAGCGGAAAAGTTTAGTTTGGGTTTCACCGTCAAGGCTCAGAAGGAAGTGAGGTGTGCTTGTGCAGGAAAGCCACATCTCCGTATTGGAAGTCACAAGGTCAACACTGTAGGTGATTCTGATGATGAAGCTGCATTTGAAGATTGGGTGTATCCTACTACAACAGAGCTAAAGAATTGGCATGCAAAGGACTTCATGCCCATCTCCTTCATTGAGGAGTAATCTACTTGTTTGTTGCTTTTTCTTGAATTCAAGAACATTTTATCTGTAATATTTAACAATGACTTTTAAGCCATTTGTCTGGCCCGGGGCACTTTGGTCCATTTGTCAAGGGTTTTATTTATGTTCATCTAATCATATGATCATTCAATACAAATCATTGGACTCTTTTTCATTCAAATCTTTGTGTTCATTGTCTTTCTTTTCCTTCAAATACATTTTTCAAAATAGCCATGTATCCTACATGCACACACATACACACACATACACACACACACACACACTTGCAGGTCCTCATCCATTCTGGATCTTATTGCCAATGACTCTACTGTTGCCGACTTTGACTTTGAATGTCCAATTAACCAAGCCTAAGACGAAGGCGAGGAAGATTGTGAAATACTGAGAGAACTAGCCAGACTTCTATTACAAGAGGAAAAAGCTATTCAACCGCACAAAGAGTCAGTTGAAGTCATCAATCTGGGTACTGAGACAAATAAGAGAGAGGTTAAGATCGGGGATAACTTAGAAGATAATGATAAGATCAGGTTGGTTCAAATTTTGTATGAATATGTGGAAGTGTTTGCTTGGTTGTATGGAGATATGCCAGGATTGGATACCGACATCGTAGTTCATCGTCTGCCGACAAAGGAAGATTGTCCTCCTGTCAAACAAAATGTTCGTCACATGAGGCCTGACATGTCTGAAAAGATAAAAGCTGAAATGATGAAACAATTTGATGCAGGATTCCTAGCTATCACATCTTACCCCGAATGGGTTGCAAATGTGGTACCAGTGCCGAAGAAAGACGGAAAAGTTCACATGTGCGTAGACTATAGGGATCTGAATAGGGCAAGCCCCAAGGATGACTTCCCTCTACCTCACATTGATGTTTTGGTCGATAATACTACTCAACATAAAGTCTTCTTTTTCATGGATGGTTTCTCCGGCTATAATCAGATAAGGATGGCCCCCAAAGACATGGAGAAGACAAGTTTCGTTACGCAATGAGGCACCTTTTTCTACAAGGTCATGCCGTTCGGACTGAAGAATGCAGGAGAAACATATCAAAGGGCTATGGTAGCTTTATTTCATGATATGATTCATCATGAAATAGAGGTATATGTGGATGATATGATTTCCAGATCACAAACTGAAGAGGAACATCTCGATCACCTGTACAAGCTATTCAAAAGGTTGAAAAAGTACAAGTTGAGGTTGAACCCTAACAAGTGCACATTTGGAGTACAATCTGGAATGCTTCTAGGTTTTGTTGTCAGCAATAAAGGCATTAAAGTTGATCCTGCCAAGGTAAAGGCCATTTAAGAAATTCCAGTCCCCCACTCTGAAAAGGAAGTTAAAGGATTCTTGGGTCATCTCAATTACATCGCCCGCTTCATATCTCACTTGACTGCTACTTGTGAGCCAATATTCAAACTCTTGAAGAAAGATCAGGTAGTCAGATGGAATGATGAATGCCAAGTTGCCTTCGACAAAATCAAATAATATCTTCAAGAAACTCCTATTCTCATGCCTTCAGTTGAAGGAAGACCCTTGATCATGTATTTGTCAGTACTAGAGAACTCTATGGGGTTTGTTTTGGGCCAACATGACGAGTCTGGCCGAAAAGAGCATGCTATTTATTACCTGAGCAAAAAGTTTACCGACTATGAAACCAGATATTCACTTCTCGAGAAAACTTGTTACGCTATGGCATGGGCTGCTCGCCGGCTAAGAAAGTATATGTTGACTCATACCACTATGTTGATTTCTAATATGGACCCAATCAAGTACATCTTCGAGAAACCTGCTCTTTCCGGACAGATAGCCAGGTGGCAAATGATTTTGACTGAGTACGACATTCAATACACAACACAAAAGGCCATCAAAGGAAGCATACTAGCAGATCATTTGGCCCATCAATTTGTCGATGATTATCAGTCTATGAACTTTGACTTCCTTGATGAGAACATCATGCTAGTAACCGATTGTGCGAAACCTGGACTGTATGACGGACCTGAACAAGGATCTCGATGGACTATGGTCTTCGATGGGGCTTCCAACGCCTTGGGTAACAAAATTGGTGCTATGATCATCTCCCCTGAAGGTTGCCACACTCCTTTCACTGCCAGATTATGCTTCGATTGCACGAACAATATGGATGAATACGAAGCGTGCATTTTGGGTCTGAAAGCTTCTATTGATTTGAGGATCAAGCATTTGAATGTGATTGGGGATTCCGCTCTAGTGATTAGCCAAGTAAAAAGAGATTTGGACACCAAGCACCCTAATATTATCCCTTACAAGGAACTTGTGCTATCCCTGACTCCCTACTTCGAAGAGATCACATTTGAACACTTCCCTAGGGAAGAAAATCAGCTAGCCGATGCTTTGGCCACCATGTCTTCAATATTTAAGGTCACATGGGACAAAGAAGCTCCTATGATTGTGTGATTGGTGGAAATAGAACTGACTGTTTTTAGCTGGTTTCGCAAAATGTCGCGGTAAGCAAGAGTCGCCACCGTCTTTTATGTTCTCCAATATGGAAAGGACAAAAGCACAGCAAAATTCCTTATTCGAGAATGTTTCTCGATTCGGGAGGTATATTTATAGAAAGGGAAGGTGTTAGCACCCTTTCTATCTGTGGTTATCCACGGGCTCTTAGGTACTTGCTCTTATGTTTTCAAAAATTGTTTGCTTTTCAAGTGTGTGTGGGTTTTGAGAAAGTTTGTTTGGAAAACTTCTAAGTAACTCTTGTATCAGTCCTCAAGAGTGTATGAAGTGTTTTGTTTGAAAACTTTTTGAAAGTGTGAGGTGTGAAAAGTATTTTGTTTGTTTTGAAAAGAGCAAGTACCCATGAGTCATCTACCTACCCTAAGGAATTAAGCTGTGTAAGAGTCCTTTAGATAGTGCTATCCCACCATTGAGAGGTAGGTAGCACCATCGTTGGAGGTGTTCAGGTCAATTCGATTATCGGGACATGTGTGGTCACTAGAGCAATGGTAGGACACCTTAGAAGTAACCCTAATGTCCTAGATCCTTTGTATCTGAGGCAACCGTTTCGAGGCAACTGGATCTTTTGGACAGAAGGGCGACCTCTAAGACACCCTATACTTGATGACCATGTTTCGAGGCAACGAGTGAAGCGTACCCTAGGAGTGGCATGTGCTTTGTGTGTTGTTTTTCAGTTAATTGTCTTTGTACATGTTATTTGTGAGCTACAGATTAATTTTATTTACATACATTCTTTCATGCATTTAACAGTTAGGGGTGCGGAAAGTAAATTGCAGAAAGATAAATTCTACGCTATTACAAGGCGCGGGTCTATACATCGCCAAAAAACAAAGACCCGTTTCGTAAAATAAAGTGCGAGAAAATTAAAGAGAGCAAAATTCCTAATTAACTATTACATAGCTGGAAGCAGTTACATAATAATCAAAATAAAATAAATGCGCGCGAATAAAAATTAATCGGGAATGCCTTAAGGGTTTTGACCCTTTTAAGAAAAGAAATGAATTTTTTTGTCTTTTTTTTTTGAATTAAATGCAATTAATTAAATAAAGCCTAATTACTAATTAATTAATTTAATAAAAGAAAATATTTTTGTGTTTTTATGTTTTTTTAATGAAATAAAATAAAAGAAATAAAATTCTAAGTTAACCTAATTCTAAATTATTTTTATTGATTGTAAAGAAAAAGAAATTAAAGTTGACCTAATTAAACTATTTTATTTGTTAATATTTTATTTACAAAAATAACATGAAATTAATAATAATAATAATATTAATTCTTTTTTTTTTTTGATTTTTTATGAAAATATTAATTATGTTAATAGTTAAATAAAAAAAAAGAATAAGAAAAAAAATAAGGCAAATGACAAAATAATAAAAAAAGAAAAGCAAACTCAAGGGGGGTTTGGGCTAGAATTGAGGGTGTATATGGAATTGTGAGGCCCATGAACCTTCAGCCACGTTGACCCTTTCTGGTTGCCTACGCCAATGTTGACTCCTGAGCACCATGGTCCTCATGCTTTTGCCACTGGATTGGCGCTTGAGACACTTGGCATGCTGATCTGCGAGGGTTTATGGTGGAAGCTATTTGAGGGCCTGCACGTGATTACCTGGGAAAAAATAGAAACAAGGAAATTGGGGGACGTGGGAATCGAACCCAGGTCCCAGTGATGAACAAACACATCACCAACCACTCCACCATCGCGTTGTCTTTGTAAACATAATAATCAACAAATAATATATGTTAATAATAACAACTATGATGGAACTCAGAAAAACGCGCGCCAAGTTTGAATCTCCCAATCATACGTCAACACGCCATCTCCTTCTTCGTTTCACCTGCAGAAATATCAAACAAATAGCGGGGGTTTTAAACCCCCACAAACTGGAAAAGAGAAAAATAGCGATTAGCGATAGGCGCAAGATAAATTGAGCGCGAGGGTTGCAATGAGTTCGTCTGGATGTCACGAGTTCAAGCATATGCGTGAGAAGGCCTAATTTTGCCTGTGCTGGAAATCCCCAATTCGAGACCTTAAGAACCCTAAAAATCTCCAATGGTGATTCACGATTCTGTACATGATAATGAAATTAAACAATGCCAAAATCTTTGTAAAGGGTCAAGCAATGTAAAACAACGATTACAACATGTTAAGGATGCATAAAATGTGAGTTTCAATTCTAGAAAAAATTTTCAAACTGTGAGTTTATTCTGGGCAGTTTCTTGAGCTTTGGCGTTTAGTTCTGATTGCAAAAGGTTCCTGGAAGGGTTGGGAGTGTGTTTGGATCAAAGAAAATGTCTGAATTGCACTGGAAGATTGATTTCAGTTTGTGACTTTTCTTCCAAAATTTTGAATTTGGTTCTTTTGTTTCAGAGGTTTCTAGGTCGTGTAAATGGTATGAGAGGCTTGCATATATGTCTTTGAATGAGAATCAAGCAATAATGTGAGCCTTTAACCCTTGCAATGAAGTCTTGAGATTTCCTCTTTATCACCATTAAAGCATTTGCCATTTTTGTCCAAATTTGAATTTTATGCTTAAAATGGACCTTACACGAAATTGGTAGGTGGATTATGATGTATCAAAGCCATTCAAGCCACAAGATATCCCTTAATTAATTTTTTTGATTTTTATTTGAATTTTAAAGATTTAAAATGAATTAAATAAAATAAAATTAAATAAAAATAGAAAAATTAATTTTTAATCTTGAAATAAATCATGGGACACGTGGGTGGCATGACAAGGCTGAATCAAGTGGAATAAAGTGGGCCCTTTTGTCAAAAATTGAAGTTTCAAGGATAGTTGACTTTTGCCATTTCACAAAAATTTCCCAACTTCTCCAATGCATATCTTGCTCAATTTTGATCATATGAACATGTTCTTGGACATTTTGGAAAGCTCTTGAAGTCCTCTAACCAATGCCTTTGGTCCCATGTCAGTTTGATTTACCAATCTCAAGTTATGGTCTTTGACTTAAAGTGCCTTTTTGTTGACTTTTGAAAATGACCTATAATGTTGAAATTGATAACTTTTTGTGAGAGCATTTCTTGGACTTGGAATGTGAAGATGAGTTGTAGGAAATGTCATCCCCTTCAAAATGAGCATTGGATGGGATTTTACTGATGAACCATGAAAAAGTTATGCCTTGGTCAAGTTACAGTTGACTTTTCAACTGTCCAAAAATAGAAACTTTTGACACCTTGATGATTTTTGAGCCATTCTTGTGAAATCATGGTCAAGATTTGACCAAATGATGATTGTGGCTTCAAAATAAGATGTTGACCAAATTTTTTGACTTTTGACTGCCAAATGACCATTTTGCCCCTATAGTTGATTGTGAAGCAATTAGGGTTTTTGACTGTGCAACTTGACCTTGTGAGCCCTGAAACATGACATGTAGGTGCTTGACAATGTATATGAGCATATGGGGCTTGATTGAGCCCTTGAAAACTTCAACTTCTTTGCAAGAACCAAAACCCTAATTTAACTGGCTTAGGAGGGTGTTTGAACTGTGCAACCCTTGAGTAGACTTGAGATGATGCTTGCCAAAACTTTGAAGAATATGGGAGGGCAAATTTTGGGGTACAACAGTTGCCCCTGTTCAATCTTCTTAGACCTGAGGATGTAGATTGGCTTGTGTGCCTTTCGTGATCCGAAGGTGGAAGATGATTGAACACTAAAGTGCCCAGAAATTTGCACTCACATAGTAGAGTATCAGCAGTGCGACGTCGGGAATGGGCTTACAGATGCCATTTGGAGAGATGGTGGATAGGAGGATGGGCTTATAGATGCCATCTGGAAGTGTGACAGAACCTTGTTGGGAATGGGCTTATAGATGCCATTTGTAAATGTGATGGGAGGATGGGCTTATAGATGCCATCTAGGTGTCGATCGCGTAAGAGATTCCTTAGCGAGAACTTGCATACCTGAGAAAGAAAGATAATTACCTGGCCTGTTACAGGGGTTGATCTTCACTCAGTCGCTCACAGACATGCCCTTTCTAGATACAGGTATCGAATCTGGAACTTCAAAAGGTTGCTTACAGACGTGCCCTGGCTGGATACAAGAGTCGAATCTCTAAACTCTTCATGCAGACATGCCCTGGCTGGATATAGGCGTCGAATCTACAATCTCTTCAGACGTGCCCTGGATGGATACAGGAATCGAATCTGGAATTAGTCGTCCACAGATATGCCCTGACTGGATACAGGAATCGAAACTTCAAACTCTTCAGACGTGCCCTGGCTGGATACAGGAATCAAATCTAGAATTAGTCGTCAACAGATATGCCCTGGCTGGATACAGGAATCGAATCTTCAAACTCTTTAGACGTGCCCTGGCTGGATACAGGAATCGAATCTAGAATTAGTTGTCAACAGATATGCCCTGGCTGGATACAGGAATCGAATCTTCAAACTCTTCAGACGTGCCCTGGCTGGATACAGGAATCGAATATGGAATTAGTCATCAACAGATATGCCCTGGCTGGATACAGGAATCGAATCTTCAAACTCTTCAGACGTGCCCTGGCTGGATACAGGAATCGAATCTGGAATTAGTTGTCAACAGATATGCCCTGGCTGGATACAGGAATCAAATCTTCAAACTCTTCAGACGTGCCCTGGCTGGATATAGGAATCGAATCTGGAATTAGTCATCAACAGATATGCCCTGGCTGGATACAGGAATCGAATCTTCAAACTCTTTAGACGTGCCCTGGCTGGATACAGGAATCGAATATGGAATTAGTCGTCAACAAATATGCCCTGGCTGGATACAGGGATCGAATCTTCAAACTCTTCAGATGTGCCCTGGCTGGATACAGGAATCGAATCTGGAATTAGTCGTCAATAGATATGCCCTGGCTGGATACAGGGATCGAATCTTCAAACTCTTCAGACGTGCCCTGGCTGGATACAGGAATCGAATCTGGAATTAGTCAGCAACAGATATGCCCTGGCTGGATATAGGGATCGAATCTTCAAACTCTTCAGACGTGCCCTGGCTGGATACAGGAATCGAATCTGGAATTAGTCGCTCACAGATATGCCCTGGCTAGATACAGGTATCGAATCTGGAATTGCGACAGTTGATAGTAATCATCTTTGGATTGATATTTTTCCTGAAAAGGCAAAACATCGGTTATATGCAATGTCATGATGTATGAAATGCATGGTGTCATGATGTTCTCAAAAATAAATGAGATTGTGTGTTTATGATGCGTATATGCATGCGTCATGGTGTATGATAATGTAATGTTTATGAATGTGTTTTCGTCTAGGAAAATAAATCCTTGACGAGTGCCGGGAACTTGAATCCTGGGCTGATGTTTGAAGAGAAGAGTTCTTCGTTTCCGCTGGGGATGATGGTTGCGAGAATAAACCGGTAGGAGAATATGACTCCGTTGGGGAATAAACTTGCTGGAGAGATACTCTGCGGTGAATACTCTGTGGGAAGAGATACTTCGCTGAGGTTTGATGATAACTCCGCTGGGGATGCCGTTGATGAGTTATGTTGGAAGATTTTATGAACTCCGCTGGGGATAGGAAGAACTTTGCCGAGGACGATCTTTCCGTGGTTTTTAGCTGAGGATAACCCAGTTATAAGCCCTGGTGAGGAATAACCTTTGAATAAAGCCGGGGAGACGCGTTCGTGCTTTGCAGGGGATAAGCTTCCAGAATATACTGGGTATAAGCTTCCTTCTGGGGAGATTGATTCAACTCTCCTGGGGAGACTTTGGACTGCACTGGGGAGTGGCTCCACTAGGGTGTCTTGTATTCCGCCGGGGAACAATCTTATATTAAGACTGCCGGGGATGATTTCTTAGGAACATCTGTATACTCCGCTGGGGAATATTGAGATTTTCTGGGGATACCCAACTCCTTTAAGGCTGACAGTGGCTTAACTCTGCTTGGGGAGAGTGTCGCTGACTTGCTGGAGATGCTGTGCCTTTTCAGGGCTGATGGGGAGACCAACTCTGCTCAGAGGAGAGTATTGTTGAAATCTGGTCTTACTCTGCAGGGAGCGAAGGTATTCTAGTTACATTCTTCAGCTGAACTTACCTCGGACCTTGGTGGACGGAGCAGCTAGACCGCTTAGACAACTCTTTATTGCCCCTGTTTCTGATGTCACCTGTAATTAGTCCTTTGTTTTGTATGCAAATATTTATGAGTTAGCAATTAGTGTCAAATGCATATATCAAAAATGAACATTGGACGTTCTTCACAAAACAAAACAGAAAAAGGAAAAACACTTGGCAACTTGTCTGAAAAAGTGGATTTGTATTGATTTTTGAATTTGCCTGTAAATAGGCGTTTATGTACAAGAGGCTGACGTCCTAGTAAGAGAACACTGCCAAATAGAATAGAGTTTATACAATTTGTACAAAGGAAAACAAAACAGCTATGTGAAAGACCCCACTGGGTTTCAACTCTGCTATCGCCTTTATGTCTTCAAGCGACTCATCACTTTGCTGCTTAGTTGAAGATGAAGCTGATTGATTGATGCCGTCTGAACCTGATAGTTGATACCGGATTCTGGGTGCAAGGTGATCCAATGAGACATAGTATTACGCTTTAATCCCTAACTTTTGCCTGGACCGCCCTTTCGGGTTTTCAGTCCACCAGGATACCCATTTTTGCCCAAGCCGCCTTTTCAGGTTTTCAACTTGCCGGGTGTACAGATTTTTTTCATTTCATCCCTTATTTTTGCCCGAACCCTTTTGGTTCACCGGGAAGCCCTTATTTTTGCCTAGGTGTGTCAACCTAGCGGGTCTTTAGTTCATGCGTAGTATCTTTTTACTATGTCTGCATTGGCGGGGTGAGGAAGGTCGTCACCATCCATGGTAGTTAGAATCATGGCTCCCCCTGAGAAGACATGTTTAACCACAAATGGTCCTTTGTACGTAGGGGTCCATTTGCCCCTGGGATCACTTTGAGGAAGAATGATGCACTTGATTACCAGGTCTCCGACTTGATATTCTTGTCGCCTGACTTTCTTGTTAAATGCCCTGATCATCCGTTTTTGGTACGTCTGACCATGACAAATAGCAGTGAGTCTCTTTTCGTCAATTAGGTTTAATTGATCAAGTCGAGTCTGGATCCAGTCATCTTCGTTCAAACCTGCATCCTTCATTATCCGGAGAGAGGGTATATGGACTTCAATAGGCAAGACTGCCTCCATGCCATAGACCAAGGAGAAGGGTGTTGCCCCTGTTGACGTCCGTGCTGAGGTACGGTATCCGTGGAGAGCAAACGGTAACATCTCGTGCCAATCTTTGTAGGTCACTGTCATCTTCTACACAATTTTCTTGATATTCTTATTCGCTGCTTCGACAGCCCCATTCATCTTCGGTCGGTAAGGAGAAGAGTTATGGTGCTGTATCTTGAATTGCTCGCAGAGCTCAGTGATCATCTTGTTGTTGAGATTGGTACCATTGTCCGTAATGATCCTTTCCGGGACACCGTATCGACAGACCAGGTTATGCCGAATGAATCGTGCTACGACGTTCTTGGTTACCGTAGCATAGGAAGCTGCTTCAACCCACTTTGTGAAGTAATCAATCGCTACTAGGATGAAACGATGCCCGTTGGATGCCGTAGGTTTGATCTCGCCGATCATATCAATGCCCCACATTGCAAAAGGCCAAGGTGCAGTCAAGACATTCAGAGGTACTGGAGGAACGTGCACCTTATCAGCATATATCTGGCATTTATGACATGTCCGAGAATGTTGGTAACAGTCAGCTTCCATTGTGGACCAGAAATATCCTGCCCGAAGGATTTTCTTTGCCATGGTATGTCCACTGGAATGTATTCCGAAGGTACCTTCATGTAGCTCTGTCATGATTCTTTCTGCTTCAGTCTTATCCACACAACGCAGTAAGGTTGAATCATGGTTCCGCTTGTACAGAATGTCATTGCTAAGGAAGAACTTTGCTGCGAACCTTCTCAAAAACTTCTTGTCGTTAACGGATGCACCCTCGGGGTATTCTTGAGCTTCCAAGTACCTTTTTACTTCATGTTACCAAGGTTTCTCAGTTACCTCTTCAGCCTCAAGATCACAGCAATGTGCAGGTTCATCCAACTTCCAGATAATGATCCGGGGAGCCTCGTTGTCCCATTTGACTTTGAACATGGAAGACATCGTAGCTAACGCGTCCGCCAACTGATTCTCTTCTCTTGGGAAGTGTTCAAAAGTTATCTCCTCGAAGTGGGGGATCAATGTCAACACATACTCTTTGTAAGGAATAAGATTTGGGTGTTTCGTATCCCACTCGCCTTTGATCTGATTGATCACGAGAGCGGAATCTCCGAAGACACTCAGGAACTTGATCCTTAAGTCAATTGCAGCTTGAAGACCCATGATGCATGCCTCATACTCCGCCATGTTGTTGGTGCAGTTGAAACATAGCCGGGCAGTGAGTGGAGTATGAGTGCCTTGAGGGGATATGATCACAGCGCCGATACCATTACCCAAAGCGTTTGAGGCTCCGTCAAAGTGCATAGACCATCGGGATACTTCCTCAGGTCCTTCATCCGGTCCAGGTACTTCACAATCAGTCACTACCATGATATTCTCGTCTGGAAATTCAAAGTTCATAGACTGGTAGTCGTCCACTGCCTGGTGTGCCAAATGGTCTGCCAATACACTTCCCTTGATTGCTTTCTGAGTCGTGTACTGGATGTCGTATTTTGTCAAGATCATTTGCCATCTTGCTATTCTTCCAGACAGAGCAGGCTTTTCGAATATATACTTGATTGGATCCATTTTTGAAATCAACAGAGTAGTGTGAGTCAACATATACTGTCTCAGCTGGTGAGCAGCCCATACCAAAGCGCAACAAGTTTTCTCGAGCAGTGAGTATCGGGTCTCACAGTCGGTAAACTTTTTGCTAAGGTAATAAATAGCGTGCTCTTTTCGGCCAGACTCGTCATGCTGCCCCAGCACACACCCCATTGAGTTGTCTAGTACTGTCAAGTATAAGATTAGAGGTCTCCCTTCAACCGGTGGCATAAGAATGGGTGGTTCTTGGAGATACTCTTTGATTCTTTCGAATGCAGCCTGACATTCATCGTTCCAACGTACTACTTGATCTTTCTTCAGTAGTTTGAAGATTGGTTCACAGGTAGCAGTTAGATGTGAGATGAATCGGGCAATGTAGTTCAGCCGTCCTAGAAAGCCTCTGACTTCTTTCTCTGTCTTAGGAGTTGGCATCTCTTGTATGGCTTTCACCTTGGCAGGGTCCACTTGAATACCTTTGTCACTTACGACGAAGCCTAGCAATTTTCCAGATCTAACCCCAAAGGTGCACTTGTTTGGGTTCAACCTCAGCTTGTACAACTTCAGACGGTCAAACAACTTCTGTAGATGGTCAAGGTGTTCCTCTTCAGTTTGAGACCTTGCAATCATATCGTCAACGTACACTTCGATCTCATGATGGATCATGTCATGAAACAAAGCAACCATGGCACGTTGGTAGGTTGCCCCAGCATTTTTCAACCCAAAAGGCATGACCTTGTAGCAAAAGGTGCCCCACTGAGTAACAAAAGTGGTCTTCTCCATGTCTTCGGGAGCCATCTTGATTTGATTATATCCGGAGAAACCGTCCATGAAGGAGAATACTTTATGGTGAGCAGTGTTGTCAACCAGAACGTCGATATGTGGTAGGGGAAGTCATCCTTGGGGCTCTCCCTATTCAAATCCCTGTAATCAACATACATTCGGACCTTACCATCCTTCTTCGGTACTGGAACCACGTTGGCGACCCACTGAGGGTAAGAAGTTACTGCAAGAAAACCGGCGTCAAATTGTTTCATAACCTCAGCTTTGATTTTCTCGGACATCTCTGGACGCATACGACAGACCTTCTGTTTAACCGGAGGGCAATATTCCTTGGTAGGCAGGTGATGAACCACAATGTCAGTATCCAACCCAGGCATGTCTTCGTAAGACCAGGCCAAGACTTCCACGTAGTCATGCAGCATCTGAATCAACCGTTGTTTCACACTGAGCTCCAGATTGGCACCAATCTTGACTTCCTTTCTGTCTGTCTCAGTACCCAGATTTACCGTTTCCACTGGCTCTTCATGTGGCTGAATGGCCCTCTCTTCCTGGAGTAGTAGTCTTGCAAGCTCACCAGGCACTTCGCAATCATCTTCACCTTCGTCTTCGGCTAAGTTGATCGGATTTTCGAAGTCATAACTGGCAGTAGCAGAGTCGTTACCAGTGAGATCCAGAGTGGATTGGAACCTGTATAAGTGAGTGTGTGTAAATATAGCTGTTTTGCAATATATAAAGAAAGAAAAGGGAGCGCAAGATTTGAAATGTGAAAAACGTCCAATGCTTTTATTCATGGTATATGGAAGTGGCAAATAACAAGCCCTCACAAATGACGCCACGGTGTCCCGGGTAAGACATCGGGCCATAAAGTTTCAAATTATTGTTTGTTACAAATTCAAACCAAAGAAGTTCATTACTGGGTGACAAAAGTAATAAGTGTAAAGTCTTTTGCAGTCCAGTTGCTAGGTCCACCGTTGGTCGTTGGGTAGATCCAGCTGTCAAATTCGGATTCCTCTACGTCGTCCTCGATAGCATTCACCCCCGGGTTGGTGATGAGCACAGGAGGTCTTCCAATCATTGCCTCGCGCACAGCCTTCTGAGCTTCTGCAGTGAAACCCAAGCCAAATTTGTCAGTCTTTGGAGTGAAATCAGGAAGCCTGCCCCAGTTTGCACACTCACCCTTCTCAACCACAGCCCGGGCATCCTTCAAGGAAGCCATCTTCAAAGGAGAGCCTTCTGCAGTCACTGTCTCTGCTGCTGCCAATGTTTAAGGCACCTCTTCAAAGTGTTGAAAGGGGGTCTCAATGAACTCCCCATCCATTTCTACGTATCGGAACGAGTTGAGGTGGCTGACCATGTATTCCTCCTCCCCTTGCACTGTTACGATCTTCCCTCTGACCGGGTATTTAAGCTTCTGATGCAAAGTTGAAGTCACCGCTCCAGCCTTGTGGATCCATGGACGACCCAGCAAACAAGAATAGGATGGACGAATGTCCATCACATAGAATTTTGAATCAAAGACTTGTGAACCAACCCTGATTGGGATGTCCCTCGCCATGTACCATCCTTTTGGACCCGTCAAAGGCCCGGACAACAATGTTACTTGGTTTGAGCTCTAAACCCTCACAGTCCAGCCTGTCCAGAGCTTTCTTGGGTAGCATGTTTAGTGAAGAACCAGTGTCAAACAGCACATGAGCAAGAGTAGTGCCCCTGCATTCAATGGAGACATGCAGGGCATCATTATGGTTCTTCCCCTTGGCCGTTAGATCAGCGTCGGAGAAACCCAGACCATTATCAGCAGTTAAGTTGGCCATACAATCGGTGAATTGATCAGCAGATGTTTCTTGTGGCACGTGAGCCATCTTCAGGAAAGCAATCAGGGCCTTGGCATGGGCCTCTGAACACAACAACAGTGATAGCATAGAGATTTTAGAGGGGGTGTGCCCCAGCTGTTCAACGACGTTGAAATCACTCTTCTTGATAATTTTGAGGATCTCTTCCATCTCCTGCTTGGAAGCCTCAACAGTGGTTTTCGGTGCCTCCGTCTGGGCAGGCACATCAGTAGCAATCCCCTTGCCCCGAGCGTCAGATGACTCGGCAGCGGGGGTAGAAACTTGATCAGGGGGGGAAACAGGCACACTGGTAGGTGTGATGACAAGAGGCCTCTGAATTGCTGGAGGTGCAATGTCTGGTGAGAACAGTCTTCCACTACGAGTGACCTTAGCGGGCCCGATGATGTTGGTGACACCGGTACTAGTATTGAACTCTTGTTTCACTCCCAGAACATAAACATCTGCCCCATAGTGCCACGGGACAGCTTTGTCAGACTTATAGGGGATGGGCCCCGGAACAGTAATGGTTATAGGAGCAATCTTGTGAACAGGCATAATTTTGATAGGCTTCTTTGAAGGAGCCTTGGAAGGGTTGTTGAAAATGGTGACAATTGACACTTCTTTAGCAGGAATAGCAATCTTCTTGAACAAGATCTCTTTGCTATCCATCAGGTTTTGGACGCCTGACTTCAGCAAAGGACAACCAACAGGTGAAGCAGCACATAGATGGCAACCTTTACTACATCCCGGAAATAAACCGACTAGCAACAGGTTCCTCTTAACGGTCAGCAGCGGGGTAGCAACATCATCCACAGAAGCTACATACAGATCCTCCTCAACAGCATTCACTCCATGCTGGGGCATGGGAGTGGTCACAACATTTGGCCTTTCGGGCGCCTCGAACTGTATTTCCTTAGCATCAATAAGGTCCTGAACCTTATTCCTTAGGGCCCAACAATCATCAGTAGAATGTCCTGGGCTATCAGAGTGATAAGCGCAACGGGCGTTGGGGTTGTACTTCGGAGATGCTGTGTTTACCACCTTCGGAGCTTCCTTGACAGTTACCAGGCTGGTTGACAGCAGTTGCGGCAGGATCTGAGAGAGAGTCATGCTGAGCCGAGTATACTGTCTTTTGGGCCTTTCAACCCTTGGCTGGTTGTACTGTTGAGGAGCAGTAGCAGGCTTAGAAATTACCACCGCGTTGACAGCTTGGCGGCGTTCTGGTTTATTCTGTCTTCTGGGACCATACCAAGCACTAGCTTCTTTCTTGAAGGGCTTCTTTTCAGTATTTGAGGAGGCACCCTTCTGTATCTTCCCTGATTTGATACTAGCTTCGATCCTCTCACCAGTCAGGATCAGGTCTGTAAACCCAGCAGAGGAATTACCAATGAGATGGTTGAAGAATGGACCAGATAGGGTCCCCAAGAACATGTCCACTAGTTCACGATCCGTCAATGGTGGCTGCACCCTGCCAGCTAGGTCTCTCCATTTCTGTGCGTACTCCTTAAAACCTTCACCCGTTCCCAGTGACATACCCTGGAGTTGGGTACGCGTGGGAGCGAGGTCGGAATTGTACTGATACTGCTTATAAAAAGCAGTAGCCAAATCCTCCCAGTTACGAATGTTGGTTCCATCCAGCTGATAGAACCATTCGAGATGAGTCCCTGAAAGACTCTCCTGGAAGAAATGGATCCATAAGTTCTTGTCTGCAGTGTAAGGATGGATCTTCCTTACATAAGAGCGGAGGTGCATTTTAGGACAAGAAGCGCCGTCGTACTTCACAAAGGCAGGCGCCTTGAACTTGTGTGGGATCACCACCCCAGAAGATAACCCCAAGTCTCCAAAATCCAACCCAGGCACACGTTGAATCTCCATAGCATTTAACCTGTCCTCCAACTGTTTGTACCGGTCCTCAGCAGGAGGGTACTGTTCATCGTTGAAATCTGTCTCGGTGTCAGAGACCACAGGACTAGGAACGTCTCTCCCTTGGTGAATGCCTTCCCCAACAGATGGAGTAGTCCTCTCAGCTTCATTTTGCAGTGTATTCCCGAGTCTGCGTCCAGTGTTGAACAACACAGTCCTCTTCTTCTTCTTCTTCTTCAGGAGAAAAGCCTTCAGCTCCTGTTGTCCCTGGGCCAAGTTCATGACCATCTCCTGAAACTGGGCGTTCTGGGCCTGGAGGGCCTTGATAGCTTGCTCGATAGTTGGTTTAGGATTCATGATGATTGAGTGCTGAAATAAACAGCGAAAAAGATTAGGCAACCTGTAGAAAAAGGGTACCTGTTATGCACATGATGCATGATATGCTATTTATGCAATGCATTCAAGGGTTCGAAAGTTCAAATTTGTTGTAGCCAAAAAAGAACACACTTTTTATTAGGAAATAATTTGTTCAGTACATCAGGGCCTCATGGGCAAAACATTACAAAATAATCAATCCCAAAAGACACTGCGCATCCTCTTTGGAGCGATGTACGTGTTGAGGGTCTGTTCCTCATGGAGTAGACGGGTGAGCTCTAAGACCTTCTTCTCACTGGCATGTAGACTGGCTTCAAGAGAATTCCGTTCTTCCTTTAGTTGGATCCAGCTTTTCTGCATTTCTTCCCAGGATGTAGGCATGTCAGGATGTTGAATGGTGTAGGGCACCTCTCCTTCCAAAACTGGCTCTTTGATCACGGGGAGAACATGAGGATATGGCATCACCAACTTCTGGGAGCGGGCTCGTACCCACTTGAGATAAGTCTCCAAGGGGATGGAGTTCTTGTGCCCCAGTGTCTTGCTATCTACCCTGTTAGGCATTCTCCAAGCTCTGATGAATCTCTGGCGAAGTCCTTGTGCATCGTTGTCGAAGTCAAAAACTATGTCAGGAATTAACATGTCATGAGGGCCATCCCTCCGAGCATATCCAAACTGTCTCAAAGCCAGACATGGGTTGTAAGTAATACCTCCTCTGATTCCAAGTAAAGGAACATTAGGAAACTCCCCGCAATGATCGATGATAGTGACATTCTCTCTGGAGCGAGAACACCAATGTATATCAATATGTGTAAGAGTCATCAATCGTTGTGACCATCTCAAACCCTGCTCGTTCTTCAAAGCTGATTGCGGAAGGTGCGAAATAAACCACCTTGCCAGGAGAGGAGTGCAGCATATGAGAACACCTCTTTTTCTCATGGTTCGAGTGTAACATGAGTGAAGGATGTCCCCAAGCAACGTAGGTATAGGATTCCTGGACATGAAGATCTTGACAGCATTGATATCTACGAGCTGATCTGGATTAGGGAACAATACCAACCCATAGACGAGAAGTGCCACAACTTCTTCAAAATCTTGTAGGTCAAGGGAGTTCCAACATTCTTGTGCTTTCTCAAACAGGAACTTGGCCAAGAACCCTTTAATACCACTTCTAACTTCCCAATGTCCCTTGATGTCAGATGGTTGTAGGCATAATGCTTTAGCAACCTCTTCAAGTTTTGGTTCCTTTTCTGTACCGTTGTAGGGTAGTTGACTAAGGATAGGAACCTTCAGAATCTGAGAAAACTCTTCCAAAGTAGGCACCAACTGATAATCCGGGAAAGTAAAACAGTGGTGCAGAGGGTCAAAGAACTGGAACAACACTTTCACCATATCCTCTTCAATGTTGGTATTGACCAAGCTGATGAGTCTACCATGCCTTTCACTGAATGAAGAGTTCTCAGGAATCCTGGATGTAAGTTCGTTAAGCTGAGGAGGGACCCTTACAAGGTTGACCTGAATTGTCTTTCTGCGGATAGTTTCCATGTCCTACAAAACAAGAACAAAGATGAAGATTCGAACCCCTGAAGTGGTTAGTGGATGCATATGATGCCGTATGATGTTATGACGCTATGATAAGGCACACCACAAGTATTCACAAAAAGCAAACATGATAGGGCACACAAGTCACACCACAACCCTTAGAGTTTAGGCCAGCATGAAGTTTGGGGTACTACCCTCTTGAAGTTGGTGGGCTCAAAAACCTGTCCTATCAAAAGTAACCGGGTTCTAAGGAGCTCAATATCATTGGGTTGTTTTCTGTGTTCATTGTTTTGATTTAGCCACTGAACTGGCGATCAAAATATTCCAAGAAAACAACCCTCAATGAGTGTAGTATCGAGTATCAACCAACTTCAGACTGCACCAAAGTCAGTTATCTCACTACCCCTAAAGAGGCCAGGATGGTTCAATTAAGGTTCCTAAGGTCAGTTGATGCTTCACGACACCACGCGGCGGCCCCGTACTCTCCTTGACTTGACTCAAGGGTTACCGGTACTCACCAAAGTGCCACATCAACGTAGCAAACTGCTTCAACCGTGTCGGTATACCCTGCACAGTTCCCTCACAGTTTGTTGCTACTTTCTAAGAAGGTATCCCCCAGATTCGGGTTAGGATCTATGAAACTCCCAAAACAGGCCCACAATTTTAAAACAAGCAAAGCAGGCAATTGAAAACATAAGAGTGGTCTAATTCCTAAGGTACACCTCACTTTTAGAATCCCCAGCAAAGTCGCCAGTTCTGTGATCGGTGGAAATAGAACTGTCTGTTTTTAGCTGGTTTCACGAAATGTCGCGGTAAGCAAGAGTCGCCACCGTCTTTTATGTTCTCCAATATGGAAAGGACAAAAGCACAGCAAAATTCCTTATTCGAGAATGTTTCTCGGTTCGGGAGGTAGATTTATAGAAAGGGAAGGTGTTAGCACCCTTTCTATCCGTGGTTATCCACGGGCTCTTAGGTACTTGCTCTTATGTTTTCAAAAATTGTTTGCTTTTCAAGTGTGTGTGGGTTTTGAGAAAGTTCGTTTGGAAAACTTCTAAGTAACTCTTGTATCAGTCCTCAAGAGTGTATGAAGTGTTTTGTTTGAAAACTTTTTGAAAGTGTGAGGTGTGAAAAGTATTTTGTTTGTTTTGAAAAGAGCAAGTACCCATAAGTCATCTACCTACCCTAAGGAATTAAGCTGTGTAAGAGTCCTTTAGATAGTGCTATCCCACCATTGAGAGGTAGGTAGCACCATCGTTGGAGGTGTTCGGGTCAATTCGATTATCGGGACATGTGTGGTCACTAGAGCAATGATAGGACACCTTAGAAGTAACCCTAATGTCCTAGATCCTTTGTATCTGAGGCAACCGTTTCGAGGCAACTGGATCTTTTGGACAGAAGGGCGACCTCTAAGACACCCTATACTTGATGACCACGTTTCGAGGCAACGAGTGAAGCGTACCCTAGGAGTGGCATGTGCTTTGTGTGTTGTTTTTCAGTTAATTGTCTTTGTACATGTTATTTGTGAGCTACGGATTAATTTTATTTACATACATTCTTTCATGCATTTAACAGTTAGGGGTGCGAAAAGTAAATTGCAGAAAGATAAATTCTACGCTATTACAAGGTGCGGGTCTATACATCGCCAAAAAACAAAGACCCGTTTCGTAAAATAAAGTGCGAGAAAATTAACGAGAGCAAAATTCCTAATTAACTATTACATAGCTGGAAGCAGTTACATAATAATCAAAATAAAATAAATGCGCGCGAATAAAAATTAATCGGGAATGCCTTAATGGTTTTGACCCTTTTAAGAAAAGAAATGAATTTTTTTGTCTTTTTTTTTTGAATTAAATGCAATTAATTAAATAAAGCCTAATTACTAATTAATTAATTTATTAAAAGAAAATATTTTTGTGTTTTTATGTTTTTTTAATGAAATAAAATAAAAGAAATAAAATTCTAAGTTAACCTAATTCTAAATTATTTTTATTGATTGTAAAGAAAAAGAAATTAAAGTTGACCTAATTAAACTATTTTATTTGTTAATATTTTATTTACAAAAATAACATGAAATTAATAATAATAATAATATTAATTCTTTTTTTTTTTGATTTTTTATGAAAATATTAATTATGTTAATAGTTAAATAAAAAAAAAGAATAAGAAAAAAAATAAGGCAAATGACAAAATAATAAAAAAAGAAAAGCAAACCCAAGGGGGGTTTGGGCTAGAATTGAGGGTGTATATGGAATTGTGAGGCCCATGAACCTTCAGCCATGTTGACCCTTTCTGGTTGCCTACGCAAATGTTGACTCCTGAGCACCATGGTCCTCATGCTTTGGCCACTGGATTGGCGCTTGAGACACTTGGCATGCTGATCTGTGAGGGTTTATGGTGGAAGCTATTTGAGGGTCTGCACGTGATTACCTGGGAAAAAATAGAAACAAGGAAATTGGGGGACCTGGGAATTGAACCCAGGTCCCAGTGATGAACAAACACATCACCAACGACTCCACCATCGTGTTGTCTTTGTAAACATAATAATCAACAAATAATATATGTTAATAATAACAACTATGCTGGAACTCAGAAAAACGCGCGCCAAGTTTGAATCTCCCAATCATACGTCAACACGCCATCTCCTTCTTCGTTTCAGCTGCAGAAATATCAAACAAATAGCGGGGGTTTTAAACCCCCATAAACTGGAAAAGAGAAAAATAGCGATTAGCGATAGGCGCAAGATAAATTGAGCGTGAGGGTTGCAATGAGTTCGTCTGGATGTCACGAGTTCAAGCATATGCGTGAGAAGGCCTAATTTTGCCTGTGTTGGAAATCCCCAATTCGAGACCTTAAGAACCCTAAAAATCTCCAATGGTGATTCACGATTCTGTACATGATAATGAAATTAAACAATGCCAAAAGCTTTGTAAAGGGTCAAGCAATGTAAAACAACGATTACAACATGTTAAGGATGCATAGAATGTGAGTTTCAATTCTAGAAAAAATTTGCAAACCATGATTTTATTCTGGGCAGTTTCTTGAGCTTTGGCGTTTAGTTCTGATTGCAAAAGGTTCCTGGAAGGGTTGGGAGTGTGTTTGGATCAAAGAAAATGTCTGAATTGCACTGGAAGATTGATTTCAGTTTGTGACTTTTCTTCCAAAATTTTGAATTTGGTTCTTTTGTTTCAGAGGTTTCTAGGTCATGTAAATGGTATGAGAGGCTTGCATATATGTCTTTGAATGAGAGTCAAGCAATAATGTGAGCCTTTAACCCTTGCAATGAAGTCTTGAGATTTCCTCTTTATCACCATTAAAGCATTTGCCATTTTTGTCCAAATTTGAATTTTATGCTTAAAATGGACCTTACACGAAATTGGTAGGTGGATTATGATGTATCAAAGCCATTCAAGCCACAAGATATCCCTTAATTAATTTTTTTTGATTTTTATTTGAATTTTAAAGATTTAAAATGAATTAAATCAAATAAAAATAGAAAAATTAATTTTTAATCTTGAAATAAATCATGGGACACGTGGGTGGCATGACAAGGCTGAATCAAGTGGAATAAAGTGGGCCCTTTTGTCAAAAATTGAAGTTTCAAGGATAGTTGACTTTTGCCATTTCACAAAAATTTCCCAACTTCTCCAATGCATATCTTGCTCAATTTTGATCATATGAACATGTTCTTGGATATTTTGGAAATGTCTTGAAGTCCTCTAACCAATGCCTTTGGTCCCATGTCATTTTGATTTACCAATATCAAGTTATGGTCTTTGACTTAAAGTGCCTTTTTGTTGACTTTTGAAAATGACCTATAATGTTGAAATTGATAACTTTTTGTGAGAGCATTTCCTGGACTTGGAATGTGAAGATGAGTTGTAGGACATATCATCCCCTTCAAAATGAGCATTGGATGGGATTTTTCTGATGAACCATGAAAAAGTTATGCCTTGGTCAAGTTACAATTGACTTTTCAACTGTCCAAAAATAGAAACTTTTGACACCTTGATGATTTTTGAGCCATTCTTGTGAAATCATGGTCAAGATTTGACCAAATGATGATTGTGGCTTCAAAATAAGATGTTGACCAAAATTTTTGACTTTTGACTGCCAAATGACCATTTTGCCCCTATAGTTGATTGTGAAGCAATTAGGGTTTTTGACTGTGCAACTTGACCTTGTGAGCCCTGAAACATGACATGTAGGTGCTTGACAATGTATATGAGCATATGGGGCTTGATTGAGCCCTTGAAAACTTCAACTTCTTTGCAAGAACCAAAACCCTAATTTGACTGGCTTAGGAGGGTGTTTGAACTGTGCAACCATTGAGTAGACTTGAGATGATGCTTGCCAAAACTTTGAAGAATATGGGAGAGAAAATTTTGGGGTACAACAGATTGCGATTGAGAGTTCGACGAACCTGTGCACTGCTGTGAGCTTGACGTTGACACGGAAAATACATGGTACCATGAGGTGATGAGATACCTTGAAGCACAAGAGTACCCTAAGGGGGCATCCATCAATGATAGAAAGTTCTTACGAAGATTTTCAGCCAAATTCTTCTTAAGTAACAAAATTTTGTACAAGCGCAAACATGACTCTACTCTACTCTGATGTATGGACAAGAAGGAGGTAGAGGAAATTATGGAAGACATGCACGATGGTCTCTTTGGGACTCACTCAAGGGGACATACAATGGACAAGAAAATCTTAAGAGCTGGCTACTATTGGTCAACAATGGAGACTGATTGCCATCAACACTCTAGGACTTATCGCAAATGCCAAATCTATGCTGACAAGGTCCATGTGCCTCCTATCCCTCTGAACATCATGACCGCTCCATGGCCATTTGCAATGTGGGGAATTGACATGATTGGAGAGATCAAGCCCACCAGCTCCAATGGACATCGCTTCATTCTGGTTTCTATTGATTACTTTACCAAATGGGTTGAAGCCGCCTCATTTGCCTCAGTCACCAAGAATGTGGTAGCCAGATTCATCAAACATAACCTCATCTGCCGCTATGGTATCCCCGAAAGGATCATCACCGATAATGGGACTAACCTCAACAATTCTATGATTTCTGAACTTTGCACTCGGTTCAAGATTAAGCATCACAATTCTTCTCCATATAGACCTAAAATGAATGGCGCAGTCGAAGCGGCCAACAAAAACATCAAGAAGATTATGCAGAAAATGGTAGTAACCTATAAGGACTGGCATGAGATGTTACCGTTTGCCCTACATAGCTACCATACTTTAGCTAGAACATCAACTGGGGCAACTCCCTTTTCTTTAGTCTATGGCATGGAAGCTGTTTTGCCAATGGAAGTTCAGATTCCCTCACTAAGGATAATGAATGAGGAAGGCTTAGGCGAAGACGAGTGGATTCAGACAAGATTGGATCAATTGAACTTGATCGATGAAAAACGATTGGTTGTTGTTTGTCATGGTCAGACGTGCCAAAAACGTATGATCAAGGCTTTCAACAAAAAGACCAAGCCTCGAGTATATCAAGTTGGTGACTTAGTGATAAAGCGTATCATTCTGCCACAAGGAGACCCCAGGGGCAAATGGACTCCCACCTATGAAGGGCCATTTGTTGTAAAGAGAGTGTTCTCTGGCGGTGCCATGATGCTGACTACCATGGACGGTGAAGACTTCCTACATCCTATAAATGCGGACATAGTTAAAAAATACTACGCATAAGAGACCCACTAGGTTGACACACCTAGGTAAAATAAGGGCATCCCTACAAACCAAAAGGTTTGGGAAAAAGTTAGGGATATATGTAAAAGATTGTACACCTGGCAAGTTGAAAACTCAAAAGGGCGACTTGGGCAAAAATGGGTATCCTGGTGGGCTGAAAACCCAAAAGGGCGGTGCAGGAAAAAGTTAAGGATTGAAAGCGTATCACTATGTCCCGTGGAATCACCACAGTCAACTTTATCACCAAGGTCCGAGTTCAAAAGGTCCAAGATCAATCCAATTAACTTCTGTCAACAACAAGGGGCACTCAAAGACATTGGGGCAATAATAGAGTTGGAATGCCATAAGATCATTTCACATGGCTATTATTTTTGTTTTCAAATTTTGTTTTCCTTTCGACGATTTCCTCTTACTAGGATCTCCGTCTCCCTGTACAAAAAATGCCTATTCATGGGCAAAATATCAATAGAAATATACTTTGAAGTGCAACATGTTTGTCTTTGTTTCAAGTGAAAAATTGTCCAATGACTAAAATTGAACGAACATATGCATATGAACATAATTAGAACTAGTTGGCATATGTGTCCTGCTAAGCAGCAACAAGCATCTCTTTAATGTATATGGAATATCCCCCACATAATTATTTCATTAACATTATCCCTACGAGACGGTTACAATAAACCATTCCTCAACAAAGTTACCCACAAAGTTTCTTTGCACAGGCTAATCTCTAACCAGAGTCTCAATCTCTTGGAAACTCTCTCCCCAGCTAAGTTGATACTAGAAGAAGAAGCCTTATGGATATCTTCCTCAAAGAACTCACCTCATCAGTAGTTCATCAAGTATTCATCAACAAGGTTAATTTCCCCAACAAACAACGATTGGCATAACTCCCCAGCCGAGTTCAATTTTCCCGACATAATCTATCTTCCCCAGCTGAGTCTATTATCCCCATATGAGTCCTTATCCCCATCTGAGTATATCCTCCCTAAGCCGAGTATATCCCCCACAGCTGAGCCTGTCTTCCTCGACTGAGTCTACACTCTCCAGCTTGAGTTTGCCTTTCAGACTATTGCAAATTATAGGGCCACAACCCCTAATCCCTAGTAAAGTCATTAACAAAACCTTTACTATCTCCAAAAGATACTATGAAGCCTAGAACCCGACCAGATATAGTACATTTTTCAAGATGCTATAAAACCTGGACCCGACCAGATAATAGTCAACTTCTCAAGTCACTATAGAGCCTGAACGTGACTAGATAATAGTGAAAACCTTTCAAATACTATGAAGCCTGGACCCGACCAGATATTAGTACATTTCTCAAGATACTATGAAACTTGGACCCGACCAGATAATAGTTTAACTCTTCGAGATATTGAAGAACCTGGACTCAACCAGACCAGGGTTTAACTTCTTTTCCCCAATAGAGTTTGCCTCTACCCCAACAAGTTATTGTGAAGCCTGGACCGACCATATAACAGTTCCCTTTAACAAGTTATTGTGAAGCCTGGATCCGACCGGATAGCATATCTCCTCAGAAGTTTGTTGTGAAGCCTGAAAACTGACCAAATAATAACTAAGTTCCAAGAAATTTACTGTAAATCCTGGACCCGACAAGATATCAGTTCAACCATATCTTCTTCAGACAAGTTTATTATGAAGCCTGGCCCCGACCAAATAACAATTGACTCCATCCACCTCAAAATCTGTAAAGCCTGGACCCGACCAAATATCAGTTCAACATAGTCTATTCAAGCAAGCTATTGTGAAGCCTGGTGTTGTACCCCAAAATTAGCCCTCTCATTTTACTCAAAACATACTCCTAGAGATTCTCAATTTACTCAAGGTTGCCCAAGAATTGACCAGACAAACTCTCTCCTAAGGCAATGTATCTTAAACTAGGGTTTCCATTTTCATCAAGATGGGTGAACTAAAAAGACCTCATATTCTCTCCATGGTCCTAATATGTCCTCAAGACCTTCCATGTCAAATTTCAAGCCTTGCACAAGAAGTTTGCTCAGTCAGCTGCTCAGATGCTTGAGAATCGACTGTATTAGGTCAAAGGTCAACTGTGGCCCACATACAGTCAAACTTCAATATTTTTGGTCAACATCAACATTTTTAAGTTATATCCATCATTTGATTAAGGGTTGATCATGATTCCTCAAGGAATGCCCTAAATTCATCAAAACCCAAAAGTTGCTAAATTAGGGTTTCTCAGGAAAAGTCAACCAAACTTTGACCAAGCATAACTTCTTCATACTTTATTAGAAATTTTCCATACAAGGATAATTTTGAAGAGAATGAAATTCCCTACAATTCATATTCAGCCCTGAAGCTCAAAATGTGCACTCACAAAAAGATATGAATTTCCACATTATAGGTCCTTTTGAAAAGTCAACAAAAACACTTTGTGGGTCAAAGCTTCTTACATGAACATGGAAGACTCAATTGATATGAGACAAAAAGGGTTGCTTAGGGGACATCCTAATATTTCTAAAAAGTCCAAGAACACCTATCTAGGGTTAAAACTGGAAGAGATATGCCTTATCAAAGTTGACCTTTTGTGCAAAATTGCCAAAAGTAAAATATGCTCAAAAATGCATTTTTTGCCAAATGGACCTAACTTTTTATGCTTGTACCTCACTCATGATATGGTCCACGACCCAAATGTTCACTCACATGTTATTTGCTTCATTATTTATTTTATTTTGATTTTTTATTTATTAAAAATTAAATTAAATCAAATAAAAGGTAAATAATAGCAAAGATTTGTTTTGATTGGATTTTTGGACAGAATCACAAGCTCATTATGCTGGCATAGTAGAATCAAATCAAATCAAAGCTAATTGGCACAAGAATGGCATGATTAGGCCAAATTTGGAAGGAGATCATACCACATGAAAACCAAATCAAATCTCCATAAATTTCAAGATACAAGTTGTTTTTGTTGACCTAATACACTCAAGTACATATACATAACGCAACTAAGGCAAAAGGAGGTGGTGGCAGTCGTGAGAAAGAAAGAACAAAAACTCAAAAACTTGACAAAAAATAGTGACTCGGTTTCAAGTTTAGAGGCCAGTTCAAGCCATTCTAGCGTTGCCAATAGATTGCTGGACATCTCAGGAACATAACTGGATCAATTGCAAGCCTGTTCACGCCCAGAAACGCACGTTACAGACCCATGGTTTGCTTTCCCTAACTTGAATCGTATTTTGCAATTTATGCGTGATTAACCATTATTGAATGTAGCATTGTGTTTGTATGAGCCTTTAGAATGTTTTGGTTTACTTGATTTTGCATTTTGATGCTTATATCCAGAGTTGCCATTATTAGGGTTTGAGGTCACGTTTTGGGGTTTCTTGATACAGGTAAAATTGGCCTACATAAAGGGTACCATCGCACTCGTGAGGTCAAAAAAATTTGATTGGTATAGCCATAATTCATTTATCATGCCTGTAATGGATTTTGGAAATTTGCAGGTTTGTAGCTATGGAATATGTCCGTAGGTAAAAGTATTATACCTAAAACGACGGACTGATGAAGAAGGTGATAACGTGGCAGCCAACCACTGGACCATTCAAACTGGCGCGCGTTTTTTTTACTTTGTCCACTAACTCACGTTTTAACATATATTATGGATTATTGTTATTTAATTAACAAATAAGTCACGCAGCTCAGTTGGCCAAGGCGCACATGGTTTGAGTGGGAGGACCTGGGTTCGATCCCAGGTCCCAGCAAGTTTCTTATTTTATTTTCCTTTAACAGATCCTATACATCACCCACTCAAGCGCTCATCATGCACCTCCATCATCCAACCATAGGATCTAAGCACGTTCATGATCAACCAGATCCAATGACTCCACCTGCCAGGAACCATGGTGTACCATCAGGAAGCCTCCCCGCTGGATTACGCGCTGATTGGGCTTCAACTTGGTGGGCCTAACAATTCAACCATACACCCCCTGATTTCTTCAGCAAACAGGCCCAATTTAATTTAATTTATTTCTCTTATTTATTTTGTTTGATTAATTATTTGTTTTCACAAATTAATTCCTTTTTTAATTAACCTCAAAAAACCAATAAAATCATAAAAAACACCCAAAAATAATATTTTTCATAAAAACATTTTTTCTTTAATTAATTAATTAAATTCAAATTAGGTTAATTTAACTCATTTTCATAATTAAAATTAATTAGAAATTAGGGTTTTGTAAATAATTAATTTTTTCTTCAAAAATAACTTAAATATTTTTTTAAATTAGATTTTCTAGGTTTTTTCTAATCGTCTTAGCATTTAATTCGTTGCGCGTATTTTAATTACCTTCTCGATTATTATTTATGTAACTATTTCGAGGTTGTAATAGATCTTAATTAGGTTTTAAATTTCCGCATTTTATTTTAAGTTAAATAATTCTGTATCTGCGAAAGCCATGTAATAGTTAGGATTTCTATTTCCGCATTTTAAATTTTCGCAATTATTAATTGTTAGATGTATGTTAATAGGATTGTATGGCAAGAATATTTGAAAATTAAAACGGTAGATAACCTAAATGTGCAAAGACAAATTAACTGAAAAAAGCTCACTCGCACATGCTCACTCCTAGGGTTTACTCCACTTCGGTTACCTTTGGTTAAGCGGTCATGAAGTATAGGGTTTGTTAGTGGTCGTCCTCTAGCCCCAAAAGGTCTCAAATGACCCATTCAGATGTTGCCTCGGAAACAAATCTTTAAGGCTTTAGGATGATTACTAACACCTCCTAACATTGCTTTTGTGACTGTATCTGTCCCTTCGAACGTCCCTTAAAACTCGAACGACAGTGCTACTTATTCCTTAATAATGGGATAGCGTTGTCTAAAGGAAAATGAATAGTCTTTTTTGAGTAGGTAGATTAACTTTTAAGTACTTGGTCAAACAAATAAACTTTTCACACCAACACCTTTCAAAAAAATTTTCAAAACAACTTCGTCACATCCTTGAGGACTGATACAAGGGTTATCACGAAGTAAACTTTTTTTCAAAACAAGCACACACACAAGAAATTTTTAAAATGAGCAAGTACCTAAGAGCCCATGGAAAACCATGTATAGAAAGGGTGCTAACACCTTCCCTTTCTATAATCTACCCCCGTACTCAGAAATATTCTCGAAAAAGGTTTTTTCTGTTCTTTTTCCTTTTCCTGATTGGATAAAATAAAAGTCGGTGGCGACTCTTACTTACCGCGACATTTTGCGAACAAAAAACGCAAACCAGTATTAACAGTCGGTTCTGCCACCATATCACAGAACTGGCGACTCTGCTGGGGAAATGAAAATAAAGTGGGGTTTACCTTAGGATCTAGGTCATTTCAAAATTGCTTTCTTGTTGTTTGCTTTATTCTTAAAAGGTTTTTCTTGGGTTACTATAGATCCTACATCCGGATCTGGGGACACTTTTTAGGTAAACAACAATAGATCGTGGAGACTGTACGACATAGACCGATATGGTTTAATCGATGGCTGTGTTGGTGTGGCACTTTGGTTGGTACCGGTATCCTTCGTGGGGAAATGAGGAGAATACGAGGCTGTCGCATGGTGTCGTGAAGCACTAACGGACCTTAGAACCCTAGTTGAACAAACTTGGCCATTAGAAAGTAGTGAGATAGCTGGCCTTGGTATAGAGCTGAGAATTGGTTGATAATCGATGCTACACTCATTGAGATCAGACTTTTGGGATGTTTTGGCTGCAAGAAAAGATTGCTTGAGATGAGACAATGCCCGATAAAGGATGGTCAGTGATATTGAGAATCTTTAGAACCCAGTTACTTTTTAAGACAGGTTTGAAACCAACTAAACTTCAAGAGGGTATGACCTTTAACCTCATACAGGCCTTAAACCTAAGAACTTGGTGTGATTTGTCTGTGTTTGCTATACCTGTGGTTTATCATCATGCATCATAACATAGCATCCATTCTTATTGAACTAACCATTTCAAAGACCAAGGGAATTTATCTTTGTTCTATTTTGCAGATCATGGCTTCCGTTCGTAGAAACACTATCCGAATCAACTTTGTGAAGATACCTTCCCAACTCAAAGAGCTAGTATTAAAGGTTTCCGAACTTCTGAGGTCACTAAGAGACATGGTCGACTTCTCAACCTGGTTACTTCAAACTTGGATGAAAAGATGATGAGTGTGCTCTTTCAGTTCTTTGATCCCAAGCACCACTGCTTCACCTTTCCAGACTATCAGTTGGTGCCTACCATGGAAGAATTCTCCCAGCTGTTGGATATACCCATTCTTGAATAGTTGCCTTCCACAGGTCTAGAAGAAGTTCCTAAGCCAGAAGTCATTGCCTCAGCCTTGCATCTGAAACAGGCCAACATGGTATCCAATTGGGAAACAAGAAGCGGAGTCAAGGGTTTTCTAGCCAAGTTTCTGATAGATAAGGCCCAACTGTTTTGGGATGATATGGATTTTCAAGCTTTTGAGGAGGTCTCGGCTCTTCTAATCTATGGGTTAGTCCTATTCCCTAATCCAGACTCATTCATAGATGTGAATGCTATCAAGATCTTCCTTTCTCGCAAACCCGTGCCTACCTTGCTCGGAGATATTTTGCATACTCTCCATACTCGTACCATGAAGAGAAAAGGGGTGCTTACGTGTTGCATGCCATTGCTGTTGAGGTGGTTTATTTATCACCTCCCTAAGTCTATACTGGAGAATGAAGAAGGTTTGGGTTGGTCACAAAGTATAATGTCACTCGCTCACATGGATATTCTCTGGTGTTCCCGATCTATGGAAAACATTTCTATTATTGACCACTACGGGGAGTACCCTAATGTCCCGTTACTTGGCATCAGAGGGGGCATAACCTACAATCCTTGTTTAGCTTTGCGACAATTTGGTTACGCTTGAAGAGATGGTCCCCACGAGTTACTTATTGAGGGCATTGTATTCAATTATGAGGATGATGTTCACGAGTATCGCCGGAGGTTCATACGAGCTCGGGGCATGGTAAACAGATCTGGCGCCAGGGCTTTGGGGCCAAAGGCTTCCATTCCAATGGAACCTTACCTCCAATGGGTATGAGCTCGTGCCCATAAGCTTATGATGCCCCATGTGGCCGTTTTACCAGTGATTGTGAAACCCACTACTGAAGGGGGTATTCCTTACACGGTTCTCTACCCTTATATGCCCACTAATCTTGGAGAATTGCAGAGGTCTTGGATTCAGTTGAAGAAGGAGTGGGATACTTACAGGGATCAGTTTTATGCTTAAGAGAGGAAGGTTTTAGAGCTCACAAAACAACTCCATGAGGAAAAAGGACTCAATGTCTATCTTGGCACGAAGAGGAAGCATCCATGGGAATTTTGATGTCTTTTCTAGTTTTAGATTTGTTTTAATTGTAACGCCTAAAAGGCATTTGAACTTTGAATTCAACTAATAAAATATTTGTTTTTATTTTGGTTGGAAAATTTAAATTTCCCAAAGTCTTTGAAATCATTGCATGCGCATCCCATTCATAGCATTGCATGTACAGGTACCATTACAGGTTTCTCATCTTCTTTGCTGTTTATTTCAGAAGAAATGTCTTCCGAACAAAGCATCAAGGACCTTCAGGCACAGAACGCCCAGTTCCAACAAATGTTCATAAGTCTGGCAAAAGGGCAGGAGGATCTGAAATCCCTCATCCTGAAAGAGAAAAAGAAGAAGGCTGCCGGTATTCTGAATATGGGCAGAAGGTTTGGAGAGTGGTTGAAGCGACAAGTCAATCTGACCTCTTCATCCAAGGAAGGGGAGAATCAAGAAGAAGAGACAAGGGAGAAGGATCCCAGTCCTGCAGTTTCTGATAATGATACCGACTACAATGATGAGCAGTATCCTCCTGCTGAGGATAGATACAAACAGTTGGAAGATCGTTTGAGTTCCATGGAAGTTCAGAGGATACCTGGGCTGGATTTCGAAGAATTGGGATTGGTATCGGGAGTGGTCATCCCGTAGAAGTTCAAAGCTCCAATTTTTGCTAAGTATGATGGGGTGTCCTTCCCAAAACTCCATCTCCGCTCTTATGTCAGAAAAATCCAGCCCCACACCGCTGATAGAAATTTGTGGGTTCATTTCTTTCAAGATAGTCTATCAGGAACTTAGCTTTAATGGTTCTATCAGCTGCAAGGAGCCAATGTCCGAAATTGGGAAGATTTGGCTGCTGCTTTCTATAAGTAGTATCAATACAACGCCGACCTTGCTCCTACTCGTACTCAACTCCAGAGTATGTCCATGGGTGCAAGTGAAGACTTTAAGGACTATGCACAGAAATGGAGAGACTTGGCTAGAAGAGTTCAACCCCCGTTGTCTGATAGGGAGTTAGTTGATATGTTTCTAGGGACATTATCTGGTCCATTCTTTAATCATTTGATCGGCAGCTCGTCAGTTGGTTTCACCGAGCTGATTCTGACTAGAGAGAGAGAGTAGATTTTGGGATTCGGAGTGGCAAGATACAGAAGGATGCCTCTTAGAGTTAGGTAAAGAAGCCTTTTGCTGGTAAGAAAGAAGCCAGTGCCATCTATAGCCCGAGAGGCCAAAACAGGGCTAAACATCGTCAGACAGTAGGTGCCGTAATGATACCTAGGCCTGCAGTTGCTCCACAATGCAACAATCAACAAAGGGTGGAAAGACCACAATGAAAGTTTACCCGAATCAATATGACATTGGCTGAAGTGATACCTCATCTGTTGAGATCCAACTTGGCAACCTTGAAAGAGGCTCCCAAGAATCCAAATACCACATCTCCCCGATATAATCCAAATGCTCGGTGTGCCTATCATTCTGAAAGTCCTGGCCACGATACCAATGACTGCTGGGCTCTTAGAAATAAGGTACAAGATCTGATCGAAGCCAAGGAAATTGAGTTTGATGCTCCGCAGAAGCCCAGTGTCATAACTGCTCCCATGCCTAAGCACTGTCGTG
Source organism: Vicia faba (assembly GCA_948472305.1). NCBI lineage: Eukaryota > Viridiplantae > Streptophyta > Magnoliopsida > Fabales > Fabaceae > Vicia > Vicia faba. The sequence continues at coordinate 98,754 of CATIWC010000562.1, forward strand.
GAGTTAATGCTGTTGATACCGACTTGTTTGTGACCTTGGTGGATGAAGTTTCTACTCTTCTCATGACTGTAAAGAAGAATTTGCTGTTGGCCGGTTTATTTCCGGGTTATGGTGAAGGTTGCCACATATGTTCATTTCTACCTCCTGGTTACCGTTTGCTGAAGTCAAGTGTTCAACGCCTGATGGACATCAAATAAATTTTGTTCGAGAAAAATTTGGTTCCCGTTGTTCCATCTGAAGAAATTGCCATTATAACCATTTCTGCCAATCCTTCCAGGGTCTCCTCGAGAAGACCTGTTAGGATTACATCTGCTCCAAGAATCGCTCCGCTAATAATCACTGTTCATGGTCCTGTCTCGTATGTCTCGGACAAAGATGTCCCCTGGCATTATGGTGCCGATGTGTACTATCATGGCATAAAACGAGATTTGAAAGATGAAGAGGCTAATCCTGATATCGGTAACATTGTCGGAACCAACAAAGTTACCCGAAGTGGAAGGGTCTTCTCTCCCGAGATTTCCCCTAAGAATGTCAACAAGCCTATTGTCATTCCATCTGTTGTTCCTACTGGTACATCAACTATTGCTCCTGTTCTTACTCCAGTTATTACCTCTGTTGGCGAATCGTCTGATACCCGTGACAAAGAAGTTATAGGTGAGCCTGCCTGGACGGATGCGCCTAGAAAAATTGTTGTAGAGGCCTCTAAGCAAGAGATAGAGGAAATATTGAAAATAATTAAGAAGAGCGACTACAATATGGTCAAGCAGCTGGGGAAGACCCTGTTGTACCCCAAAATTTACCCTCCCATATTCTTCAAGGTTTATCAAGAATCATCTTGAAGTGGTTCAAGATTGATCAAGGGTTGCACAGTCCAAACATCTCCTAAGCCAACCAAAATTAGGGTTTTGGTTCTTGCAAAAAATTTGAGGTTTTCAGTGGTCCAATCAAGTCCCATAGACCTACATACATTGCCAAGCACCTACATGTCAAGTCTCAAGACTCACAATGTCAAATTGCACAATCAAAAGCTTCATTTGCTTCACAGTCAACTGCAGGGGTAAAATGGTCATTTGGCAGTCAAAAGTCAAATTTTTGGTCAACATCTTATTTTGAGCACACAATCATCATTTGATCAAGTCTTGATCATGATTCCACAAGCATGGCTAAAAAATTATCAAGATGCAAAAAGTTTCTATTTTTGGACAGATGAAAAGTCAACTGTATCTTGACCAAGGCATAACTTTTTCATGGTTCATCAGAAAAATCCCATCCAATTCTCATTTTGAAAAGTTACATTTCCTACAACTCATCTTCACATTCCAAGTCCAATAAATGCTCTCACAAAAAGTTATCAATTTCTACATTATAGGTCAATTTCAAAAGTCAACAAAAATGCACTTTAAGTCAAAGACCATAACTTGAGATTGGTAAATCCAAATGACATGGGACCAAAGGCATTGGTTAGAGGACTTCAAGACATTTCCAAAATGTCCAAGAACATGTTCATATGATCAAAATTGAGCAAGATATGCATTGGAGAAGTTGGGAAATTTTTGTGAATTTGCAAAAGTCAACTTTGCTCAAAACACATCATTTTTGCTAATGGGCCTCAAATTCCTTCTTGAAACTTTGTCCAAAGCTTATGCACGACCCATTGATATTAAATTGAATTATTTTCTTATTCTTTATTAATTAATTGGATTTTTAATTGATTATTAATTCATTTAATTCATTTAATTGTAGGAAAATACCAAGATATGATTTCTAAATCTTTTGTGAAGCAAATAAGCTCAAGACAAGCTGGAGATTTCGTGTACACATCAAGGGGACAAGGATCTCTCAATTTGGCAAGATTTTTCAATCAAAAAGATGCAAAAAAGATGTGATTGAAAATCAAATATTGAAAACATTATTCCATGGATTTTTCGTCAAAGATTGTAACCTAATTTGTTAGAACAAAGTTTGAATCTACTACCCTATATTTAAGTTTTGATGATAACAAAGTGAAAAGATATAGTATTTATAAGTTTCATGTATGAACTATCTGCTGCCTAAAATTATTATGTTCTGACTTGCAGATACTCTGATTGATATAAGCAAGATCACATCTATTCAGCACCAGAACTTAATTTCAGACACCAGCATCAGAAGTTGCCATATCAGAATGTCAGAATCAGATGATCAACTCACGTACATGCTGAAGCCTGATGAACAAGACTGCGCTCAACACTCTGATAAAGAAACACAACAGTTCATCAGCAGCGAAGCAGAGTCAGAATGAGCCAAGCCAGAACTTGCATTAAGTAAGCAACGGTACTGTGCATTGAAAGCAAATTAATTCCAACGGCCTCATTCCAGACAAGATCTGCTCAATAAGGAAAGTTTGTTATTAGCATTGAATCAAGAATATTGCATCCAACGTTCATCATCTCAGTGCTATATAAATAAGACTTTGAAGATTGAAATGGCTAATGCTCTCCAAATCTCTACACGCACAAAAGCTAATCATAATCTTCCTTCTCTCAGTTTTGCTAAACCACACATTCTGATATTCTATCATTGTTTAGCAATCTAGTTTCTAAGCTTCAATTTGTGTATACATCACAGTTGTGATACAGTTTTGTAGAAAACATCCACACACTTAGTTTTATCTCTTTGTAAGAAAGTGTTACCTTGACAAACCGGGTTGTGGTTTGGATCAAGAAGGCTTTAGCAGTTGTTAAAGCAGTCTGTAATATTCAGTTGAATATAGTGGATTAAGACCTCGTTGGAGAGAGGCGAAATCACCTTGACGGGTGGACTGGAGTAGTTTGAGATCAAACGAACCAGGATAAAAATATCTTGTTCATTGCATTAGATTTCAGTTTTACAATTCAACCCCCCTTCTTGTGTTTTTCACCACTTCAATTGGCATCAGAGCGCCTGGTTCTGAGCTAAAACACTTAACCGTGTCAGTACAAGATCCAGCGTCAGAAAAACACAATGGCAGGAAACAATTCTCACATCAGCAATGACAACAATGAGGACAGAGACAGATTCAGTGGCAAACCTCCAGTCTTTGATGGAGAAAACTTTGATTACTGGAAAGACAGAATTGAAAGCTTCTTTCTGGCACATGATGCTGATCTGTGGGATATGGTGACAGATGGATACACGCACCCTGTGAATGCAAGTGGTCAGAAGATTGATAGAAAAACAATGTCTGATCAACAAAAGCGTGACTTCAAGAATCACCACAAGGCCAGAACCATCCTCCTCAGCGCCATCTCCTATACTGAGTATGAAAAGATCTCCAACAGAGACACAACAAAGAATATTTTTGACTCACTCAGAATGACGCATGAGGGCAACGTTCAGGTCAAAGAAACAAAAGCTCTGGCGCTCATTCAGAAGTATGAGGCGTTCAAAATGGAAGAATCTGAATCCATTGAAACCATGTTCTCTAGATTCCAGATTCTGGTAGCTGGTCTCAAAGTTCTGGACAAAGGATACTCTACTGCTGACCATGTCAAGAAAATCATCAGAAGTTTACCCAAGCAGTGGAGACCTATGGTTACAGCTCTGAAGCTAGCTAAAGATCTCAACAAAATCACTCTGGAGGAACTTATCAGCTCCCTCAGAAGTCATGAGATAGAGCTAGAAGCTGATGAGCCTCAGAAGCAAGGTAAGCCTTTAGCATTAAAATCTAACAGAAAATTTGAGTCTAAAGTTTTGCAGGCAGTTGAAGAAACATCTGATGGATCCTCATCAGAAGAAGACGAACTCTCCCTTCTCTCCAGAAGAGTAAATCAACTGTGGAAGCAAAGACAAAGGAAGTTCAGGAATCCCAGAAGATCTGATCAGAACGAGTCTTCTTCCAGATACAGAAGGACAGATTCTTCCTCTGGATACAAAAGATCTGAAGGCTCCTCCAGTAGCAAAAAGCCAAACACCAAAGACATCATCTGCTATGAGTGCAATGAGCAAGGACACTATAAGAGTGACTGCCCAAAGCTTCAGAGGGAAAAGCCCAAAAAGAAGTTTGGAAGAGAGAAGAAGAAAAGTCTCATGGCTACATGGGATGACTCTGACTCGTCTGAAGCTGACTCAGAATCAGATGATGAAAGGGCAAACATAGCTCTCATGGCTAACATTTCAGAAGATAGTGAGGCTTCTGAATCAGACTCAGAATCAGACACTGAAGAGGTATTTCCTAACTTTGCTGTCAACTTTACAAAGGCTGAACATGCTGAAAGCCTTAATGAGATTCTGGAACGTTATCAGCAAATTAGAGCTAAATTCAGAGACCTGAAAAGGAATCTTGAATCTGACTCTAATAAGACTGAGAGTCTCAAATTGGAAAATTCTGAGCTGAGAAATAAGATTTCAAAATTAGAAAACACTTTACAAAACTCTCAGAAGGAACCAATTTCTGAAACTCCCAGCAACGCTGATGAGATCATCAAGGAGTATGATCACAGTTTCCAGAAGTTCCTAGCTAAAAGCATAGATAGAAGCAGAATGGCTTCAATGATCTATGGAGTTAGCAGAAACGGCAGGAAAGGAATAGGATACCAAGGTAAGGTTCCTACACCAAAGAATGTCATGGACTTAACCATTAAACACACTCCTCTGAATTCACACTTTGTATATGGTCACACACATGATATCAAATACACTAGCAGTAAGCACTCTGTGAAACCAAAATTCAACTAGAGTTTTGGTAAAACTAACAAATCAGGACCCAAGAAAATCTGGGTACCTAAGGATAAAATAATACATGTTGCAGATATCTTTAGCAGCAAGTCAGAAACACCAGTCATGGTACTTGGACTCTGGCTGCTCACGACACCTGACGGGAAGAAGGCATATGTTCCAAAGCCTGGAACTTAAGCCTGGAGGCCACGTTGGCTTTGGAGGCAATCAGAGGGGAAAGATAATTGGCTCTGGAACTGTAGGTAATGGAAATCTTCCCTCTATTAATAATGTTCTACTAGTAGATGGATTGATGCATAATCTGTTATCCATAAGTCAATTAAGTGATAACGGTTATGATATAATCTTTAATCAAAAATCATGTAAAGCTGTTAGTCAGAAAGATGGGACTATCCTGTTTAATGGTAAGAGGAAAAACAACATTTACAAAATCAAACTTTCTGAACTAAAGAGTCAGAATGTAAAATGTCTTCTGTCTGTTAACAACGAGCAGTGGATCTGGCACAGAAGATTGGGGCATGTTAGTATGAGAAGAATATCTCAGATTAACAAACTCAATCTGGTCAGAGGACTTCCTAATTTGAAGTTCAATTCAGATGCTCTGTGTGAAGCATGTCAGAAAGGCAAATTTGCAAAACCTTCTTTTAAATCCAAAAATGTTGTTTCTACATCTAAGCCATTAGAACTTCTGCACATTGACTTATTTGGACCAGTTAAAACTGCTTCAGTCAGTGGTAAGAAGTATGGGTTAGTAATCGTAGATGACTATAGCAGATGGACATGGGTAAAGTTCTTAAGACACAAGGACGAGTCACACTCTGTGTTTGTTACCTTCTGTAACCAAGTTCAGAATGAAAAGGATCTTAGAATCGTTAAAGTCAGAAGTGATCATGGTGGAGAATTTGAAAACAAAGATTTTGAGTCATTCTTTAATGACAGAGGCATTCTGCATGATTTCTCTTGTCCTAGAACTCCCCAACAAAATGGAGTTGTAGAACGAAAGAACAGAACATTGCAAGAAATGGCCAGAACCATGATCAATGAGACAAACGTTGCTAAGACCTTCTGGGCAGAGGCAATAAACACAGCCTGCTACATTCAGAATAGAATCTCAATAAGACCTATTCTGGAAAAGACTCCATATGAATTGTGGAAGAACAGAAAGCCCAACATTTCATATTTTCATCCATTTGATGTACTTGCTTTATATTAAATACAAAGAATTATTTGAACAAGTTTGACTCTAAAGCACAGAAGTGTATTATGTTAGGATACTCTGAACGCTCAAGAGGGTACAGAGTATACAATACAGAAACACAGATTGTGGAAGAATCAATCAGTGTTCGTTTTGATGATAAGCTTGACTCTGAAAAGTCAAAGCAGAATGAAGTTTTTGCAGGTATAGAAATTGAATTTGCAGGTTCTGAAGACAAGTCATCAGAAGCTCTCAACACAGACATTCCTTCAACGTCTGAAAGGAGCACTGCTAGCAATCCTACAACAGCTGCTGATCAACCTCAAAAGAGATTACCCAGAAGCAGCTTGGATCACCCAGAAGAGACTATCCTAGGAAGAAAGGAAGATCCAATCAGAACAAGAGCAAGCTTCAGAAACTCTGAAGAAACACTTATGGGACTTGTGTCTCTGATTGAACCTTCTTCTATTGATGAAGCACTTCTGGATAATGACTGGATTCTGGCAATGCAAGAAGAGCTGAATCAATTCACCAGAAACGACGTATGGGATCTCGTTCCCAGACCAAAAGGATTCAACGTCATTGGAACAAGATGGGTGTTCAGAAACAAGCTAAATGAACAAGGTGAAGTCATCAGAAACAAGGCACAACTGGTTGCACAAGGTTATAGTCAGCAAGAGGGGATAGACTATACAGAAACCTTTGCCCCAGTCGCCAGGTTAGAATCTATCAGACTTTTAATTTCATTTGCTATTAATAGAGGCATCACTCTGTATCAGATGGATGTCAAAAGTGCATTCTTAAATGGTTATATAGAAGAAGAAGTTTATGTACACCAACCCCCAGGTTTTGAAAATACAAAACATCCAGAACATGTTTTCAAACTAAAGAAGTCACTGTATGGTCTGAAACAAGCTCCCAGAGCTTGGTATGAAAGGCTAAGTAACTTTCTGCTAGAAAATGAATTCACCAGAGGGAAAGTGGACACTACTCTATTCTGTAAATCAGTTAAGAGTGACATCTTAGTCTGTCAAATTTATGTTGATGATATTATTTTTGGTTCTACTAATCCTTCTCTTGGAAGAAAATTTGCTAAGTGTATGCAGGCAGAATTTGAGATGAGCCTCATGGGGGAACTGAAATTCTTTCTAGGAATTCAGATCAATCAAACTCCAGAAGGAACTTACATTCATCAGAGCAAATACATCAGAGATCTTCTGAAGAAATTTGACCTCTCAGAATGTAAGCCATCAAAGATTCCAATGCATCCCACGTGCATTCTGGAAAGAGAAGAGGTAAGCAAAAATGTAGAACAGAAAGTCTACAGAGGTATGATTGGTTCTCTCCTCTATCTGACTGCTTCAAGACCTGACATATTATTCAGTGTTTGTATCTGTGCTAGATTCCAATCAGATCCTAGAGAATCTCACTTAACAGCTGTTAAGCGAATTTTCAAGTATCTGAAAGGTACTACTAATCTGGGTTTGTTTTATAGAAAATCTAGTGATTACAGCTTAGTAGGCTACTGTGATGCTGATTTTGCTGGAGACAGAGTGGAACATAAAAGTACTTCTGGAAGCTGCCAGTTTCTGGGAGAAAATCTGATCTCTTGGTCCAGCAAAAGGCAATCAACAATTGCTCTATCAACAGCAGAAGCTGAGTACATAGCAGCAGCAGGATGTAGCACACAAATGCTCTGGATGAAAAGTCAGCTTGAAGACTTCCAGATTTTTGAGAGTAACATTCCTATACTTTGTGATAATACTTCTGCTATTTGCTTAAGTAAGAATCCCATTTTACATTCTAGAGCTAAGCATATAGAAATAAAACATCACTTCATTAGGGACTATATTCAGAAAGGTATTTTGAACTTAAAATTTATAGATACAGACCATCAATGGGCTGATATCTTTACTAAACCCCTTTCAGAAGATAGGTTTAATTTCATTCTGAAACATCTCAGCATGAAAGTGTGTCCAGAGTGAAAATGTTTTAATTCCATATATTTACCTTCAGAATGTAATTGTTTTACTGTGAACTTCTGATCAATCTCCTTTCAGAAAGATAGAACATGCAGATTGTATCAGATGCAAGTCTAAAGATCTGAGAGTCTAAGCTCAAAGACAGACGTGCTGATCACTACATCAAACAAGTGTCATCCAATCATCAGCATATCTCTGAAGCAGAACGCGTGCACGCTTCTGAGAAGGCAAAGCGCTGATTGGGTGCATTAAGACACATGTCTGGTAACCGTTTTTAAGTATCTTTCTCAAATCCCCCAAAATCAGCAAGCATTTAATGAAAAGTAATCATGCTTTTAAAATGCAATCATGATTTTTCTCTCTCTTAAAAAACGTTTATCTTTTCAAAATAGTTTTGAAAACTCTATTTAAGCACATTAATCTCTCATTCTCATTCTTTACGTTTTCTCACTGATACTCAAGCATCTTCTGCATATTTCTGTGTTCATCTCTTGCAAAACCTATTTTCCTCTGTTTATTCTCAAAACCCTTTTAGCGTGAACATGGCAACCTCCAGCAGTGCTTCTGCAGGTCCTCAGAAGAAAGCATCATCTGAGCAATATCAAGTGCCATTCAGAACTCTCCTCACTCCTGTGAAGAATCTTGAAGTGCTTTCTGAATTAATCATTGATTTTGGAAGCTTGAAGGAGAACGGTTTTGACCTAACTGAAGAAGTTAGGGCTCAGAAGTGGGAAAGGTATTTTGACAGGTTGGTTGGACCAACATTCCCAATGCTAGTCAAGGAATTCTGGATTCACGCCAAGGCTTCAACACATCTAGTCACCTCCTTTGTTATGGGGAAGAAGATTGTGATCACTGAGGATCACATTGCAAGGCTAATCGGTTACAGTGGCGGTGGCGTCCGTTGTGTGGACATGGCTGAAAGATATGCTGATGTAGGTGTGATACCTGCAAGGATTTTCACTCATGGGGTGCCCAGCAACAAGATTAAAGATCTGAAGGATCATTACAGAGTGTGGGCTAAGATAATTCTGGGGTGCTTCAACCACAGGAAACCAACCAGTTCTCCTGATTACATAAATGTGGATCAGCAGTTTCTGATCTACTTTATTGATCAGAAGGTAAAGATCAATCTGGCTCACTTCCTGTTCAACCACCTCAGAACAAGTGTGAAGGAAACCAGGGAAGAAGAAAGAACCAAGAGGGATTGGATACCTTTTGGAAGGTTGATATCAGATATTCTGACAGAGAATAGGCTGATTGAGCATCTGATAGAAGCTCAAGAGCTAAGCACTATTGAACCAACAGTTGGGAAACCTCTGAATGCAAAGAACTTGAAGAAGATGAAGCTGATAGAGAATATTCAGAAGGAACTCAGAGCTACTCCTATTGCTGATATCACCAGCAGAAGAGTGCCTCTGAGTGACTTTCCGTTATTTTCTGAAATTGAATCCAAACCAGAGGTGGTTCTCAGGTACTTGGATGCGTGCAAGGCAGATGGTTCAGATCCAAATCTGATTATCAAAGCTCTGCATCAACCTCAGCAAGAAGTGACTCTGAAGAAGACGAAGAAGAGGAAGGCACCATTAGAAGGATCATCCCAGCAGACACCCAGGAAAAGAGGTAATTCATCTGCTGCTTTTGTTTTAAATTCTTCTACTATTCCAGCATCTATTCCTCCTCAAACCTCTCATAGAATCTCAATCCCCATCCCTACCATAGATGAAACTGTATCAGAAGAGGACCCTTCTGAGGCATTAAAACTCAGAAGACCCAGAACCAAACATCCCAAACAACCAACAATCTCAACAACATCAGCAATTGACCAAGTGCTGTCTGACATTGATCAACACACCTCTGATCAACCAATCTCTGAACCACAAACTGTTCCTCCTCCACAACCAGAACAACAGCAATCTGCTGAAGAATCAGAAATTCCAACAACTTCTCCTCAACCAGCAATTCCGTCTCCCTCTCCCCAACCAGAAATTAATCCACCATCACCTCAAACAGAGTTTCATCACTCTGAAACTCCTTCTCCTCAACCATCTGAACCTCATTCACCTCAACCATCACCTTTGGCAATCCAGCTGCCAGGTGGAACAACTATCACCTTAGCACAATTGCCATCCTCATCAGAATCTACACCACCAAATACTCCCAAAACACCACCCAGTCCAATCATAATCTCTGATTCTGATACTCCATCTCCAAAACAAATAGCTGCTCAGAAAACCTCCGAAAACCCCAGCAGGACTTTCATAGACTTAACCAGTCTTGACCGTCTTGCTGATCTGAAACACAAAATTGCCATCCCAAAACCAAAACAACCAGATGTTGGCTCTGGTATTATGAATTTTGAAACAGGTGTGCTGCAATGGATTGCTTCTTTGAAGCAAGTCTGTCCTGGAATGATTGACCCAGCTGCTTCTGATCAACTCTGGTCACAATTCAGACTTTGGGTACGTGCTGAAGCCCTCAAGTTGCAGGATATCAACTATGAGCAGGCACAACAAAATTTCAGCAAGCTTCTGAACGAAGTTGGAAGTCAGCTTCTGAAAGAAGACGTGCTCCCTCTGGATAGTGAACCTTGGTCTGAGAAACAGCAAGCTGCAAAGGTGCAATCAGAAGAAGACAAGACCATTCAAGCTGAAGAAAGTCAAGCAGAAGATGTTGCTGAAAGCTCTCAGAAGCTTCCTGCTTCTGATGCTTCTCAAGCTGCCTTGGACAGGCAGACTCTGGAAGAACTAAGGCTGAATGACATACGTCTGCAGCAGCGGATGGATGAAAGCGATCAGAAGATGAAAGAGAGAATGAATGTGCAGGATAGCAAGATTGACACTTTTGTCAGCATGGTGCACAAGCAGAATGAGATTACTGAAAAGATCCAAGCCATGCTGGAGAACCTGTTCACACGCTTGCCTCCTCAACCTTAGTCTCTTTTCTCATTCATGTCCTTTTTCATGTTTTCCTTGATTTTCTGATGTACTGTTTGAATATGTTTTGTACTATTTTCTTGTTTTGATTCTGAACTCTCTTAATATGATTAGTTTTTTTTTCTGATCTTAATTGTTTTAGCACATCACCTACACTTTTTGATTGCTGACAAAAAGGGGGAGAACAAGAATGATATTTGAATCAATAACGGCTAACTAGACAGAAATTCTCAAACATTCTAACTCTATTACTTGAAAAATGTTTTTTTCTGTTTTGCTTAAAGTCTACAGGTACAAGGAAGCTCCTGGACACTCTGAAGACAAGAAAAGCTCTGAAGCTCTGATCACTATGAAGTTCTGATCCGCTCTGATATTCTGATCCAAAGCAAAGCTCTGACAAGAAAAGCTCTGAAGCTCTGCTCTGACATAAAGCCTCTGATAAGTCAAAGACTCTGATACTCTGATATTCAAAGAAAGGCAAAAAGATCTGATCCTGAAGAACACGTGTAATCAAAGGGAAGTAATAAACTCAGGGGGAGTATCTCTCAACTCTAATATCTCTTTACTCCTTATCCTTTTACTTCTTACTCTGATACATATCTCAGATACCTTTTCACGTTATCTTCATTTAAAAATATCTAGTTTTTGTCATCATCAAAAAGGGGGAGATTGTTAGAACAAAGTTTGAATCTACTACCCTATATTTAAGTTTTGATGATAACAAAGTGAAAAGATATAGTATTTATAAGTTTCATGTATGAACTATCTGCTGCCTAAAATTATTATGTTCTGACTTGCAGATACTCTGATTGATATAAGCAAGATCACATCTATTCAGCATCAGAACTTGATTTCAGACACCAGCATCAGAAGTTGCCATATCAGAATGTCAGAATCAGATGATCAACTCACGTACATGCTGAAGCCTGATGAACAAGACTGCGCTCAACACTCTGATAAAGAAACACAACAGTTCATCAGCAGCGAAGCAGAGTCAGAATGAGCCAAGCCAGAACTTGCATTAAGTAAGCAACGATACTGTGCATTGAAAGCAAATTAATTCCAACGGCCTCATTCCAGACAAGATCTGCTCAATAAGGAAAGTTTGTTATTAGCATTGAATCAAGAATATTGCATCCAACGTTCATCATCTCAGTGCTATATAAACAAGACTTTGAAGATTGAAATGGCTAATGCTCTCCAAATCTCTACACGCACAAAAGCTAATCATAATCTTCCTTCTCTCAGTTTTGCTAAACCACACATTCTGATATTCTATCATTGTTTAGCAATCTAGTTTCTAAGCTTCAATTTGTGTATACATCACAGTTGTGATACAGTTTTGTAGAAAACATCCACACACTTAGTTTTATCTCTTTGTAAGAAAGTGTTACCTTGACAAACCGGGTTGTGGTTTGGATCAAGAAGGCTTTAGCAGTTGTTAAAGCAGTCTGTAATATTCAGTTGAATATAGTGGATTAAGACCTCGTTGGAGAGAGGCGAAATCACCTTGACGGGTGGACTGGAGTAGTTTGAGATCAAACGAACCAGGATAAAAATATCTTGTTCATTGCATTAGATTTCAGTTTTACAATTCAAACCCCCCTTCTTGTGTTTTTCACCACTTCATAATTCATTCCATTATAAGTACTGAACCTAACCCTATTCATGTGCACGTGTGAAAACTCTGCAAGAAAGCCATATACAACATTGAAAAATATCAAAGAAACTTGAAAACTGAATTCTACTTTCCACGCCAATTCAAAGCCTTTTCTTGATTCCATTACATTGCTGGAGGTGTGAGAAACGATTTACAATCAAAACCAAGTCTTGAGGCTGCAGAAACTGTTCAGAACAACTCACGGTTTGCTTATTCTTTTTCATAATCGTAACTCATGATTTGTGCATAATTAACATGTTCTAACCCTTGTTTTGCATTGCTTGAGTTCATACAAAGCTTTTGGCATAGGTTAATTGGACCGAAACGCCCTGAAACAGAAACCACCATAAATGGATTTTAGGGTTTCCAAGCTTCAAAATTAGGGCTTTGCTGTACAAGAAAAATCAGACCTTGAGAGACCCATGGTTAAACTCGTTGAAACCAGACGAATTCAATGGACATGTCGCGAAATATTTATGTGAAGCATACGCCTATTCGCTATTTTTCCTCATCCTGTTTTGTGGGGGTTAAAAACCCCCGCTATTTAACTTCGTTTTACAGTTTCAGTGGGGAAGACGATGATGTGTTCATGCATCATTGGTGGATTCAAAAAGATGGCGCGCGTTTTGTTTGTCCTTCAGGACGTTATTTGTTTTTATATATTATAATTAATCATCACTATATTAACAAAGCATGCAGCGTGGTGTGGTGGTTGGTGATCTGTCCAATAACCATTGGGACCTGGGTTCGAATCCCAGGTCCCCCAAATAATTGTTTCATATTTTGTTTAACGTGATCATATGCAGCGCTTGCCAAGGATTCTATCATGCACCTCAAACAATCAGGCGCCAGGTGGCTATATGCTCAGATCCAAAGGCCATAAGGTGCTGACCACCATGTTCCAAGTCAAAGCCAGCGTGGACAATTCCAAAAAGTCAAACAGGCTTGCTGATTAATGGGCCTCAGATTTCTAAATTCACCTCCTATGGGCCCAACCCCCCCTTGTTCTTTCATAATTCTCTTTTTGTTTTCTTTTTCTTTTATTTTTCTTTTACTAACTATTATCATTAATTATTATTATTATTTATTTAACTAACATAATTAATATTATTTTCACAATAAAATTCAAAAAATTAAAATGTAAATATTTTTATATCATTTATTAATTTCACCTTAGTTTATTTTTGTAAATAAAATGTAAATTAATTAATCTAGCCTTTTAAAATTAGGTCAACTTTGATTTTTTCTCAATAACTTAAAATAAATTAGAATTAGGTCTTGACAACTTTTAATTCCTTTATTTTTTCATTAAAACATTAAAACATAAAAATACAAAAACATTTTCTTTTTCTTTTAATTAATTAAATAATTAGTATTAGGTTTAATATTTCATTTAATTGCAAAAAGGACAAAATTCCATTCTTTTCTCAAAAAGGGTCAAAACCCTAAGGACGTCCCAATTCAATTCTTTCGCGCGCATATTTATTTTTAATTCATTATTTTGATTATATTTATGTATCTGCTCCGGGAATGTAATAGTTAATTAGGGCTTTTATCGCTTTCTTTACTTTCTCGCATTTATTTTCCAAAGGGTTATGTTTTTGGCGATGTAAATACCCGACGCCTTGTAATAGCGTAGATTCAATTTTCTGCACTTTATTTCCCGCAAATTATTAAACTGTTAATTATGCATGCAAGACTTGTCTGAAAAAATAAAATTAACTCGTAGCTCACAAATAACATGTACAAGATAATCTTAACTGAATTTGACACACGTGCACATGCCACTCTTAGGGTACGCCTCACTTGGTTGCCTCGACGTGGTCATCGAGTATAGGGTGTTTTAGAGGTCGCCCTCCTGTCTAAAGATCCAGTTGCCTCGGATAAAAAGGATCTAGGACATTAGGGTTACCTCTAAGGCGTCCTACTATTGCTTTGGTGACCATACATGTCCCTAATAATCGAATTGACCCGAATAACTCCAACGACAGTGCTACCTACTTCTCAATAGTGGGATAGTACTGTCTAAAGGACTCTTACACAACCTAATTCCTTAGAGTAGGTAGATTTCTCCTGGGTACTTGCTCTTTCAAAAAACAGAAACATCTTTTCGCACTTACACTTTCAAAAAGTTTTCAAACAAATACTTCATACATTCTTGAGGACTGATACAAGAGTTACCTAGAAGTTTTCAAACAAAACTTTTCAAAACCCACAAACACAAAGAAAAGCAAACTTTTGAAAACATAGTGACCAAGTACCTAAGACCCATGGATAACCATGGATAGAAAGGGTGCTAACACCTTCCCTTTCTATAAATCTACCTCCCGAACCGAGAAACATCTCGAAAAGGAATTTTGCTGTGCTTTTGTCCTTTCCTTGTTGGAGAACATAAAAGACGGTGGCGACTCTTGCTTACCGCGACATTTCGTGAACCAGATTTAAAACAGTCAGTTCTATTTCCACCGATCACAGAACTGGCGACTCTGCTGGGGACATTTATAAGTGAGGTGTACCTTAGGATTAGACCACTCTTATGTTTTCAATTGTATGTCTTGATTGCTTTTATATTTGTGGGCTTGCATTGGAGTTTCATAGATCCTAACCCGGATCTGGGGAATACCCTTTAGGTAGCATAAGCTGTGAGGGACCTGTCCGGCGTAGACCGACACGGGTGAAGCAGTGGCTATGTTGGTGTGACACCTTGGTCTGTACCGATATCCCTTGTGTTGGAACGAGGAGAATATGGGTCTTCTGAGGAGTCATTAAGCACCAACCGACCTTAGAACCCTAAATTGACCCAACTTGGCCATAGAACAGTAGCAGTATGCTACACTCATTGAGGCTAAACTCTCGCGATGGTTCTGGCTGCAAGAAAAGATTGCGACGCTGGAGTTATGACCGATTGAGGGTAGTCAGTGATATTGAGATCCTCTAGAACCCGGTTACTATTTTCTAGGACAGGTCTTAACCAACGAAACTGAAAGAGGGTAGTACCTAAACCTCATGCTGGCCTAAACTCTAAGGGATGTCTTGTGTGACTTGTATGCCTTATCATGTTTGCCTTTGTGAATACTTGTGGTGTGCTTTATCATAACATCATACCATCATACCATTGCATGCATCCTGCATAAAGACTGACCCATTTCAAAGACAAGAGGGTTTCATCTTTGCTCTGTTTTGTAGGACATCATGATGCCTGTGCGAAGGAATACTATCCGGCTCAATTTTGTTCACCCACCTGATTCGCTTAAAGAATTGGTTGACAGAATTCCAAACACTACTTCCTTCATTCAGAGGCATGGTTCTCTTCTCGGTTTAGTCACTTCAAAGTGGGACCAACAACTGATGAGTGTCCTGACCCAGTTTTATGATCCCCTGTACCATTGCTTCACCTTTCAAGACTTCCAGCTGGTCCCTACCCTGGAAGAATTCTCTGATTTGCTTGGTATCCCTGTTTTGGAACAGACCCCATTCACTGGTTGGGAAAAGACTCTTAGGCTTGAGGAGATTGCTGCAGCCCTTCCCTTGACCACCAAAGAGGTAATGGATAACTGGGTGACTAGAAGCGGAGTTAAGGGCTTTTTGGCTAAGTTTCTGATTGGTAAAGCTAACAGTTTCTGGAATGACTTAGACTTCAGGGTGTACGAAGACATTCTGGCTCTCTTAATCTATGGCCTGGTTCTATTTCCAAATCCTGATAACTTTATTAATGTCAATGCCATAAGGATCTTTATGTCTCGGAACCCGGTGCCCACTCTCTTGGGTGATATCCTGCAACAACTCTATGCTCGTACTGCTCGAAGACGGGGAACTTTGTGGTGTTGTGCTCCTTTGTTAGTGAGGTGGTTTATTTCGCACCTCCCTAAGTTCGTGCTGAAGAACAAAGAAGGAAGAGGCTGGGCTCATAGGTTAATGTCTCTCACGGATAATGACATCATTTGGACTCTCAGAGGTTTGGATGAGGTAGCTGTTATTGATCGTTGCGGATAATATCCTAATGTTCCATTGATCAGTACTCAGGGAGGAATCTCTTATAATCCATGTTTAGCTCTCCGTCAGTTTGGAAGATCCAGAAGAGCAGGGCCTCATGAGATGTTGGTACCTCACATCAGTTTTGAGTTTCAGGTAGACAGTGACGAGCTGCATCGTAGATTCATCCGGGCTTGGGACAGAATTCACAAAGCTGACCCACATGAGTTGGGACCGAAGACTTCTCTGCCTATGGAATCTTACTACAAATGGGTCCACATCCGTGCTCAGAAGTTAGGTATGCCATACGAAGCTGTCAGGCCTATCATTCTTGAATTTCCTGATGGAGACGGGGTTCCTCCAACTGTTCTCCCTCCTCAGATACCCACTGATGTTGATACCATAAAGAGGTCTTAGGCACAACTGCAAGAAGAACGGGATTCTTATCGGGAAAGGTTCAATGAACAGGAACAGAAAATCCAGAAGCTGGCCAAGCAATTGGAGAACGAGCGGATCCTGAATGACTATATCCGTACTGAGAAGAGGAGACCATGGGAGCAGTGATGGGCTTTGGATGTTTCTTTTACAGCTTTTATTTCCTTTTCAGTATTTTCATTCTTGTAACGCCTAAGGGAAACTTCTTGAACAATTTAAAGTTTGAATCTAATAAAGTGTGTTTCCTTTTTGTCTACAAAGTTGAATCCCGATTGTCTTTGAAAACATAAATCATACGCATTCCATGCATCAAATGCATAACTGGTACCCTTTTCTACAGGTTGCTTAATCTTCTTCGCTGTTTATTTCAGCAATCATAATGAATTCTGAACCTACTACGGAACAAGCTATCAAGGCCCTCAGGGCCCAGAACGCCCAGTTTCAAGAGTTGGTAATGAGCCTAGCCCAGGGTCAACAGGAGTTGAAGACTCTGCTTTTGAAAAAGAAGAAGAAGAGGACTGTGCTGTTCAATACCGGACGCAGATATGGGAATACATTGCAGAATGAGGCTGATCTGGCTACTTCTTCCGTAGGGAAGGACAGTCCCCAAGAAAGAAGGGTTCCTAGTCCCGTGGTCTCCGACAACGAGACGAATTTCAATGATGAGCAGTACCCTCCTGCTGAGGATAGGTACAAACAGCTAGAGGACCGCCTAAGTGCTATGGAGATTTAACATGTGCCCGGGTTGGATTTTGGAGATCTAGGTTTATCTTCTGGGGTGGTGATCCCACACAAGTTCAAGGCACCTGCTTTTGCGAAATACGATGGGGCTTCCTGTCCTAAGCTGCATCTCAGATCATATGTGAGGAAGATCCAACCGTATACTGCTGACAAGAATCTATGGATCCATTTCTTCTAGGATAGTCTTTCAGGGACTCAACTCGAATGGTTCTATCAGCTAGATGGATCCAGCATTCGTAACTGGGAGGACTTGGCTACTGCATTTTATAAGCAATATCAGTATAATTCCGACCTCGCTCCTACGCGTACCCAACTCCAGGGTATGTCACTGGGGACGGGTGAAGGATTCAAAGAATATGCGCATAAGTGGAGAGATCTGGCTGGAAGGGTGCAACCACCTTTGACTGACCGTGAGCTCGTGGACATGTTCTTGGGGACCCTGTCTGGTCCATTCTTCAACCATCTGATTGGGAATTCTTCTGCTGGGTTCACAGATCCGATCTGAACTGGTGAGAGGATAGAAGCTGGTATCAAGTCCGGGAAGTTACAAAAGGGTGCCTCCTCGAACTCTGAAAAGAAACCCTTCAAGAAGGAATCTAGTGTTGTTTATGGTTCAAGGAAACAGAATAAACCGGAACGCCGCCAAGCTGTTAACGTGGTGGTAATTTCAAAGACTGCTGCTGCTCCTCAGCAATATAACCAACCAAGAGGTGAGAGGCCCAAAAGGCAGTACACTCGGCTCAATATGACCCTGTCTCAGATATTGCCGCAACTACTGTCAACCAATCTGGTAACTGTAAAGGAAGCTCCGAAAGTAGTGAACACAACCTCTCCAAAGTACAATCCCAACGCCCGCTGCGCTTATCACTCTGACAGCCCGGGGCATACTACGGATGATTGTTGGGCTCTGAGGAATAAGGTCCAGGACCTTATTGATGCTAAAGAAATACAGTTCGAGGCGCCCGAAAGGCCCAATGTTGTGACTGCTCCCATGCCCCAGCATGGAGTGAATGCTGTGGAAGAAGACCTGTATGTAGCCTCTGTGGATGATATTGTTACTCCGTTGTTGACTGTCAAAAGGAACCTGTTGCTAGCCGGTTTATTTCCGGGATGTAGTAAAGGTTGCCATCTATGTTCTGTTTCACCTGCTGGTTGTCCTCTGTTGAAATCAAGCATCCAAAACCTGATGGATAACAAAGAGATCTTGTTCGAGAAAATTGTTGTTCCTGCTATCCCTGCTGAAGAAGTGTCCATTGTTACTATTTTCAACAACTCTCCTAAGGCTCCCTCAAAGAAGCCTGTCAAAATTATGTCCACTCAGAAGATTGCTCCTATCATTATCACTGTTCCGGGCCCCCTCCCCTATACATCTGACAAAGCTGTCCCTTGGCACTATGGGGCAGACGTTTATGTGGTTGGAGTTTGTTATACCCCAAAATTTGCCCTCCCATATTCTCCAAAATTTGTCAAGTCAAGGTCACAAAATTCCCCAAGGGTTGTGCAGTGCAACAGTCTCCTAAACAGTCCAAATTAGGGTTTTGAGTCTGATCAAGAAAAGGAAGTGTTCAAAGGTCCAATCAAGTCTCATATGCTTACAAAGATGGTCAAGCATCCTCATATCAAGTTTCAAGGCATTCAGCTCAAGATTGCACAGTCAAAACCCTAGATTGCACTACAGTCAACTGTAGGGGCAAAATGGTCATTTGGCAGTCAAAAGTTCAAATTTTTGGTCAACATATCATTTTGAAGCCACAAACATCATTTGATCAATGCTTGATCATGATTCTCAAAATTTGGCTCAGAAATCATCAAGATGCAAAAGTTGCTATATTTGGACAGCTGAAAAAGTCAACTGAAATTGACCAGGGCATAACTTTCACATGGATTATCAGAAAAATTCCATCCAAAGCTCATTTTGAAGAGAAAGACATTTCCTACAACTCATCTTCATACTTCAAGTCCAAGAAATGCTCTCACAAAAAGTTATCAATTTCAACATTACAGGTCATTTTCAAAAGTCAACAAAAAGGGACTTTAAGTCAAAGACCATAACTTGAGATTGGTAAATCAAAATGACATGGGACCAAAGACATTGGTTAAAGGACTCAAAGACCTTTCCAAAATGTCCAAGAACATGTGAAAAGCTTAAAAATTGAGCAAGTTATGCCTTGTAGAAGTTGGGAAAATTTTGTGAAATGGCAAAAGTCAATTATCTTTGAAAATCCAATTTTGACAAAAGGGCCCCATTTTTCTCACTTTGTCCATCCTTGTCATGCCACACACGTGGCCCATGGTTGATTTCAAGACCAAATGTTGACTTTTTCATTTTTATTTAATTTTTGATGATTTAATTCATTTTAATTCATTGAAAATTCAAATAAAATTTAAAACTCAATGTAATGGTGTCAAATGAATTTGGACAAGTTCTATACATCATGAACCAACTCAAAAATCAGGCCAAGGTTCATTTTCATACTAAGTCTAGGTTTTGGCTAGAATTTAGGAAAAAATGGTTAATGAACAAACCCTAATGCCAATTCTTTCTCAAGCATGGATTAAGGTCAAATAGCAAGCCTATTCAATTGCAGGATGATCACTGAGTCCAACCCTACCTAGAACATAGCACAAAGCACGCTGAAAAGGCATTTGGACATTTGAAATTTTGGACATAAAAAGCAAAACTGAAATCATAGCTAGGGATCGTTTCAAGCCTCAATTTTTATACCATTAGCATCCTGGACCATCATTGAACGCATCTCAATCCATAACCTCAATCAAAAGCTCCTTGAACTAGCCTCTGCAAGTGAAACTGTACAGAGAAATTTTGAATTCGTATTCTTGATTTTACGCATCCTATTGCATTTTTAATTATACATTCATGTTCCTCACAAGGTTTCCAAACTGACCAATGCATTTAATTTCATTTTTGTGCCATAAATATGAATTTGCCATTTTCGAATTCTAGGGTTCCAATGTTCTTAAATTGGGGCTTTTGTAAATAGGAAAAATCAGAACTTCAGAGCAACACCATCACACTCAGCATCTTGAGACGAAGAAAATGAGATGCTCGCGCCTAATTTATATTAGGATACGAGCTATTCGCTATTTTCCTGTAGCTGCCCTAACCCCACGTCTCAAAACCGTTGCTTTATGTATTTGTATTACAGGACACGCGAAGAAGAAGAAGATGTGTCAGCTGGTGATTGGTTCGTTCAAAATTCGCGCGCGTTTAACCAAGCACTAACCATTTTCCTTTATGTATTTTATTGATTATTATATGTTAAATGAAAATAACTAGCTCAGCTGGCAGGGACGCGCACTAGTGACCACAATGACCTGGGTTCAAGTCCCAGGTCTTGCAATTTCTAATATTATTTTTCATTTCAAAATTCCATGCAGCGCTGACATTAGTACTCACCATGCACTTCAGTATCAGCCCATCCACGTGTCCCTGAGCACCCACATCAAAAGCAAGGATTGGGGAACAGGCTGCACTCCAGTCAAATGCATATCACTGGATCAAAAAAGTCAACAGGTTCTCACCAATAATTGGGCCAGGCTTTCAAATTGCACCTTCAATTCTGGGGTCTACCCCCCCCTGGTTTGCCCATTTGATTTGTTTTTTTATCTTTTAATCATTTATTTGTTATATTATTTAATTACTTGTTTTATTTAATTAATTTTAATCAAAAATATAAAAACATTAAAAATACAGAAAATACAAAAAAAAATATAATTAATTTTGATTCTTTTTTTTAATAAATTAAAATGTGACTCATTTAGTTTAATTAGGTTTTAATATTCATTTTAATTCTTTTTTCATAATAAAAAATCCAAAAAATATAAAATTAAGGTAATTATTAATTTTCAATTTCCTTTTTTAATTCTTTAACCTTTTTTCTTACAATGTTATTATTTATTATTTATTTTCTATAAATCAAAAAAATTGTACATAATTAGTTTAGAATTTAATTAGGTTAGAAATTAAATCTTTTTCATAATAAACTTAAAAAATGATAGAACTAGGATTTTAATTTTAATTAACTTTTCTCTTTTTTCTTTTAAACCTAAAAAACACAAAAACATTATTTTTAATTTTTAATTTCCTTGATTAATTTTAATTATTTGTAAAAGGGTCCAATGCCCTAATTTTGTTTAGTCTTTATTTCGCGCATTTATTAAATACCTCTGTATATGCCCCAAAGCCATGTAATTAAAAACTCTCGGACTTTTTATTCGCTTTATTTTATTTTCAGTCAAATCGGGTTCGGTTTTTTTGGCGATGTGGACCCGCGCCGGTTGTAATAGTTTAGATTTAAATTCCCGCACTTTTAACTGTTAATAAATATGCATGAAAGAATGAATGCCCAAAAATAAAAATCGAATCGTTAGATCACCAATACATGACAAGACAAACAATGAACTGAAAATGACACACAATTCGCACACACCACCCCTAGGGTACGCCTCACTGTTGCCTTTCGAAAGGTGATCGTCGAGTAGAGGACGTCTTAGTAAGTCCTCATGATCCGGGAACCCGGCATGAGGGTAGCTTCTAAGGTGTCCTCCCATTGCTCCGGTGATCACCACGTCCCTAAAACTCGAATTGACCCGAACACCTCCAACGGTGGTGCTACCTACCTCTCAATGGTGGGATGGACTACTTTAAAGGACATTTACACAGACGAATTCCTTAGGGTGGGTAGGTTCTCAAGGATACTTGCTCTAATTTCAAACAAATCAAAACATTTTTTCACCAACACATTTTCAAAAGCTTTCAAAAGCAAATTTTTCAAACACTCTGACGTACGAGTCGAACTGAAATTTTTCAAAGAAACTTTCAAAACCCACAATTGAAAAGCAAACAAATAATTTTGAAAACACATTGAGCAAGTACCTAAGAGCCCATGGATAACCATGGATAGAAAGGGTGCTAATACCTTCCCTTTCTATAACCTACCTCCCGAACCGAGAGCAATCTCTTTAAAGGAATTTTTCTGTGCTTTTGTCCTTTCCAATTGGAGAAAATAAAAGACGGTGGCGACTCTTGCTTACCGCGACATTTCGCGAACCAGCTTTAAAACAGTCAGTTCCAGATCCACCGATCACAGAACTGGCGACTCTGCTGGGGATAAAACTTAAAGTGGGGTGTACCTTAGGATTAAGATCACTGTGTTTTCAATTGCTTTCTTTGCTTGCTTTATTATTGTGGGTTGCTTGGGAGTTCTATAGATCCTAACCCGGATCTGGGGATACCTTCTTAGAAAGTAGCAACAAGGCTGTGAGGGAACTGTGCGGGGTATACCGACATGGTTGAAACAGTCTGCTACGTTGATGTGGCACTTTGGTGTGTACCGGTAACCCTTGAGTCAGTCAAGGAGAGTACGGGGCCTCCATGTGGTGTCATGAAGCATCAACAGACCTTAGGAACCTTAATTGAACAATCTTGGCCTCTTTAGGGTAGTGAGATAACTGACTTTGGTGCAGTCCGAGGTTGGTTGATACTCGATACTACACTCAATTGAGGGTTGCTTTCCTGGAATATTTCGGTCGCCAGTTCAGTGGCTACATCGAAACGATGAACAATGAAAGCAATCCCGTGATATTGGGAACCTTAGAACCCGGTTACTTTGATTAGGACAGGATGAACCCACCAACTTCAAGAGGGTACTACCTAGACCCCATGCTGGCCTTAAACCTTAAGGGCCTGTCTTGTGTGCCTTGTGTGCCTTACATGTTTGTCTTTGTAAATATCTGTGTTTAATCATAGCATCATGACATCATCCAGCATCATATGCATTAACTAACCATTTCAGGGGTTCGAATTTTCATCTTTGTTCCTGTTTTGTAGGACATGGAAACTGTTCGTAGAAAGACAATTCCAATCAGTCTTGTAAGGATCCCTCCTCAGCTTAAGGAGCTTATATCCAGGATTCCCGAGAACTCTTCATTCAGTGAAAGGCATGGAAGCCTCATCAGCTTGGTCAACACCAACATTGAGGAAGATATGATAAAAGTCCTGTTCCAATTCTTTGACCCTCTGCATCACTGTTTCACCTTCTTGGACTATCAGTTGGTACCTACATTGGAGGAGTTCTCCCGACTCCTGAAGATCCCTATCCTTGATCAGCTACCCTTCAACGGTACAGAAAAGGAACCTAAGCTTGAAGAGATTGCTAAAGCCTTGCACCTGCAGTCATCTGACCTCAAGGGACACTGGGAAGTTAGAAGTGGTATCAAAGGGTTCTTAGCCAGGTTTCTGTTTGAAAAGGCCTATGATTGTTGGAACTCCCTTGACTTGCAAGCTTTTGAAGAGGTTGTGGCCCTCCTTGTTTATGGTTTGGTGTTGTTCCCTAACCCAGACCAGCTCATTGATATCAGTGCTGTCCAGATCTTTATGTCCAGGAATCCTATACCTACTTTGCTGGGAGACCTCCTTCACTCATGTTACACTCGAACCATGAGAAAAAGAGGTGTCCTAATGTGTTGCACCCCTCTCCTGGGAAAGTGGTTTATTTCGCACCTTCCACAATCAGTCCTGAAGAACGAGCGGGGTTTAAGATGGTCACAACGGTTGATGACTCTTACGCATGCAGATATACATTGGTGCCCTAGGTCCAGAGAAGATGTCACTATCATTGATCGTTGCGGGGAATATCCTAATGTTCCTTTACTGGGAACCAGAGGGGGTATCACTTATAGTCCATGCCTGGCTTGGAGACAATTTGGTTATGCTCGGAGGGATGGTCCTCATGACATGTTGATTCCTGACATAGTTTTTGACTTCGACAATGATACTCAAGGACTTCGCCAGAGATTTATCAGAGCTTGGAGGATGCCTAGTAGGATAGACAGCAAGACACTGGGGCACAAAAATTCCATCCCTTTGGAGCCTTACCTCAAGTGGGTACGAGCCCGTTCTCAGAAATTAGTGATGCCTTATCCTCACATGCTTCCAGTAATCAAAGAGCCTGCCTTGGAAGGAGAGGTGTCTCATGTTATTCAGCACCCTGATATGCCCACATCCTGGGAAGAGATGCAGAAGAGTTGGATCCAGCTTAAGGAAGAGAGGAATTCTCTTGAGACTAGTTTGCATGCCAGTGAAAAGAAGGTTTTGGAGCTCACCCGCCTGTTGCACGAGGAAAGGAGTCTCAACACTTACATAGCTCCAAAGAAGATGCGCAACATATTTTGGATGTGATTTGATCTTTTTGTACTTTTGCCCATGAGGCTTTGATGTATCAAACAATGATTTTCTTAATAATAACGTGTGTTCCTTTTGGTCTACAACAAATTTGAATTTTCGAACCCTTGAATGCATTGCATAAACACATATCATTCATCATGTGCATCATAAATACTCTTCTTTTCAGGTTGTTTACCGTTCTTCGCTGTTTATTTCAGCATCATGAACCCTCCTGAATCATCAACCGATGCGGCTATCAAGGCTCTTCAGGCGCAGAACGTCCAGTTTCAGGCGCAAAACGCCCAATTTCAGGAGCTGATCAAGGGCTTGTCTCAGGGTCAACAAGAGTTAAAGACCATGCTGTTGAAGAAGACTAAGAAGAAGAGGAGGACTGTGCTATTTAGCACTGGGCGCAGACTCGGGAACACCTTGCAAATTGAAGCTGAAAGGACTCCTCCGTCTGTGACAGAAGGTAGTCACCAAGAAAGGGAAGTTACTACTCCTGTGGGCTCTGATACTGAAACAGACTTCAACGACGACCAGTACCCTCCTGCTGAAGACCGGTACAAACAGCTGGAAGACAGATTAAAGGCTGTGGAAGTTCAACGGGTACCTGGATTGGATTTCGGAGACTTGGGGTTATCTACTGGAGTGGTGATCCCGCACAAGTTCAAAACACCTGCCTTCGTGAAGTATGATGGGGCTTCCTGTCCCAAGATGCATCTCCGTTCTTATGTAAGGAAGATCCAGCCTTACACAGCAGACAAGAACCTTTGGATCCACTTCTTCCAGGAGAGTCTTTCAGGGACTCACCTCGATTGGTTCTATCAGCTAGATGGAATCAGCATTCGTAACTGGGAGGATCTGGCCACTGCTTTTTACAAGCAGTATCAGTATAATGCCGACCTCGCTCCTACGCGTACCCAGCTCCAGGGTATGTCGCTAGGGTCGGGTGAAGGTTTTAAGGAGTATGCTCAGAAATGGAGAGACCTGGCTGGCAGGGTGCAGCCACCATTGACGGACCGGGAGCTGGTAGATATGTTCTTGGGGACCCTATCTGGTCCATTTTTCAACCACCTCATTGGTAATTCCTCTGCTGGGTTCACTGACCTGATCCTGACTGGTGAAAGGATTGAGGCCGGTATAAAATCGGGGAAGATACAAAAAGTTGCCTCCTCCAGTACTGAGAAGAAACCCTTCAAAAAGGAGGCTAGTGCTGTATATAACTCCCGGAGAACAGAGCGACCTGAACACCGCCAATCTGTCAGTGCGGTAATGATTGCCAAACCTGCTGCCGCTCCTAGGCCCACTAATCCTCAAAAGTTTGAAAGACCCCGAAGAGAGTTCACCCGGTTAAGCATGACCTTATCACAAATCCTGCCACAGTTGCTATCCGCCAATTTAGTGACTGTCAAGGAGGCTCCAAAGTTTCCCAACACTGCATCTCCCAAGTTCAATCCAAATGCTCGCTGTGCTTATCACTCTGATAGCCCGGGGCATAACACAGATGACTGTTGGGCCCTAAGAAACAAGGTTCAAGACCTCATTGATGCCAAGGAGATACAGTTTGAGGCGCCCGAGGGGCCAAATGTTGTAAATGCTCCCTTGCCCCAGCATGGAGTGAATGCTGTTGAGGAAAATTTGTATGTAGCTTCGGTGGATGATGTTGCTACTCCGTTGCTGATGGTCAAGAGGAATCTGTTGCTAGCCGGTTTATTTCCGGGATGTGGCGAAAGTTGCCCTCTATGTGTTGCTTCCTCTGTTGGTTGTTCTCTGTTGAAGTCAGGCATCCAAAACCTGATAGATAATAGAGAGATTTTGTTTGAAAAGACTGTTGTTCCTGCTGCTCCTGTTGAAGAAGTGTCAATCGTTACCATCTTCAACAACTATTCCGAGGCTCCTTCAAAGAAGCCTATACAAGTTGTGTCAGTTCACAAGAATGTTCCCATTACCATTACTGTTCCGGGGCCTATACCCTACAAATCTGATAAGGCTGTCCCATGGCACTATGGGGCGGATGTTTATGTTCTGGGTGTGAAACAAGAGTGCAACATTGATACTGGTGTCTCCAACATCACCGGGCCTGCTAAGGTCACTCGTAGTGGAAGACTGTTCTCGCCAGACATTGCTCCTCCAGCAATTCATAGGCCTTTGATCTTCACACCTGCCAGAGTGCCTGTTTCTCCTTCTGACCAAGTATCCACCCCTGCTGCTGAGTCATCTGATACTCGGGGCAAGGGAACTGCTGCTGATGTGCCTGCCAGGACGGAGGCACCAAAGACCATTGTTGAGGCTTCCAAGCAGGAAATGGAAGAAATTCTCAAGATAATAAAGAAAAGTGATTTCAATGTTGTGGAACAGCTGGGGCACACCCCCTCTAAAATCTCCATGTTGTCACTGCTGCTGTGTTCAGAGGCCCATGCAAAGGCTCTGATTGCTTTCTTAAAGACTGCCCATGTACCCCAAGATACGACTGCTGACCAGTTCACCGATTGTGTGGCCAACCTAACTGCTGATAATGGCCTAGGTTTCTCTGATGCCGATCTGACAGCAAAGGGGAAGAACCATAATGATGCCCTGCATGTCTCCATTGAATGCAGGGGCACTACTCTTGCTCATGTGCTGGTTGATACAGGTTCCTCATTAAATGTGCTGCCCAAGAAGGCTCTAGATAGGCTGGATTGTGAAGATCTAGAGCTCAAACCAAGTAGCATTGTTGTCCGGGCCTTTGACGGGTCCAAAAGAATGGTGCATGGTGAAGTGGACATCCCAATCAGGGTTGGGTCACAAGTATTTGATTCAAAATTTTATGTGATGGACATCCATCCGTCCTATTCTTGTTTGCTGGGTCGCCCATGGATCCACAAGGCTGGAGCGGTGACCTCCACATTGCATCAGAAGCTCAAGTACCCGGTCAGGGGGAAGATCGTAACAGTGCAAGGGGAGGAGGAATACATGGTCAGCCACCTCAACTCTTTCAGATACGTGGAAATGGATGGGGAGTTCATTGAAACCCCCTTTCAACATTTTGAGGAGGTACCACCAACCTTGGCAACAGCAGAAGATGAAGAGGTTTCTCCTATGAAGATGGCCTCCTTAAAGGACGCCCGGGCTGTGATCGAAAAAGGTGAATGTGCAAATTGGGGCAAGCTCCCTGATCTTACTCCTAAGACTAACAAGTTTGGGCTGGGTTTCACCACAGAAGCTCAGAAAGCGGTGCGCAAGGCAAGAATTGGAAGACCTCCGTTGCTCATCACTCACTCTGAAGTGAATGTTATTGGAGAGGAAGATGAAGTGGGAGAGTCAGAGTTCGATAGCTGGATCTACCCAACGGCCGACGGTGGATTGATCAATTGGACTGCTAAAGATTTTACTCCCATAACTTTTGTTCCCCAGTAATGAATTTCTTTGTTTTGGATTTGTAATAAACAATAATTTGAGACTATATGGCCCGGTGTCTTACCCGGGGCACCGTTGGTTTTATTTATGAGGGCTTTCTGTTTGTCACTATCATATATCATGAATAAAAGCATCGGACGTTTTTCACATTTCAAATTTTGCGCTCCTTTTCTTTCTTTCTTTTCTTTACATATTGCAAAACAGCTGTATTTACACACACACTCACTCATACAGGTTTCAATCCACTCTGGATCTCACTGGTAACGACTCTGCTACTGCCAGTTATGACTTCGAAAATCCAATCAACTTGGCCGCAGACGAAGGTGAAGATGATTGCGAAGTGCCTGGTGAACTTGCAAGACTGTTACAACAGGAAGAGAGGGCAATTCAACCCCATGAAGAGCCAGTGGAAACAATAAACTTGGGTACGGAGGAAGACAAGAAAGAGGTGAAGATTGGTGCCAACCTAGAATTCAGCGTGAAGCAACGGTTGACTCAGATGCTGCAGGATTATAAAGAAATCTTTGCCTGGTCTTACGAAGATATGCCCGGATTAGATACCGACATTGTGGTCCATCACTTACCAACTAAAGAAGATTTCCCTCCGGTTAAGCAAAAGGTCCGTCGTATGCGTCCAGAGATGTCTGAGAAGATTAAAGCCGAGGTCATGAAGCAGTTTGATGCCGGGTTTCTTGCAGTGACTTCTTACCCTCAGTGGGTTGCTAATGTGGTGCCGGTACCTAAGAAGGATGGCAAGGTCAGGATGTGTGTTGATTACAGGGATCTGAACAGGGCCAGCCCCAAGGATGACTTCCCTCTACCCCACATTGATGTCCTTGTTGATAATACAGCTCAGCATAAAGTGTTCTCCTTCATGGATGGTTTTTCAGGCTACAATCAGATCAAGATGGCACCTGAAGACATGGAAAAGACTACCTTTGTTACTCAGTGGGGCACCTTCTGTTACAAGGTCATGCCGTTCGGGTTAAAGAATGCTGGGGCAACCTACCAACGTGCCATGGTTACCTTATTTCATGATATGATCCATCATGAGATAGAAGTGTATGTGGACGACATGATCGCTAGGTCCCAGACTGAGGAAGAGCACCTAGATCATCTGCAGAAGTTGTTCGACCGGTTGAAACTGTACAAGCTGAGATTGAACCCGAACAAGTGCACCTTCGGGGTAAGATCTGGGAAGTTGCTAGGCTTCGTGGTCAGTGACAAGGGAATTCAAGTGGACCCTGCTAAGGTCAAAGCCATTCAAGAGATGCCAGTTCCTAAGACAGAGAAGGAAGTCAGAGGCTTTCTAGGACGTCTGAACTACATTGCTCGGTTCATCTCACATCTGACTGCTACCTGTGAACCAATCTTCAAGCTGCTGAAGAAAGATCAGGTAGTACGTTGGAATGATGAATGCCAGGCTGCTTTTGACAGAATCAAAGAATATCTCCAAGAACCACCCATCCTTATGCCACCAGTTGAAGGGAGACCTTTGATACTTTACCTGACAGTGCTTGATAATGCAATGGGGTGTGTGCTGGGGCAGCATGACGAGTCTGGCCGAAAAGAGCATGCCATTTATTACCTTAGCAAAAAGTTTACCGACTGTGAGACCCGATACTCACTGCTTGAGAAAACTTGCTGCGCTTTGGTATGGGCTGCTCGCCGGCTGAGACAGTATATGCTGACTCACACTACCTTGTTAATCTCAAAAATGGATCCTATAAAGTACATATTCGAAAAGCCTGCTCTGTCTGGGAGAATTGCAAGATGGCAGATGATCTTGACGGAATACGACATTCAGTACACGACCCAAAAAGCCATCAAGGGAAGTGTATTGGCCGACCACCTAGCACATCAAGCTGTGGATGACTACCAATCAATGAACTTCGAGTTTCCGGACGAAAGCATTATGATAGTAACTGACTGTGAAATACCCGGACCGGATGAAGGACCTGAACCAGGATCCCGATGGTCTATGCACTTTGACGGAGCCTCCAATGCTTTGGGAAATGGTATCGGCGCCATAATCGTATCTCCACAAGGTACTCATACTCCACTTACCGCCCGGCTGTGTTTCAACTGTACCAACAACATGGCGGAGTATGAAGCGTGTATCATGGGTCTTCAAGCTGCGATTGACCTGAGGATCAAATTTCTAAGTGTCTTCGGAGATTCCGCTCTCGTGATCAATCAGATCAAAGGAGAGTGGGATACGAAACACCCAAACTTGATTCCTTACAGAGAATGCGTGTTGGCCCTGATCCCCCACTTCACAGAGATAACATTTGAGCACTTTCCAAGAGAAGAGAATCAGCTGGCGGACGCGTTAGCTACAATGTCTTCAATGTTCAAGGTTAAATGGGATAATGAAGCTCCTCGGATCATCATCTGGAAACTGGACGAACCGGCATACTGTTGTGATCTCGAAACTGAATTGGTGACTGAAAAGCCTTGGTACCACGAAGTGAAGAGATATCTGGAAGCTCAGGAATACCCTGAAGGTGCTTCTGTCAATGATAAGAAATTCCTGAGGAGGTTTGCAGCCAAGTTCTTTCTTAGCAATGGCATCTTGTACAAGCGAAACCAGGATTCAACCCTACTGCGTTGTGTAGATAAGACTGAAGCGGAAAGAATCATGGAAGAGCTACATGATGGGACCTTTGGTACACACTCCAGTGGACATACCATGGCAAAGAAGATTCTACGGGCAGGGTATTACTGGTCCACCATGGAAGCTGATTGCTACCAACATTCTAGGACATGCCATAAATGCCAGGTCTACGCAGATAAAGTGCATGTTCCTCCGGTTCCCCTGAATGTTCTGACTGCGCCTTGGCCATTTGCAATGTGGGGCATAGACATGATCGGTGAGATAAAACCTACGGCATCCAATGGACATCGCTTCATCCTAGTGGCGATTGATTATTTTACGAAGTGGGTTGAGGCAGCATCCTATGCTACGGTAACCAAGACTGTTGTGGCACGGTTCATTCGGCACAACCTGATCTGTCGGTATGGTGTCCCTGAGCGGATTATTACGGATAACGGTACCAATCTGAACAATAAGATGATTGCTGAGCTCTGCGAACAGTTCAAGATACAGCACCATAATTCTTCTCCTTACCGACCGAAGATGAATGGGGCTGTGGAAGCAGCAAATAAAAACATCAAGAAGATTGTGCAGAAGATGACAGTAACGTATAAAGATTGGCACGAGATGTTACCGTTCGCTCTGCATGGGTATCGTACTTCAGCTAGGACGTCAACCGGGGCAACTCCTTTCTCTCTGGTTTATGGCATGGAAGCAGTCTTGCCGATCGAGGTACAAATTCCTTCTCTCCGGATAATGAAGGATGCAAATCTGAATGAAGATGATTGGATCCAGACACGACTTGATCAGCTCAACCTTATCGACGAAAAGAGACTTGCTGCTATCTGTCATGGTCAGACGTATCAGAAACGAATGATCAGGGCATTTAACAAAAAGGTCAGACCACAGGAATATCAAGTCGGGGATCTGGTGATCAAGCGAATCATCCTTCCTCAGAGTGATCCAAGGGGCAAATGGACCCCTACGTACGAAGGACCATTTGTGGTTAAGCATGTGTTCTCAGGAGGAGCAATGATATTAACCAACATGGATGGTGACGACCTTCCTCACCCCGCCAATGCAGACATAGTTAAAAAATACTACGCATGAAAAATGACCCGCTAGGCTGACATGTCTAGGCAAAAATTAGGGCTTCCCGTCGAACCAAAAGGGTTCGGGCAAAATGAAGGGATGAAAATGAAAAAATCTGTACACCCGGCAAGTCGAAAACCTGAAAAGGCGGCTTGGGCAAAAATGGGTATCCCGGTGGACTGAAAACCCGAAAGGGCAGTCCAGGCAAAAATTAGGGATAAAAGCGTAATACTATGTCTCATTGGATCACTTTGCATCCAGAATCCGGTATCTACATCAAGACGGCATCGATCAGTCAGCTTCACCTTCAATCAAGGTCACCAAGTGATGAGACGCTCAGAGTTATAAAGGCGATAGCAGAGTTGAAACCCAGTGGATCATTCATATTTCACACAGCTGTTTTTTCTGTGGTACAAAACTTGTATAAACTCTTTTGCTCGGCGACGGTTCTCTTACTAGGACGTCAGCCTCTTGTACACAAAACGCCTATTCACAGGCTATTCAAAATCAATACAAATATACGTTTCAGTTAAACGTGCCAAGTGTTTTTCGTTTTCTGTTTTTGTTTTGCGAAGAACGTCCAAGGTTCAATTTGTGATATATGCATTGACAATAATTTGCTAACTCATAAATATTTGCATATGAAACAAAGAATTAATTGCAGGTGACGCTAAAAACAGGGGCAATAAAGAGTGGTCTGAGCAGTCTAATTGTTCTATCCTCCAAGGTACCAAGGTAGGTTCAGCTAAAGAACCTAACCAGACATCTTAAATCCCCCAGAGAACGAGACAGCAAGTCAGTGCGTTCTTCCCCAGCATATCAAAATTTCCCCAGGAGAGTCCCATCCAAGTTCCCCAGGAAAGATGGAATTCATCTCCCCAAGCAGTAAGCTTATCCCCAGCAAATTCTGGAAGCTTATCCTCAGCAGAGCACGAACGCGTCGTCCGGCTTTATTTAAAAGAATTATTTCCTCAACAGGATATAACTAGGTTATCCTCAGCCGAAAACCAAGGGAAAGTCGTCGTCAACGTAGTTCTTTCCTATCCCCAGCGAAGTCAATTTACACTTCCAATACAGCAATGGTATCCCCAACAGAGTTACTATCAACATTCAGCAAGGCATCACTCTTCCCACAGAGTATTGCTTCCCAGCATGATTGCTAAAGTATCTTTTCTCCCCGCAGAGTCTCCCATTCGCCAAGTTTATTCCGCAACGGAGTCATCTTCTCCTACCGGTATCCTTGCAGTTATCATCCCCAGCGGAAGCAAAATTTATTCTTCGACATCAGCCCGGGATACGACTTCCCGGCACCCGTCAAGGATTCATTTTCCTGGACGAAAACATACATAAAACATCACATACATCATTATAGCATGCATAACGCACTGCATCATACAAATCTCATTTATGTTGAGAACATCATTGCTTGATCCATATCATGCATTGCACATGACTGACTTTTATCTTTCAGGAAAAACTCAGTTAAGTTCTCAAGCTACATTTCAAGACCTAGACTGGCTCAGTCAAAGGCCTCCTCTGGTTCAGTTAAATCGTCCCAAGATTTTCCTGATCGCTTATCCAGTGGAAGACATTTCAAGACCTAGACTGGTTCAGTCAAAGGCCTCCTCTGGTTCAGTTAAATCGTCCCAAGATTTTCCTGATTGCTTATCCAGTGGAAGACATTTCAAGACCTAGACTGGTTCAGTCAAAGGCCTCCTCTGGTTCAGTTAAATCGTCCCAAGATTTTCCTGATCGCTTATCCAGTGGAAGACATTTCAAGACCTAGACTGGTTCAGTCAAAGGCCTCCTCTGGTTCAGTTAAATCGTCCCAAGATTTTCCTGATTGCTTATCCAGTGGAAGACATTTCAAGACCTAGACTGGTTCAGTCAAAGGCCTCCTCTGGTTCAGTTAAATCGTCCCAAGATTTTCCTGATTGCTTATCCAGTGGAAGACATTTCAAGACCTAGACCGGTTCAGTTAAATCGTCCCAAGATTGTCCTGATTGCTTATCCAGTCAAAGGCCTCCTCTGGTTCAGTTAAATCGTCCCAAGATTTTCCTGATTGCTTATCCAGTGGAAGACATTTCAAGACCTAGACCGGTTCAGTTAAATCGTCCCAAGATTTTCCTGATTGCTTATCCAGTGGAAGACATTTCAAGACCTAGACTTATCCAGTCAAAGGCCTTCTCTGGTTCAGTCAGATCAACCCTAAGATCTCCCTGATTCTTATCCCAGTAGAAGACACTCCAGATTTTTCTCAACGAGCGTTGTTGAAGTTAAAGTCGCCCAAGGCTCTCTTACCATTCATGCTAAGGAAGTAATTATCCCTGGTTCTTTCATTGCTGTTTGAAGCTCCAGACTCAGCTCCTGCAACGTGTCAGGTATTCATTTTCTGTTTTGCAGGTATGCAGGTTCTCGCTAAGGAATCTCTTACGCAATCAAAACACCCAGATGGCATCTATAAGCCCATCATCCCATCCAGCAATCTCCAAATGGCATCTATAAGCCCATTCCCCCATCATTGCTAACATGTGAGCGCAAATTTCCGGGCACTCTAGTGTCCAATCTTCTTTTACCATCGGATTACGAAAGGCACGTCAGCCAATCTGCATCCTCAGGTCTAAGAAGATTGAACAGGGGCAACTGTTATACCCCAAAATTTGCCCTCCCATATTCTCCAAAATTTGTCAAGTCAAGGTCACAAAATTCCCCAAGGGTTGTGCAGTGCAACAGTCTCCTAAACAGTCCAAATTAGGGTTTTGAGTCTGATCAAGAAAAGGAAGTGTTCAAAGGTCCAATCAAGTCTCATATGCTTACAAAGATGGTCAAGCATCCTCATATCAAGTTTCAAGGCATTCAGCTCAAGATTGCACAGTCAAAACCCTAGATTGCACTACAGTCAACTGTAGGGGCAAAATGGTCATTTGGCAGTCAAAAGTTCAAATTTTTGGTCAACATATCATTTTGAAGCCACAAACATCATTTGATCAATGCTTGATCATGATTCTCAAAATTTGGCTCAGAAATCATCAAGATGCAAAAGTTGCTATATTTGGACAGCTGAAAAAGTCAACTGAAATTGACCAGGGCATAACTTTCACATGGATTATCAGAAAAATTCCATCCAAAGCTCATTTTGAAGAGAAAGACATTTCCTACAACTCATCTTCATACTTCAAGTCCAAGAAATGCTCTCACAAAAAGTTATCAATTTCAACATTACAGGTCATTTTCAAAAGTCAACAAAAAGGGACTTTAAGTCAAAGACCATAACTTGAGATTGGTAAATCAAAATGACATGGGACCAAAGACATTGGTTAAAGGACTCAAAGACCTTTCCAAAATGTCCAAGAACATGTGAAAAGCTTAAAAATTGAGCAAGTTATGCCTTGTAGAAGTTGGGAAAATTTTGTGAAATGGCAAAAGTCAATTATCTTTGAAAATCCAATTTTGACAAAAGGGCCCCATTTTTCTCACTTTGTCCATCCTTGTCATGCCACACACGTGGCCCATGGTTGATTTCAAGACCAAATGTTGACTTTTTCATTTTTATTTAATTTTTGATGATTTAATTCATTTTAATTCATTGAAAATTCAAATAAAATTTAAAACTCAATGTAATGGTGTCAAATGAATTTGGACAAGTTCTATACATCATGAACCAACTCAAAAATCAGGCCAAGGTTCATTTTCATACTAAGTCTAGGTTTTGGCTAGAATTTAGGAAAAAATGGTTAATGAACAAACCCTAATGCCAATTCTTTCTCAAGCATGGATTAAGGTCAAATAGCAAGCCTATTCAATTGCAGGATGATCACTGAGTCCAACCCTACCTAGAACATAGCACAAAGCACGCTGAAAAGGCATTTGGACATTTGAAATTTTGGACATAAAAAGCAAAACTGAAATCATAGCTAGGGATCGTTTCAAGCCTCAATTTTTATACCATTAGCATCCTGGACCATCATTGAACGCATCTCAATCCATAACCTCAATCAAAAGCTCCTTGAACTAGCCTCTGCAAGTGAAACTGTACAGAGAAATTTTGAATTCGTATTCTTGATTTTACGCATCCTATTGCATTTTTAATTATACATTCATGTTCCTCACAAGGTTTCCAAACTGACCAATGCATTTAATTTCATTTTTGTGCCATAAATATGAATTTGCCATTTTCGAATTCTAGGGTTCCAATGTTCTTAAATTGGGGCTTTTGTAAATAGGAAAAATCAGAACTTCAGAGCAACACCATCACACTCAGCATCTTGAGACGAAGAAAATGAGATGCTCGCGCCTAATTTATATTAGGATACGAGCTATTCGCTATTTTCCTGTAGCTGCCCTAACCCCACGTCTCAAAACCGTTGCTTTATGTATTTGTATTACAGGACACGCGAAGAAGAAGAAGATGTGTCAGCTGGTGATTGGTTCGTTCAAAATTCGCGCGCGTTTAACCAAGCACTAACCATTTTCCTTTATGTATTTTATTGATTATTATATGTTAAATGAAAATAACTAGCTCAGCTGGCAGGGACGCGCACTAGTGACCACAATGACCTGGGTTCAAGTCCCAGGTCTTGCAATTTCTAATATTATTTTTCATTTCAAAATTCCATGCAGCGCTGACATTAGTACTCACCATGCACTTCAGTATCAGCCCATCCACGTGTCCCTGAGCACCCACATCAAAAGCAAGGATTGGGGAACAGGCTGCACTCCAGTCAAATGCATATCACTGGATCAAAAAAGTCAACAGGTTCTCACCAATAATTGGGCCAGGCTTTCAAATTGCACCTTCAATTCTGGGGTCTACCCCCCCCTGGTTTGCCCATTTGATTTGTTTTTTTATCTTTTAATCATTTATTTGTTATATTATTTAATTACTTGTTTTATTTAATTAATTTTAATCAAAAATATAAAAACATTAAAAATACAGAAAATACAAAAAAAAATATAATTAATTTTGATTCTTTTTTTTAATAAATTAAAATGTGACTCATTTAGTTTAATTAGGTTTTAATATTCATTTTAATTCTTTTTTCATAATAAAAAATCCAAAAAATATAAAATTAAGGTAATTATTAATTTTCAATTTCCTTTTTTAATTCTTTAACCTTTTTTCTTACAATGTTATTATTTATTATTTATTTTCTATAAATCAAAAAAATTGTACATAATTAGTTTAGAATTTAATTAGGTTAGAAATTAAATCTTTTTCATAATAAACTTAAAAAATGATAGAACTAGGATTTTAATTTTAATTAACTTTTCTCTTTTTTCTTTTAAACCTAAAAAACACAAAAACATTATTTTTAATTTTTAATTTCCTTGATTAATTTTAATTATTTGTAAAAG
This sequence comes from Vicia faba, assembly GCA_948472305.1. Lineage (NCBI taxonomy): Eukaryota > Viridiplantae > Streptophyta > Magnoliopsida > Fabales > Fabaceae > Vicia > Vicia faba. Next base: position 135,998 of record CATIWC010000562.1, read on the forward strand.
GGTCCAATGCCCTAATTTTGTTTAGTCTTTATTTCGCGCATTTATTAAATACCTCTGTATATGCCCCAAAGCCATGTAATTAAAAACTCTCGGACTTTTTATTCGCTTTATTTTATTTTCAGTCAAATCGGGTTCGGTTTTTTTGGCGATGTGGACCCGCGCCGGTTGTAATAGTTTAGATTTAAATTCCCGCACTTTTAACTGTTAATAAATATGCATGAAAGAATGAATGCCCAAAAATAAAAATCGAATCGTTAGATCACCAATACATGACAAGACAAACAATGAACTGAAAATGACACACAATTCGCACACACCACCCCTAGGGTACGCCTCACTGTTGCCTTTCGAAAGGTGATCGTCGAGTAGAGGACGTCTTAGTAAGTCCTCATGATCCGGGAACCCGGCATGAGGGTAGCTTCTAAGGTGTCCTCCCATTGCTCCGGTGATCACCACGTCCCTAAAACTCGAATTGACCCGAACACCTCCAACGGTGGTGCTACCTACCTCTCAATGGTGGGATGGACTACTTTAAAGGACATTTACACAGACGAATTCCTTAGGGTGGGTAGGTTCTCAAGGATACTTGCTCTAATTTCAAACAAATCAAAACATTTTTTCACCAACACATTTTCAAAAGCTTTCAAAAGCAAATTTTTCAAACACTCTGACGTACGAGTCGAACTGAAATTTTTCAAAGAAACTTTCAAAACCCACAATTGAAAAGCAAACAAATAATTTTGAAAACACATTGAGCAAGTACCTAAGAGCCCATGGATAACCATGGATAGAAAGGGTGCTAATACCTTCCCTTTCTATAACCTACCTCCCGAACCGAGAGCAATCTCTTTAAAGGAATTTTTCTGTGCTTTTGTCCTTTCCAATTGGAGAAAATAAAAGACGGTGGCGACTCTTGCTTACCGCGACATTTCGCGAACCAGCTTTAAAACAGTCAGTTCCAGATCCACCGATCACAGAGTTAAACAAGAGTTTGATACTAGTACCGGCGTCAGTAACATCACCGGGCCCTCCAAAGTCACTCGTAGTGGTAGACTCTTCTCACCTGATATTGCGCCTCCAACAATTCAGAGACCTCTTGTCATCACACCTGCAAGTGTGCCCACTTCCCTGCCTGACCAAGTTTCAGCTTCTACCCCTGCTGCCGAGTCATCTGATACTCGGGGCAAAGGGATTGCTACTGATGTGCCTGCCCAGATGGAGGCACCAAAGACCACCAATGTTGAAGCTTCCAAGCAAGAGATGGAAGAGATTCTTAAAATTATCAAGAAGAGTGATTTCAATGTAGTTGAGCAGCTGGGGCACACCCCCTCTAAAATTTCTATGCTATCACTATTGTTGTGTTCAGAGGCCCATGCCAAGGCCCTGATTTCCTTCCTGAAGACGGCCCATGTGCCACAAGAAACGTCTACTGATCAATTTACCGATTGTGTGGCTAACTTGACTGCTGATAATGGGTTGGGTTTCTATGACGCCGATCTGACTGCCAAAGGAAAGAACCATAACGACGCCCTGCATGTCTCCATTGAATGCATGGGCACTACTCTTGCCCATGTGTTGGTAGACACCGGTTCTTCGTTGAACGTATTACCCAAGAAAGCTTTAGACAGGCTAGATTGTGAGGGTTTAGAGCTCAAGCCAATTAACATTGTTGTCCAGGCCTTTGATGGGTCCAAAAGGATGGTACATGGGGAAGTTGACATTCCAATCAGGGTTGGTTCTCAAGTTTTTGATTATACTTTCTATGTGATGGACATCCGACCATCCTATTCTTGTTTGCTGGGTCGTCCATGGATCCACAAGGCTGGAGCTGTGACCTCCATATTACATCAGAAGCTTAAGTACCCGGTCAGAGGGAAGATCGTAACAGTTCAGGGGGAGGAAGAGTACATGGTCAGCCACCTTAACTCGTTCCGGTACATAGAGATGGATGGGGAGTTCATTGAGACCCCCTTTCAACACTTTGAAGAGGTGCCTAAGACACTGGCGTCAGCAGAGACTGTGACTGAAGAAGATTCTCCGTTGAAGATGGCCTCCTTAAAGGATGCCCGAGCTGTGATTGAGAAGGGTGAGTGTGCAAACTGGGGCTGACTTCCTGATTTAACTCCAAAGACTAACAAGTTTGGTTTGGGTTTCACTGCAGAGGCTCAAAGGGCTATTCGTAAGGCAAGGATTGGAAGACCTCCTGCGTTCATCACCAACCCGGGAGTGAATGCTCTTAAAGATGGCGTGGAGGAATCTGAATTCGACAGCTGGATCTATCCAACGACCAACGATGGACCAAGCAACTGGACTGCCAAAGACTTAACACTTATTACTTTTGTCCCTCAGTAATGAACTCCTTTGTTTTGAATTTGTAACAGACAATAATTTGAAACTTTATGGCCCGGTGTCTTACCCGGGGCACCGTGGCTTCATTTGTGAGGGCTTATTATTTGTCATTTTCATATATCATTAATAAAAGCATTGGACGTTTTTTGCATTTCAAATCTTGCGCTCCCTTTCTTTCTTTATTATATATATTGCAAAACAGATATATTTACACACACTCACCTATACAGGTCCCAATCCACTCTGGATCTCACTGGTAACGACTCTGCTACTGCCAGTTATGACTTCGAAAATCCGATCAACTTAGCCGAAGAAGAAGGTGAAGATGATTGTGAAGTGCCTGGTGAGCTTGCAAGACTGTTACTCCAGGAAGAGAGGGCCATTCAGCCACATGAAGAGCCAGTGGAAACGGTAAATCTGGGTACTGAGACAGACATAAAGGAAGTAAAGATTGGTGCCAATCTAGAGCTCAGTGTGAAACAACGGTTGATTCAGATGTTGCATGACTACATGGAAATCTTTGCCTGGTCTTACGAAGACATGCCTGGGTTGGATACTGACATTCTGGTTCATCACTTGCCTACCAAGGAAGAATGCCCTCCGGTAAAACAGAATGTTCGCCGTATGCGTCCAGAGATGTCCGAGAAAATCAAAGCTGAGGTTATGAAACAATTTGATGCCGGGTTTCTAGCCGTAACTTCTTACCCTCAGTGGGTTGCCAACGTGGTTCCAGTGCCGAAGAAGGATGGTAAGGTCCGAATGTGTGTTGATTATAGGGATTTGAATAGGGCGAGCCCTAAGGATGATTTCCCTCTGCCTCATATCGACGTTCTAGTTGACAACACTGCTCAGCATAAAGTATTCTCCTTCATGGATGGCTTCTCCGGTTATAATCAGATCAAGATGGCTCCTGAAGACATGGAGAAGACCACTTTTGTTACTCAGTGGGGCACCTTTTGCTACAAGGTCATGCCTTTTGGGTTGAAAAATGCTGGGGCAACCTACCAACGTGCCATGGTTGCTTTATTTCATGACATGATCCATCACGAGATCGAAGTATATGTTGAAGACATGATTGCAAGGTCCCAAACTGAGGAGGAACACCTTGACCATCTACATAAGCTGTTTGACCGTCTGAAGTTGTACAAGCTGAGGTTGAACCCGAACAAGTGCACCTTCGGGGTGAGATCTGGAAAACTACTAGGTTTCGTCGTGAGCGACAAAGGTATTCAAGTGGACCCTGCCAAAGTGAAAGCCATACAAGAGATTCCAACTTCCAAGACAGAGAAAGAAGTCAGAGGCTTTTTAGGGCGGCTGAACTACATTGCCCGATTCATCTCACATCTAACTGCTACCTGTGAACCAATCTTCAAACTACTGAAGAAAGATCAAGTAGTACGTTGGAATGATGAATGTCAGGCCGCTTTCGAAAGAATCAAAGAGTATCTCCAAGAGCCACCCATCCTTATGCCACCGGTTGAAGGGAGACCTCTAATCTTATACTTGACAGTACTTGACAGCTCAATGGGATGTGTGCTGGGGCAGCATGACGAGTCTGGCCGAAAAGAGCACGCTATTTATTACCTTAGCAAAAAGTTTACCGACTGTGAGACCCGATACTCACTGCTTGAGAAAACTTGCTGCGCTTTGGTATGGGCTGCTCGCCGGCTGAGACAGTATATGTTGACTCACACTACTCTGTTGATTTCAAAAATGGATCCAATAAAGTACATCTTCGAAAAGCCTGCCTTGTCCGGAAGAATAGCAAGATGGCAGATGATCTTGACGGAATATGACATCCAGTACACGACTCAAAAAGCAATCAAGGGAAGTGTATTGGCAGACCATTTGGCACCCCAGGCAGTGGACGATTACCAGTCGATGAACTTTGAATTTCCAGACGAGAATATCATGGTAGTGACTGATTGTGAAGTACCTGGACCGGATGAAGGACCTGAGGAAGGATCCCGATGGTCTATGCACTTTGACGGAGCCTCCAACACTTTAGGTAATGGCATTGGCGCTGTGATCATATCTCCAAAAGGTTCTCATACTCCACATACTGCCCGACTATGTTTCAACTGAACCAATAACATGGCGGAGTATGAGGCATGCATCATGGGTCTTCGAGCTGCAATTGACCTAAGGATCAAGTTTCTGAGTGTCTTCGGAGATTCCGCTCTCGTGATCAGTCAGATCAAAGGCGAGTGGGATACGAAACACCCAAATCTTATTCCTTACAAGGAGTATGTATTGACGTTGATCCCCCATTTCGAAGAGATAACTTTTGAACACTTCCCAAGAGAGGAGAACCAGTTGGCGGACGCGCTGGCTACGATGTCTTCCATGTTCAAAGTCAAATGGGACAACGAGGCTCCCCAGATCATTATCTGGAAATTGGATGAACCTGCACATTATTGTGATCTTGAGACTGAAGAAGTAACTGAAAAAACCTTGGTATCATGAAGTGAAGAGGTACCTTGAAGCTCAAGAATACCCCGAGGGTGCATCTGTTAACGACAAGAAATTCTTGAGAAGATTCGCAGCAAAGTTCTTCCTCAGCAATGGCATTCTCTACAAGTGAAACCATGATTCGACCTTACTGCGTTTTGTGGATAAGACTGAAGCATAAAGGATCATGGTAGAACTGCATGAAGGTACCTTCGGAACGCATTCCAGTGGACATACCATGGCAAAGAAAATCCTTCGGGCAGGATATTTCTGGTCCACAATGGAAGCCGACTGTTACCAACATTCTTGGACGTGTCACAAATGCCAGATCTATGCTGATAAGGTGAACATTCCTCCAGTTCCTTTGAACGTCTTGACAACACCTTGGCCTTTTGCAATGTGGGGCATTGATATGATCGGCGAAATCAGACCTACGGCATCCAACGGGCATCACTTCATACTGGTATCGATTGATTACTTCATAAAGTGGGTTGAAGCAGCTTCCTATGCTACCGTAACCAAGAATGTCGTGGCACGGTTCATTCGGCACAACCTGATCTGTCGATACGGCATCCCAGAAAGGATCATTACGGACAATGATACCAATCTTAACAACAAGATGATCACTGAGCTCTGCGAACAATTCAAGATACAGCACCACAACTCTTCTCCTTACCGACCGAAGATGAATGGGGCTGTAGAAGCAGCTAATAAGAACATCAAGAAGATTGTGCAGAAGATGACAGTGACCTACAAAGATTGGCACGAGATGTTACCGTTTGCTCTTCATGGGTACCGTATCTCAGCAAGGACGTCAACAGGGGAAACACCCTTTTCCTTGGTCTATGGCATGGAGGCGGTCTTACCTATTGAAGTCCAGATACCCTCTCTCCGGATAATGAAGGATGCAGGTTTGAGCGAAGATGAATGGATCCAGACTCGACTTGATCAGTTAAACCTAATAGACGAAAAGAGACTCACTGCTATTTGTCATGGTCAGACGTACCAAAAACGGATGATCAAGGCATTTAACAAGAAAGTCAGACGACAAGAGTATCAAGTCAGAGACCTGGTAATCAAGCGCATCATTCTTCCTCAAAGTGATCCCAGGGGAAAATGGACCCCTACGTACGAAGGGCCATTTGTGGTTAAGAACATTTTCTCAGGAGGAGCGATGATTCTAACTACCATGGACGGTGACGACCTTCCTCACCCCGCCAATGCAGACATAGTAAAAAGATACTATGCATGATAAAAGACCCGCTAGGTTGACACACCTAGGCAAAAATAAGGGCCTCCCGGCGAACCAAAAGGGTTCGGGCAAAAATAAGGGATGAAATGAAAAAAAATCTGTACACCCGACAAGTCGAAAACCTGAAAAGGCGGCTTGGGCAAAATTGGGTATCCCGGTGGACTGAAAACCCGAAAGGGCGGTCCAAGCAAAAGTTAGGGATACGCGTAATACTATGTCTCATTAGATCACCCTGCATCCAGACTTTGGCATCAACTATCAGGATCAGACGGCACCAAGCAGTCAGCTTCATCTTCAACTAAGCAGCGTAGTGATGAGACGCTTGAAGACGTAAAGGCGATAGCAGAGTTGAAACCCAGTGGGATTTTTCACATAGCTGTTTTGTTTTCTTTTCACAAAATTGTATAAACTCTATGTTGTTCGGCGGCGTTCTCTTACTAGGACGTCAGCCTCCTGTACATAAACGCCTATTTACAGGCAAATTCCAAAATCAATACAAGCTCACTTTTCCAAACAAATTGCCAACTGTTTTTCCTTTTTCTGTTTTGTTTTGCAAAGAACGTCCAATGTTCATTTTTGATATATGCATTTGACATTAATTGCTAATCATAAATATTTGCATACGAAACAAAGGACTAATTACAGGTGACATGAGAAACAGGGGAAATAATGAGTTGTCTAAGCGATCTAGTTGCTCTGTCCACCAGGTACCAAGGTAAGTTCAGTTGAAGAGTATGACCAAGATACCTTCACTCCCCGTAGAGTAAGACAAGATTCAGCAATACTCGCCCCAAGCAGAGTTGGTCTCTCATCATCCCTAAAAGGGCACAGTATCCCTAGCAAGTCAGCAATACTCTCCCCAAGCAGAGTTAGTCTACTGTCAGCCTTAAGGAAGTTGGATATCCCTAGAAGATCTCAATATTCCCCAGCGGAGTACAGATGTTCCTAAGAAAGTATCCCCGACAATCTTAATATTCCTCGACAGAAATATAAGATTGTTCCCCGGCGGAATCCAGACACCCCAGTGGAGCTATTCCCCAGTACAGTCCAAAGATTCCCCAGGAGAGTTGAATCAATATCCCCATTAGATTCTGGAAGCTTATCCCCAGTAGAGTCTAGAAGCTGGTCCCCTGCAAAGTACATGCATCTCTCCCCGACCATGTTCAAAAGTTATTCCCCACCAGAGCCTATAACTGGGTTATCCTCAGCTAATTACCACGGAAAGATCGTCCTCGGCGAAGTTCTTCCTATCCCCCAGCGGAGTTCATCAAATTCCCCAACATAACTTATCAATGGAATCCCCAGCGGAGTTCTCATTAAAATCTCAGCGAAGCATCTCTTCCCCACAGAGTAATTCCCCGCAGAGTAATCTCTCCAACAAATTTATTCCCCAACGGAGTCACCTTCTCCTACCGGTTTATTCTTGCAATCATCTTCGTTCATCATCCCCAGCAGGAACGAAGAACTCTACTCTTCAAACATCAGCCCAGGAGTTAACTTCCCGGCATTCGTCAAGGATTTATTTTCCCAGACAAAAACACATTCATAAACATATCACATTTCATACATCCTGCTTACATACATGATAAAGTGCATACGACACGATCTCGTTTTGAGAACATCATGACGTCATGCATCATGACATTGCATATAACTGATGTTTTTGCCTTTTCAGGAAAAGGTCAATCAAAAGACGATTACCATCAACTTTCGCAATTCCATATTCGATACCTGTATCTAGCCAGGGCATATTTGTGAGCGATTGATTGTAGATTCGATACCTGTATCTAGCCAGGGCATATCTGCATGAAGAGTTTGACGTTCCAGATTTGATACCTATATCTAGCCAGGGCATATCTGTGAGCGATTGATTGTAGATTCGATACCTGTATCTAGCCAGGGCATATCTGCATGAAGAGTTTGAAGTTCCAGATTCGATACCTGTATCTAGCCAGGGCATATCTGTGAGCGATTGATTGTAGATTCGATACCTGTATCTAGCCAGGGCATATCTGCATGAAGAGTTTAGAGATTCGATACCTGTATCCAGCCAGGGCATATCTGTAGACGACTAGTTCCAGATTCGATACCTGTATCCAGCCAGGGCATATCTGTAGACGACTAATTCCAGATTCGATACCTGTATCTAGCCAGGGCATTCTATGAGTGATTGATTGTAGATTCGATACCTGTATCTAGCCAGGACATATCTGCATGAAGAGTTTAGAGATTTGATACCTGTATCCAGCCAGGGCATATCTGTAGACGACTAGTTCCAGATTCGATACCTGTATCTAGCCAGGGCATATTTGTGGGCGACTAATTCCGGATTCGACACCTATATATAGCCAGGGCATATCTGTGAGTGATTGATTGTAGATTCGATACCTGTATCTATCCAGGGCATATCTGCATAGTTTAGAGATTCGATACCTGTATCTAGCCAGGGCATATCTGTAGACGTCTAGTTCCAGATTCGATACCTGTATCTAGCCAGGGCATATCTGTGGGCGACTAATTCCGGATTCGATACCTGTATCTAGCCAGGGCATATCTGTGAGCGATTGATTGTAGATTCGATACCTGTATCTATCCAGGGCATATCTGCATGAAGAGTTTGAAGATCAACCCCTGTAACAGGCCAGGAAATTATCTTTCTTTCTCAGGTACGCAAGTTCTCGCTAAGGAATCTCTTACGCAATCGACACTTCCAAATGGCATCTATAAGCCCATTCCCGACAAGATTCTGTCACATCTCCAGATGGCATCTATAAGCCCATCATCCTATCCACTATCTCTCCAAATGGCATCTATAAGCCCATTCCCTCCATCACACTGCTGATATTCTACTATGCGAGTGCAAATTTCTGGGCACTCTAGTGTTCAATCATCTTCCACCTTCGGATCGCGAAAGGCACGCAAGCCAATCTACATCCTCAGGTCTAAGAAGATTGAACAGGGGCAACTGTTGTACCCCAAAATTTGCCCTCCCATATTCTTCAAGGTTTATCAAGAATCATCTTCAAATGGTTCAAGATTGATCAAGGGTTGCACAGTCCAAACATCTCCTAAGCCAGCCAAAATTAGGGTGTTGGTTCTTGCAAAGAATTTGAGGTTTTCAGTGGTCCAATCAAGTCCCATAGACCTACATACATTGTCAAGCACCTACGTGTCAAGTCTCAAGACTCACAATGTCAAATTGCACAGTCAAAAGCTTCATTTGCTTCACAGTCAACTGCAGGGGTAAAATGGTCATTTGGCAGTCAAAAGTCAAATTTTTTGGTCAACATCTTATTTTGAGCACACAATCATCATTTGATCAAGTCTTGATCATGATTCCACTAGCATGGCTCAAAAATCATCAAGATGCAAAAAGTTTCTATTTTTGGACAGCTGAAAAGTCAACTGTATCTTGACCAAGGCATAACTTTTTCATGGTTCATCAGAAAAATCCCATCCAATGCTCATTTTGAAAGGGATGACATTTCCTACAACTCATCTTCACATTCCAAGTCCAAGAAATGCTCTCACAAAAAGTTATCAATTTCTACATTATAGGTCAATTTCAAAAGTCAACAAAAATGCACTTTAAGTCAAAGACCATAACTTGATATTGGTAAATCCAAATGACATGGGACTAAAGGCATTGGTTAGAGGACTTCAAGAACTTTCCAAAATGTCCAAGAACATGTTCATATGATCAAAATTGAGCAAGATATGCATTGGAGAAGTTGGGAAATTTTTGTGAATTTGCAAAAGTCAACTTTGCTCAAAACACATCATTTTTGCTAATAGGCCTCAAATTCCTTCTTGAAACTTTGTCCAAAGCTTATGCACGACCCATTTAAATTGAATTATTTTCTTATTCTTTATTAATTAATTGGATTTTTAATTGATTATTAATTCATTTAATTGTAGGAAAATGCCAAGATATGATTTCTAAATCTTTTGTGAAGCAAATAAGCTCAAGACAGTCTGGAGATTTCGTGTACACATCAAGGGGACAAGGATCTCTCAATTTGGCAAGATTTTTCAATCAAAAAGATGCAAAAAAGATGTGATTGAAAATCAAATATTGAAAACATTATTCCATGGATTTTTGGTCAAAGATTGTAACCTAATTCATTCCATTATAAGTACTGAACCTAACCCTATTCATGTGCACGTGTGAAAACTCTGCAAGAAAGCCATATACAACATTGAAAAATATCAAAGAAACTTGAAAACTGAATTCTACTTTCCACGCCAATTCAAAGCCTTTTCTTGATTCCAATACATTGCTGGAGGTGTGAGAAACGATTTACTATCAAAACCAAGTCTTGAGGCTGCAGAAACTGTTCAGAACAACTCACGGTTTGCTTATTCTTTTTCATAATCGTAACTCATGATTTATGCATAATTAACATGTTCTAACCCTTGTTTTGCATTGCTTGAGTTCATACAAAGCTTTTGGCATAGGTTAATTGGACTGAAACGCCCTGAAACAGAAATCACCATTAATGGATTTTAGGGTTTCCAAGCTTCAAAATTAGGGCTTTGCTGTACAAGAAAAATCAGACCTTGAGAGACCCATGGTTAAACTCGTTGAAACCAGACGAATTCAATGGACATGTCGCGAAATATTTATGTGAAGCATACGCCTATTCGCTATTTTTCCTCATCCTGTTTTGTGGGGGTTAAAAACCCCCGCTATTTAACTTCGTTTTACAGTTTCAGTGGGGAAGACGATGATGTGTTCATGCATCGTTGGTGGATTCAAAAAGATGGCGCGCGTTTTGTTTGTCCTTCAGGACGTTATTTGTTTTTATATATTATAATTAATCATCACTATATTAACAAAGCATGCAGCGTGGTGTGGTGGTTGGTGATCTGTCCAATAACCATTGGGACCTGGGTTCGAATCCCAGGTCCCCCAAATAATTGTTTCATATTTTGTTTAACGTGATCATATGCAGCGCTTGCCAAGGATTCTATCATGCACCTCAAACAATCAGGCGCCAGGTGGCTATATGCTCAGATCCAAAGGCCATAAGGTGCTGACCACCATGTTCCAAGTCAAAGCCAGCGTGGACAATTCCAAAAAGTCAAACAGGCTTGCTGATTAATGGGCCTCAGATTTCTAAATTCACCTCCTATGGGCCCAACCCCCCCTGGTTCTTTCATAATTCTCTTTTTGTTTTCTTTTTCTTTTATTTTTCTTTTACTAACTATTATCATTAATTATTATTATTATTTATTTAACTAACATAATTAATATTATTTTCACAATAAAATTCAGAAAATTAAAATGTAAATATTTTTATATTATTTATTAATTTCACCTTAGTTTATTTTTTTAAATAAAATGTAAATTAATTAATCTAGCCTTTTAAAATTAGGTCAACTTTGATTTTTTCTCAATAACTTAAAATAAATTAGAATTAGGTCTTGACAACTTTTAATTCCTTTATTTTTTCATTAAAACATTAAAACATAAAAATACAAAAACATTTTCTTTTTCTTTTAATTAATTAAATAATTAGTATTAGGTTTAATATTTCATTTAATTGCAAAAAGGACAAAATTCCATTCTTTTCTCAAAAAGGGTCAAAACCCTAAGGACGTCCCGATTCAATTCTTTCGCGCGCATATTTATTTTTAATTCATTATTTTGATTATATTTATGTATCTGCTTCGGGAATGTAATAGTTAATTAGGGCTTTTATCGCTTTCTTTACTTTCTCACATTTATTTTCCAAAGGGTTATGTTTTTGGCGATGTAAATACCCGACGCCTTGTAATAGCGTAGATTCAATTTTCCGCACTTTATTTCCCGCAAATTATTAAACTGTTAATTATGCATGCAAGACTTATCTGAAAAAATAAAATCAACTCGTAGCTCACAAATAACATGTACAAGATAATCTTAACTGAATTTGACACACGTGCACATGCCACTCTTAGGGTACGCCTCACTTGGTTGCCTCGACGTGGTCATCGAGTATAGGGTATTTTAGAGGTCGCCCTCCTGTCTAAAGATCCAGTTGCCTCGAAACGGTTGCCTCGGATAAAAAGGATCTAGGACATTAGGGTTACCACTAAGGCATCCTACTATTGCTTTGGTGACCATACATGTCCCTAATAATCGAATTAACCCGAATAACTCCAACGACGGTGCTACCTACTTCTCAATAGTGGGATAGTACTGTCTAAAGGACTCTTACACAGCCTAATTCCTTAGAGTAGGTAGATTTCTCCTGGGTACTTGCTCTTTGTTGGCTCCTAAATTCGACACCCTTGTTTTTACTAATATCAGCCATGAAAGTTGAAGGATGTTTTCGACCAGCTGGGTCTGTCGAAATGCCATTGAAAGATGGCAATTTACTTAGAGGATTTCTTCCAAGGGAGAAGCTGGTTGCCTTCGACGTCGAAGGTGTTTTTCGTCGAAGATGCTTCTCGACGAAGGTGTTCGATGGTTCAGAGTGGAACGGTTTGAAATTCAAGCGTTTGGAGGGAAAACGGTTTCCAGCGGTTACCAAGTGCAACGTGCAAAGATCTGGAGCGTCGAACACTGAGAACGTGCCAAGTGGAGTCATCTCGAAGCAGTGTAACTGCCCGACGGTTACTTGGGATGTTTTAGTATAAATAGTAGTAGTTCACGCAGTTTCTCGCAGGTGTTCACAATTATATACAAAGTCACTCATATAGATTCGAGTACCCAGCGTGTGAGAAAGAATTGTTGAGAATGTATGTGTGAAACACCACTTTTATTAATCAAAGTCATTTACTTTCCAGAAACTTTACTTGCTTTCTTCTTTACTTTCCCTGTCGAAGCCCTTTATTTCAAGCCTTCATTTATTTTATCAAGCCTATTTCTTCATGCAATTTACTTAAAGCCTCTTTATTTTCTTGTCATTTAACCATTATCCAATTTAATCAAAACCTCAAAATCAACCTATGTCTTAGGATCAATCTGATCGATCCTGCGAGTAACCAAATAAGTAACCATTTGGAGGATCAGCGGTTGTTTACCAATAACCACGGTAAACAAATTGGCACACCTGGTGGGACAGTGTGTTGATTGTTGAAGTTTAACCTTTTTTAAACATAATCTCATCCTTTTCGAGGCGTGTTGCATGTTATTGAGAAGTGGTAGAATATACACTAACGATAACAATACTGCCAGAAGAAGGGAAGAGATGGCGAAACCTCCAAACAATAACGAAATCCCACAAACGAATGTGGGAGCAACGGTTATCCCGACCGTAAGTGAAGCGGTAACCGCTGGTTCAACACCAGCAGTAACGGTCACAACAACGGGGCCATTACCTCCGTTCACAGGCCCCAGAGTGCCTTTGGGAACTCCCCCACCAAGGGGAAATTTAGGCACAAGGCCTTTTGTTCCCCCAGGATTTATGACAGGCGGTCATAATCGAGAACCACTCTATGGCATGCCAACTTCTGACTTGGCTAGCCTGACGAATGCTGCGTCCACTTTTTCAGACCCTTTAGTGAGTGCCTCTTCGCCACTCCAAGGTTCTGGAGTAGGTATGGCGAATAGAAATAGGACCCAACTCTTAGGAGGAACGTCCCAGGTAGCACATGGCCTTACAAATGCCTCGACAATAGTCTTGAGGCAACAAATGGACGAAAGCAACCATGATATGGTTCAAATGTTGGCACAAACTTTAAGTACAGTGCTGAACCCTCTAATACAAAACACTACTCAATCGAATCAGCAGATGACAGCGCAAATGACGCGTTTGGTTGATTTCTTTGCAGTACCCCAACCTATTCGACAGTCCCAAAGGGCGCAAATAAGGGGAAACCAGGGTGTGTTCTTAGAGGAAGAGACCACTATCAACCAAGTCCAACAGCCTGTCGAAGAAAACCTTAGGGCACGATTGGAGCAACCTGTCGAGGAACCTAGGGTAATAACCCCAGAGGTAAGGTTAGTTAACAGAAACCAAAATGCTGACGAAGTAGTTCAGCATATCCAATACCAAAACATGGGTTTGGAAAATAATCTGGCAACCATGATCGAAAGGATCATGACTCAAAATGGGATGAACATGGGCTTTCGAAGGCCCAACTTTACATCCCCGCTGTCAGAATACGTGTTACAAACAGACTTACCTCCTAGATGTAAAGTCCCCAAATTCACTAAGTTCTCTGGGGACACGACAGAATCTACTGTCGAACATGTGGCGAGATACTTGATCGAAGCAGGAGATATTTCGAACAACGAAAACCTGAGGATTAAGTACTTCCCAAGTTCTTTAACAAAGAACGCTTTTACTTGGTTTACAACTCTCCCCCCCAATTCGATCCATCATTGGACCCAGTTGGAAAGATTGTTCCACGAGCAATTCTACATGGGGCAAACCAAGATAAGCCTGAAAGAATTGGCCAGTGTAAAGAGACGTTTCACTGAACCTATAGACGAATATCTAAATAGGTTTAGGTTGCTCAAAGCAAGATGTTTTACACAAGTGCCGGAACATGAGTTAGTCGAAATAGCCGCAGGCGGTTTAGATTATTCCATTAGGAAGAAGTTAGACACTCAATACCTGAGAGACATGGCCCAACTGGCCGACAGAGTTCGACAGGTAGAACGCCTCAAAGCTGAAAAAGCAAAGGCAACGAAAACTCATAAGAGAGAGAGGATAGCGTATGTTGAGATGGATGACGAAGATCCAGAATTCTTCGACGATACTATAACTGTCGAAGAAGGAGAAGTCGATTTAGCGGAACTAAAACAAGGGCCACCATACTCTTGCAAACTGTTAGTCCCCTCAAGTGGGAAAAATCCCATTGGTCCAGAAAGGACCAAAGATAGGTTCCCCAAAAAGACTTATAGTTTTGACATTACAAAATGTGATGAGATCTTTGACTTGCTTGTAAAAGATGGCCAAATGATAGTACCCCCAGGGGTAAAAGTGCCTCCTCCTGATCAAAGAAAGAAGAGAGGCTTTTGCAAATATCATAATTTTTTGGGCCATAAAACTTCTCAATGTTTTCTTTTCAAGAATCTTGTGCAAGACGCTATCGAAGAAGGGAGGTTGAAGTTTGCTGACAAGACCCCCATGGCTGTAGACTCTAATCCGTTGCATGCTGAAGCCCACTATGCTGAGCCTTCAGAGGTGAACGTGATCGAGGCATCCAGAATCCAATCGAAGAGGCCAGGAATCACAATGGTCTAAGTCTCAAAGGACCATATCAACATGCCAATCTTTGGCAGTTTTTCTGGGAATTTATCCAGAAAGACAATTGAAGCGGTTCAGAAAGCGGTCGAAAGCCCAAAGCTGGAGACAGTTGGAGCCTAAAAAACTGGACCAAAACCCAGTTCTCACTTGGCCACAGTTCAAGGCCAGACAGAGGACTTGGAGGTTCAAATGTAGCAGTTGACTCTTGCCAACAAAGATACCATGAATGTCAACATGGTCGAAGTCTCTGACCCAAAAGCATCAGAGGAGACCATGAGGCAAGAACAAGCTAACAAGACTGCTTTCCCTCGGGAAAATGAAAATCTGGCAGATTTCCTGCAAAGATGCCAGAAAAAGAAGTCAGAAGTGATGCTGTGTCCAAGATGCAGTTCGATCTTTGACAAAAAAGCTGCTGAACATATTCAAGGCGTAAGAACAGCAAATAAGCGAAGGGAAAATGTTGATCTTCGACATGACCCCAGAAGAGCCTCCCAAAGAGGTTCAAACCAAGAAAAGAGGCCATTGACTTTCAGGCCTCCAACTAATGTACCGGTAGATACCTGGTACAAGACATCTGGTCGAAAGAGGCCAAGCGAGGAGAGATGGCACCCTTTCGATGTGCCAAGGGGTTCATCTTTAACACAAAAGAAAGAGCCTCAAGTTGCTGCCCCTAAAGTTTCACAGGTGTCAAGCAACTACAAAGGGAAAAATCCCATGTCTCGATCTCAATGGAGGAGATACCAGAGGAGACGAAAAGCTGAGAGGGAGGCTGCCAATGAACCAAAGGCAGAAACCAGTTCAAATGTTCCTCTAAGGAAGCAAAGGAAACCTCTGGAAAGAGAGCCAGTAACCAACAGGCTAGTTTGGCCTAACCAAGGTGAAATTGAGGACGAAGATGATTCTGAGTCTGATGATACTTTGGACATCATGGTGAATATAGTCTCAGTGCTGCCCAGAGAGTTCAACCGACAGGTTGAGGTCGAAACAAGTGATTGGGAAGTGGAGCAAGAAATGGCCAAACATAGGCCAGTGTGCTATTTCGTCATGGACAATGGCACTACTGAGGAACAAAATGGATTCTTCGAACCACCTACAGAGGCGATGAAAAATCACCTCAAGCATTTATTTATAAGGGCTAAACTCGAAGAAACTACAGTGAATAAAATCTTGGTGGATTGTGGGGCAACCATCAACATTATTCCTAACTTTATGCTAAGGAAAATTGGCAAAAGGGATGAGGACATCAAGCCTCACAACATGGTCCTGTCGAACTATGAGGGCGGCATAGGGACCACTATGGGAGTGATCCAACTAGATATCAAGGTAGGATCTATCCTTCGACCAACAATGTTTATGGTCATATCGGCCAAACCTAACTACAATCTTTTGTTGGGCCGTGAATGGATTCATGGTGTTGGAGCCGTGCCATCATCAATGCACCAGAGGCTGCTGCTATGGCGTCCAGATGGGATGGTCGAAAACATAGAGGCAGATCAAAGCTATTACCTGGGCAAAGTGAATCACCTAGGGCTGGCAGATTTCGACAAGAACTTGGCTCACATAGGGCCATGTCCAACACCTGACTTCGACTTGGCGCCAGCGCCAAATACTTTTTGTTCCCTATACCTGCACCCTGAGCATGGTTTTCAATGGGACAGAGAAGACTTGTCCCACATAGACTTCAGTGGGTTAACTGATATCCAACCAACTGGTTGGGGAAGTGAATTCAGTGATAATGACTGAGTCACAATCATTGAAGCGAATTTCGGCTTATGTAGCCGAAACAAAGATGATAACGGCTCTCGAAGCCGAAGTAAAGTACATGGCCACACAGACCAATGATCAATAGTTATCTGCTGCAGGTCCAGGAAAGGATTTCGATCCAGAACCTCCTGATATCATGCCAGAAGGAATGCAGGAACATAGGCTCGACGCCATCTATGACGATGAGCCTTTGGGCTTCGAAAAGGACCCCTTGGCGAACAACATTAAAATGTTAGCGCAAGATCCTTTAGAAGAAATCAACTTAGGCGAAGGGTCAGAGAAAAAGCCAACTTACATCAGCGCCAAAATTGACCCAGAACTTAGGTTGGAAGTAATCCAATTGTTGAAAGAGTTCAAGGACTGTTTTGCATGGGATTACGACGAAATGCCTGGTCTCGACAGAGGATTGGTAGAACTTCAGTTGCCAATCAAACCTGGGAAGAAGCCAATCAAGCAAAGTCCAAGACGCTTCTCTCCAGAAATACTGTCGAAGATCAAAACGGAAGTCGAAAGATTGCTGAAGTGCAAATTCATACGCGTTACGAGGTATGTCGAATGGATTGCAAACATTGTGCCAGTAATTAAGAAAAATGGTACATTAAGGGTGTGCATAGATTTCAGAGATTTGAATGCTGCTACGCCCAAAGATGAATATCCTATGCCTGTGGCGGAAATGCTAGTCGATTCTGCCGCTGGCTATGAATACCTGAGTATGCTCGATGGTTATTCAGGATATAATCAAATATTCATTGCTGAAGAGGATGTGTCGAAAACAGCTTTTTGATGCCCTGGGGCTCTAGGCACTTACGAATGGGTAGTGATGCCTTTTGGCCTAAAGAACGCTGGGGCAACATACCAGCGAGCAATGAATTTCATCTTCCATGATTTTATTAACACTTTTATGCAAGTATATATTGATGACATTGTTATAAAATCTGTTTCCAGGAAGAATCATATTGACCACCTTCGACAATCATTCGAACGAATGAGAGAACATGGTCTGAAGATGAACCCTTTGAAGTGTGCATTCTGCGTGAAAGCTGGAGATTTCTTGGGCTTCGTTGTCCACAAGAAAGGAATCGAAATCAACCAGAACAAGACGAAGGCTATTCTGGAAGCGAAAGCGCCATCGAATAAGAAGGAACTGCAATCTCTGTTAGGCAAGATAAATTTCTTAAGGAGATTCATATCTAACCTAAGTGGGAAAGCTCAAGCCTTTTCACCCTTACTTCGACTGAATAAAGAGGGATTCGAATGGGGGCAAGAGCAACAAGAAGCCTTCGACAAAATCAAAGGGTACCTCACCAAGCCACCTATTTTGGTGCCTCCTTGTAGCAATAGGAGTATGAGATTGTACATAGCTGCATCCGACAAAACTTTGGGAAGCATGTTAGCCCAAGAAGATGAGAATGGAGTCGAAAGACCCATTTACTATCTTAGCAGAGTTTTGAACGATGCAGAAACTAGATATAGCGAAGTTGAAAAATTGTGTCTATGTCTGTATTTCTCTTGTACAAAACTCAAGCAATATATAAAACCAGTTGATGTGTATGTTTCGTCTCATTTTGATGTTTTCAAGTACATGTCGTCGAAACCCATCTTGCACAGTCGAATTGGCAAGTGGGCACTAGCATTAACTGAATACTCCTTGACCTTTATGCCTCTTAAGGCAGTGAAAGGACAAGTGGTTGCAGACTTTATAGTCGACCACTCAATTCAAGTTGAGGATATTAATTATGTGGAGATAGAACCTTGGAAATTCTACTTCGATGGTTCCAGCCATAAAGATGGAACAGGAGTAGGAGTCTTGATCATTTCTCCAGAAAAAATTCCAACAACATTCAAGTACAAGATATCAGGTTCTTGTTCGAACAATGAGGCTGAGTATGAAGCTCTAATTACTGGCCTTGAAATATTGTTGGAATTGGGGGCAACTCGAGTCGAAATAATGGGAGACTCAGAGTTAGTCATTAAGCAAGTCACAAAAGAATATAAATGCATAAGAGAAAATCTCATTATGTACTTTGTGATAGCAAATCGTTTATTGAAAAAATTTGAAATGGTCAATATTCGACACATACCCAGATTGGAAAATCAAATAGCCAACGACTTGGCACAAATTGCATCTGGGTACAAGATTTCAAAAACGAGATTACAAAGAGCAATCGAAGTTCGAGAAAAGATAAAAGCAACTTGTCTATCACCAACAGACTTGGAATCGACAAGACTAGGATATGCTGATCAAAGTAATTTCGAAATTTCGTTCATAGATAATTTGTCAGAGCAAGATTGGAGGAAGCCCATTGTGGATTATCTTCAAAATCCAGGAGCTTCGACAGAACGAAAAACAAAGTACAGGGCGTTGAGTTATGTACTCATGGGTAATGAGTTATTTAAAAAGACGCCTGAAGGGGTATTGCTAAAATGTTTAAGTGAAACTGAGGCATACATAGCCCTTTCGACTATGCACGCTGGAGCATGTGGGGCTCACCAAGTAGGCCATAAGATGAAATGGTTGTTGTTTCGACAAGGACTATACTGGCCCACTATGCTGAAAGATTGTGTCGAGTTCGCTAAAGGTTGCCAAGAATGTCAAGTCCATACAGGCATCCAACATGTACCAGCAAACGAACTTCACTCGATAGTGAAACCTTGGCCCTTTAGGGGATGGGCGTTGGACCTCATTGGAGAGATTCGACCAGCATCATCAAAGAGTCAGAAGTATATATTGGTAGGCATTGATTATTTTACTAAGTGGATCGAAGCTATCCCTTTAGTCAATGTGGACCAAGAGAATGTCATTGAATTTATTCAAAAGAACATTATCTTTAGATATGGAATCCCTGAGACTATAACAACTGATCAAGGATCAGTTTTCACCGGTCGAAAGATGCAGGAATTCGCTCAGGAAACGGGTTTCAAACTCCTAACATCAACGCCTTATTATGCACAGGCAAATGGTCAAGTCGAAGCAGCGAACAAAGTAGTGATTGGATTGATAAAAAAGCATGTTGGGAAGAAGCCCAAGAATTGGCATAAGACGTTAGACCAGATTTTGTGGGCTTGTCGAACGTCCCCAAAAGAAGCCATAGGTACAACACCATATAGGCTAACTTTTAGCCATGACGCAGTGTTGCCAGCAGAAATTTGTCTTCAATCTGCAAGGGTTCAGAGACATTATGATATTCCCTCTGAAATTTATTGGGATATGATGTTAGACGAACTAGTGGATTTAGACGAAGAAAGATTGCGCGCTCTTGACCTACTCAGGCTTCAGAAGAAAAGAGTAGAAGACTCTTATAATAAAAAGGTGAAACCTAAGGCATTTTCGCCTGGAGAACTAGTCTGGAAGGTGATTCTTCCCATGGATCGAAGGGATCGAAGCATGGGAAAATGGTCACCCAAATGGGAAGGACCATTCAGAGTTATCCAGACTTTTTCTGGTGGAGCTTATGAAGTCGAAGAGCTAGGTGAAGATAAAAGGCTCTTGAGAGTAAATGGTAAATATTTGAAAAAGTATAAACCTACACTCCAAGAGATAAAAATAAATAACAAGTAACGACTAAATTAACCATAAATAAGCCAAAATGGAATTTTTTTATAAATTAGCCAAAATGGCAATATTGTCGAATACATATTACAATATATGGTTAAAGGGCTGAATCAATCAGAAGGGGATGGAGTCCTTGAGTCGAAGGTATTTGGTTTGCTGCAGCTCCAATCTTTTGTTGCACAAGGCATTCGCCTGCGCAAGCTTGGCAATTTGATCGTCGAAGGCTTGAGCTTTCTCAGCAAATTCTAGGCCTTGTGTGATTTCATCTTGACTTTCGGTGTCTGGAACAGTCGAGAGAAGTTCCTCCTTGCGCTTAGTATTGGCATTTATCTTAGCCTCTATTTCTTCGATTTGCGCCTTGAGGGAAGCATTCTCTCGATCGATGGCATCAACTTCTTCTTGTTTAGATGCTTTTTGCTTCGATAACTCCGCAATTCGAGAAGTTGTCTCTGCTACAGCAGTCCATGCAGAAGAGCTTTTGCCATATAACACTTCAAGCTGTCTATTAAAGCCCCTTTGTCGCCGATAATCTGTTGAGACTTGATCAATAATGGAGTGTAACTCCATGATAAAGCCTGAAACTTCTGGAGGCACAACTAACAAGTCTACGGCATTCAAAATATCCCCCAAATATGATGGAGCAGTAGGGTCCCCCTCCAAAGCTTTCATCAAGTCCTTCTTGAAAAACTGAGCCTTAACCTACGTCAAAGCCTCATCGAGAGGAGAAGTTTCAGTGGACTTCCCCGACAGAGTAGGAACCTCCTGACTAGCATCAGACGAACTTTTGCTCTCGATGATGGCGTTCAGATAGCCAACAGGATCAGTTTGCTTCAAGAGTTCTAAGTCTTCTTTCGACCTATGCTTTGTTGAGGTGGCAGCCTTTGCAACAGCGTTGTCTTGGGTTTGAGGCTGTTGAGTAGCATTTGCCTCGACTTGACTCTCTTCGACTCGGACTGCGGCAGTACCAGCGTCATCATGGTTCCCTTCGCCAGCGTCACCTTGATCCTCTTCGCCAGCGGCACCGCGGTCCCCTTCGTCACGATTTTCTTCCGACAGATCCACCACCTGAATCTCTTTTGGTTGTTGCTCTTCTGTTTGTGGATCTTCTGTTGGTTTTTCTGCTGTCTCAGCATTGGCTTCATTTATTTCAGTATTGGCTTCATCGTTCGCCAAGTCTTTTTCTTGTGGCCTGCTGAGTTCAGCAGAATCCAATGTTTCAGAAGTCCTTGGCGCTGAGCTTTCAGTGGTGTCCTGAAAAAAGGGGAAGAAGAATCTTCTAAATCCGGAAGAGACATAATCGAACGTGGGTATCGACACCTGAGTTAAAAAGGGATCGAAGAGATTACCTGCAAAGGAGCTTCAACCCCAGGGCTGGAATTGTCGCTTTCGACAGGTTTATTAAGAAGAACATTTAGTTCCTCCTCAGTTGGCTCTTCAATGATTACTGGAGGTGGCCTGGGCTTTCTCCCAGCAACCTTTATTCTGATTGTTCGAGCTTCAGGAAGAGGAACGTCCTTCTTCAGCTTTCGCCTTTTTAGAGGAGCAGGGGGAGAATCATCTTCTTCGTCACTCCCAGATTCGACCGTCAGTGCTGGCCGTTTCTTGGGCGAAGGTGCCTAAAAACCAATTGGAGTTCGATTTAGAAGTTGCATCGAAAGTCAAAAAGTTAAAGCCAGAAGAAAATAATAAAAGTATGGTTACCGATGCAGAAGGCTTTTTCGAAGGGCCTTCCCCCTGTTGGTTTGTTGTGGTCTTCGCCGGCGCTATAGTCTTCGCCGGTGGTGGAGGTTTTATTAAGGGGCCTCCTCCCTGTTGGCCTTCTGCAGCCTTCTTGGCTGCAGGCTTTCGAATAACTGAAAGTAGACAAAATAATTAACAGGCTACCAGTCGAAAGAGAAAGACAAAGTAATTTGGAAGAATGAACTTACATTTCTTTATTTTGTCCAAGACAAGGACAAAAGATTTCTGAAGCTCATCCACGAAGTCCTTCTCGTCGAAAAACTCCTCAGCGTAGTAACTTTTCCACCACTCCTCGAAGGATGGTGAGCAGAGAAAGTTAAGCTGATAGTCAAACAACGAAAGAACTGTTCGACCAGCATATCTGCCGATATGCTTAGTGGCAGCTTCTTCAGTGTAGTCATTGCAGAAGTATAACATAGACTTCTCCCTGGGAAAAATTGGAGAAGGTAGTGTTTGGATAATACCAAACTGGCGAGACACCAGGTTTGGTTGATACGCGATTAGACTTAAGTGAGTCTTGGAGCCCTTGAATCGCAAGAGCATTATTCTTGGTGTGAGAAATGCCTCCCACACTGTTGTATGTTCGTCGACCTGAGGACCACTCGACGTCCTAGGATGTGGCCTTGTGAACCACTCTGGGCCAACCTTTCGTCGAGCAAACGGAGCCATGGTCGAAGAAAACTCTTTCCTTTTCACAAACATCAAGACGAAGTTTGTAAAAGCTTGTTGAAGCTCCAGCCCATCTTCCGTTGGAGTCAACAGAGCCAATCTGGTGCCTTCGATGCGCCTGTTTGCTATTTCTGGAGCCTGCTCATTTATTTGAGTCTTCTTAGGCAAGAAAGACTCGAAGGTGGCATTGAGCCACAGCTGAAGCAGCCAAAAAGGTCCAGCAAGCAGCAGACTGGCTCTGTTCTCGATGATCTTCAGAAGAGTCGCTCCGTTGCTAATCGACTCGTACAGACTCACCAAAATCAATTCTGCCAAATAGATATTTTGGCCATGGTGGAGTTGAGTGGCGAGAGTGACCATCTTCTTGGTCACCTGTAAGGACTTGGAGCAAAACACAAAGCGTGTCAGCCATAAGGCTAGAAATGCGATATGTTCTACGTCCGACACAACATCTGTCGACTTATCGTGGTAGTGATTGATGAAGGTGGTGTAGGTTGGTTTTGTGGTAGAGAATCCGATCTGATCCTCCGACATCTCCTCTGGGTCGAAGTAGTCCCCAGTGGGTCGAAGGCCAGTGATGGCGGCCACGTCGAAGAGCGTGGGAGTCAGCATTCCACAGGGAAGATGGAAGGTGAAATGGGTGTAATCCCAGAAGAGTAAAGAAGCTATCAACATCTCTGGGGAATAGTTAAGACCTGTCTTCGACAGCATAACCAGGTTGAATATCCCCATGTCTTTCCAGATCGAAGCCTGGCGTTTCTCCATTTTTTCCAGCCAAGCACTATAATCAGGAGTGAGGCTAGGGCCAGACCTGAAAGCCCTAACACCTTTATTGAAGAAACGGAGGTCGATTTTCTCCTTAGCAGGATCTTCATTATCCTCTGCATCTTTCTTGGAGCATCCAACCGGTTTGAGTCTCTCAAGTACCGGAAAGTAACTTTTGATCTTCATGGCTTCAACAATGCTTGGGTATAATGGGCCAGACATGGCAAAGATTTGGTTGGAATATCCAACCGGAATCATGAGGTGGCGTGAATAAGCATCACGTACAGCAATGTCCAAAGGCTCAGGGACCCTTCGTTGGCCCGTGGGAGTCACTACGGGAGCGGTGGAGAAAATCCTAGGTTTGACATTTCCAGAGGGAGTGTTGGCGCTAGGAGCGTTGGAAGAACCAGATGCCATTGTTGATACATAGGTTGAAGATGAAGCGAAGAATAGGTGGTTTGCAAAGTTGACAAGAGTTTGTATGCAAATGGGGAATTCTGAAAGCAAGCTAGCGTGAAAAAGTCCCACAATGGGTACTTACCGCTATTTATAGTAGTTGGGGAAATCCCCAAATTCGAGGACATTAAATGCCATTTAATGTTGCAGAAGGTAGTGGGACACGTGGCGTCTCCCTGTTGTTGTAGCCGTTCTGCAGAAATGAAAGGGTGCAGCGTGCGCCCTCGTTTTTGGGAATTGTCATGATGACAATTTGTGAAAAGACGTTTGGCACGTTGCACGCCGTACTGAAGTGACGTCTTAGGTACGGATGAAATGATGGTTTTTTCCTTGGGATTGTCAGTGGTTGGTAGAAGACAACAAAAAGTGCACAATTTAATTTGTGACTAAGAATGAAAAGACAGGTGTCGAATGGCATTTCAAAGAATGCCTTTTTCTTTCAGAGTCGAAATAAGGCATTCTTGGGGGGCAATTTGTTGGCTCCTAAATTCGACACCCTTGTTTTTACTAATATCAGCCATGAAAGTTGAAGGATGTTTTCGACCAGCTGGGTCTGTCGAAATGCCATTGAAAGATGGCAATGTACTTAGAGAATTTCTTCCAAGGGAGAAGCTGGTTGCCTTCGACGTCGAAGGTGTTTTTCGTCGAAGATGCTTCTCGACGAAGGTGTTCGATGGTTCAGAGTGGAACGTTTTGAAATTCAAGCGTTTGGAGGGAAAACGGTTTCCAGCGGTTACCAAGTGCAACGTGCAAAGATCTGGAGCGTCGAACGCTGAGAACGTGCCAAGTGGAGTCATCTCGAAGCAGTGTAACTGCCCGACGGTTACTTGGGATGTTTTAGTATAAATAGTAGTAGTTCACGCAGTTTCTCGCGTGTGTTCACAATTATATACAAAGTCACTCATATAGATTCGAGTACCCAGCGTGTGAGAAAGAATTGTTGAGAATGTATGTGTGAAACACCACTTTTATTAATCAAAGTCATTTACTTTTCCAGAAACTTTACTTGCTTTCTTCTTTACTTTCCCTGTCGAAGCCCTTTATTTCAAGCCTTCATTTATTTTATCAAGCCTATTTCTTCATGCAATTTACTTAAAGCCTCTTTATTTTCTTGTCATTTAACCATTATCCAATTTAATCAAAACCTTAATATCAACCTATGTCTTAGGATCAATCTGATCGATCCTGCGAGTAACCAAATAAGTAACCATTTGGAGGATCAGCGGTTGTTTACCAATAACCACGGTAAACACTCTTTCAAAAAACAGAAACATCTTTTCGCACTTACACTTTCAAAAAGTTTTCAAACAAATACTTCATACACTCTTGAGGACTGATACAAGAGTTACCTAGAAGTTTTCAAACAAAAATTTTCAAAACCCACAAACACAAAGAAAAGCAAACTTTTGAAAACATAGTGAGCAAGTACCTAAGAGCCCATGGATAACCATGGATAGAAAGGGTGCTAACACCTTCCCTTTCTATAAATCTACCTCCCGGACCGAGAAACATCTCGAAAAGGAATTTTGCTGTGCTTTTGTCCTTTCCTTGTTGGAGAACATAAAAGACGGTGGCGACTCTTGCTTACCGCGACATTTCGCGAACCAGCTTTAAAACAGTCAGTTCTATTTCCATCGATCACAGACCCCCTCAAAGATATGCATGTTATCCCTGTTGTTATGCTCTGAGGCCCATGTGAAGGATTTGATTTCATTCCTCAAAACTGTGCATGTGCCGCAAGAGACTTCAGCTGATCAATTCAAAGATTGCATGGCCAGCCTGACTGCTGATAATGGGCTGGGTTTTTCAGATGCAAACTTGACACCGAAGGGAAGGAAGCATAATGATGCTCTGCATGTCTCGATTGAATGCAGAGGCACCACTATGGCTCATGTGTTGGTAGATACTAGGTATTCGCTGAATGTTCTGCCGAAGAAGGCGTTGGACCGGTTGGATTGCGAGGGTTTGACTCTAAAGCCTAGTAACATTGTGGTAAGGGCTTTTGACGGGTCGAAGAGAATGGTGCACGGGGAGGTGTACATCCCTATCAAAGTGGGTTCTCAGACTTTTGGGTCCACCTTCTATGTGATGGACATCAGGCCGTCGTATTCTTGTTTGTTGGGTCGTCCTTGGATCCATGAGGCTGGGGCAGTTACTTCCACACTCCACCAAATGTTGAAGTATCCGGTAAAAGGGAAGATTGTCACTGTGCGGGGTGAATAGGAGTATATGGTGAGCCACCTCAATTTCTTTCACTACATAGAGATGGACGGGGAATTCATAGAAACTCCTTGTCAGAACTTTGAAGAGGCCCCTCAGATCTTGGCATCGACTGAAACTACTACCAGCAGTAAACCTCCTATGAAGATGGCTTCCCTTAAAGACGCCAGGGCCGTGGTTGAAGAAGGTGGGTGTGCCAATTGGGGTCAGCTCCTTGATTTCACTCACAAAACTGACAAATTTGGTTTAGGCTTTACTACAGGGGCTCAAAGGGCTGTTCGACGCGCTCGGGATGGAAGACCTCTCCTACACATCAGTAATCGGAGAATTAATGCCATTGAAGATAGCAATGAGGACCTAGACATTGATAGCTGGATCTACCCAACTACCAACGGTGGACCGAGTAACTGGACGGCTAGGGACTTTATACCAATTTCTTTTATCCCGCAGTAATTGTCTTACTTGTTTTGAGATTTGTAATAAATAATTTAAAACTTTACGGCCTTGTGCCTTACCCGAGGCACATTGGCTTTGCTTGTGAGGGCTATTATTTGTCATTTCATATATCATTAATAAAGCATTGAACGTTTCTTGCATACAAATTTTGCGCTCTCTGTTTTTCTTTTCTGTTTTCACTTTACCCAAACAGCTATTGTCTTACACACACTCACGTATCGTAATGCAGATCCATATCCACTCTGGATCCCATTGATAACAGCTCTGCTACTACCAGTTATGACTTCAAAAATACAATCAACCAAGCCTAAGACGAAGGTGAGGATGATTGTGAGGTGCCTGGAGAACTTGCTATACTATTACAACAGGAGGAAATGGCTATACAACCTCATGAGGAGCCGGTTGAGACGGTGAACTTGGGTGTAGAGGAAGACAAAAAATAGGTTAAAATAGGTGAAAATCTAGAGCTTAGAGTCAAATAGAGGTTGATACAGATGTTGCATGACTATGTTGAGATCTTCGCTTGGTCTTATGAAGACATGCCTGGTTTGGACACTGATATTGTGGTACATCGCCTACCGACTAAAGAAGATTGTCCTCCGATTAAACAGAAGGTCTGTTGTATACGCCCTGAAATGTCAGAGAAGATCAAGGCAGAGGTCATGAAATAGTTCGACGCAGGATTCTTAGCTGTCACTTCATATCCACAGTGGGTTGCTAAAGTCGTTCTGATACCTAAGAAGGACGGTAAGGTACGAATGTGTGTGGATTACAGAGATCTGAACAGGGCAAGCCCCAAGGATGACTTCCCACTTCCTCACATTGATGTTCTGGTCGACAACACTGCACAACACAAAATCTTCTCCTTCATGGATGGTTTCTCTGGATACAACCAGATCAAGATGGCTCCTGAAGACATGGAGAAGACAACCTTCGTCACGCAGTGGGGAACCTTCTGCTACAAGGTGATACCTTTTGTTCCATGATATGATTCACCCCGAGATCGAAGTCTATGTTGATGACATGATAGCCAGGTCTCAGACTGAGGAAGAGCACCTTGATCATCTCCAAAAGTTGTTCGACAGGTTGAAGATATATAAGCTGAGGTTGAATCCGAACAAGTGTACCTTCGGGGTAAGGTCTGGTAAGCTTCTGGGTTTCATTGTCAGCGACAAAGGCATCCAAGTAGATCCTGCGAAGGTAAAAGCTATACAAGAAATGCCAGCTCCCCGTACAGAGAAGGAAGTTAGAGGTTTCTTGGGATGCTTGAATTATATCGCCAGGTTCATTTTACATCTGACTGCTACTTGTGAGTCCATCTTCAAGCTTCTGAAGAAAGATCAAGTGGTAAAGTGGAATGATGAATTCCAGACCGCTTTCGAAAGAATCAAAGAATACCTTCAACAACCACCAATTCTGATACCTCCGGTTGAGGGAAGACCTTTGATTTTATACCTAACAGTGATAGACAATTCAATGGGGTATGTGCTGGGGCAGCATGACGAGTCTAGTCGAAAAGAGCACGCAATTTACTACCTTAGAAAAAAGTTTACCGACTGTGAGACCAGATACTCACTGCCCGAGAAAACTTGCTGCGCTTTGGCATGGGCTGCTCGCTGACTAAGACAGTATATGCTGACTCACACTACCTTGTTGATATCAAAGATGGATCCGATCAAGTAGATTTTCAAGAAGCCCGCTCTCTCCGAAAGGATAGCAAGGTTGAAAATGATCTTAACTGAGTACGACATACAATATACAACCCAAAAAGCTATAAAGGGGAGTGTATTGGCTAATCATTTGGCTCATCAGGCCGTGGATGACTACCAGCCCATGAATTTTGAGTTCCCGGATGAGAATATCATGCTGGTGACTGACTACGAAGAACCTGGACCGGATGAAGGACATGAGGAAGGATCCCGATGGTCTATGTATTTTGATGGAGCCTCAAACGCACTTGGTAACGACATTGGCGCTGTAATCATATCTCCCGAGGGCTGTCATACTCCATTCACTGCCCGATTATGTTTCAACTGTACCAACAACATGGCAGAGTATGAAGCATGTATCATGGGTCTTAGGGCTTCTATTGACCTAAGGATCAAGTTCTTGAGTGTATTCGGGGATTCCTCTTTGGTGATAAGTCAGATCAAAGGCAAATGGGATACAAAGCATCCGAATCTCATCCCATATAAAGAGTACGTGTTGACATTGCTCCCACACTTTGAGGAGGTAACTTTTGAACATTTCCCACAAGAGGAGAACCAATTAGCGGACGCGCTAGCTTCCATGTCTTCTATGTTCAAAGTTAGGTGGGACAATGAAGCTCCCCAAATCACCATTGAGAGGCTGGATGAACCAGAACACTGCTGTGAAATCGATAGCGAAGAAGTGGCAGACAAACCTTGGTTTCATGAGGTGAAAAGATATCTCGAGGCTCAAGAGTATCCTGAAGGGGCATCTTTCAACGATAAGAAGTTTCTGAGAATGTTCTCTGCAAAGTTCTTCCCCAGTAATGGAATCCTCTATAAACGCAACCATGACTCCATGCTACTACGGTGTGTAGACAAGAGCGAAGTAGAGAGGATCTTGACAGATCTACATGAAGGCACCTTCAGAACCCATTCTAGTGGACATACCATGGCTAAGAAGATCCTACGGGCAGGATAATACTAGTCCACTATTGGATCCGATTGTTATCAGCACTCTCGAACTTGTCATAAGTGCCAAATCTATGCTGATAAGGTGCATGTACCTCCGGTCCCCTTAAATGTCTTGACAGCTCCGTGGCCCTTTGCAATGTGGGGCATCGACATGATTGGATAAATAAGGCCCACCGCTTCTAATGGACATCGCTTCATCCTAGTATCCATTGATTACTTCACGAAGTGGGTTGAGGCAGCCTCTTTTGCTACAGTAACCAAGAACGTCGTGGCGCGGTTTATCCGACATAATCTGATCTGTCGATATAGTGTGCCAGAGAGAATTATTACTGACAATGGTATGAATCTCAACAACACAATGATCACCAAGCTCTGTAAATAGTTCAAGATACAACATCATAATTCTTCTCCCTACCAGCCAAAGATGAATGGCGCTGTTAAAGCAACTAACAAGAACATCAAGAAGATTATACAGAAGATGACGATGAAATACAAAGACTTGCATGAGATGTTACCATTTGCTCTTCATGGGTACCGTACCTCAGCACAAACATCGACAATGGCAACACCCTACTCTCTGGTACATGGAATGGAGGCAGTCCTACCCATCTGCTGTAACCCAAAATTTTCCCTCTCATTTTATCAACATTTCTCATCACAAGACTCTTGGAATTCAAGATCAAGCTAGGGTTTGCTCTGCTCAAGACACCTCCTTGCACTGTTGACCTAAACTAGGGTTTGAGTTTGCACATGGATGTTTTGACCTACAATGCCCAAAGTTACTTTCATACTTCGTGTTGGACTCACAAGTTTGTCCATACCAAGTTTCAAGCCTTGATTCAAATTTTTGCCCAGTCAATTGGACAGTTGACCTATAAATCAGCTATATTGGGGAAAAAGTCAACTGTGGCCAAATTGACAGTTAAACCTCATGAAATTTGACCCACATCAACATTATTAACTCATATGAACCATTTTATCAAGTTTGGATCACAATTCCACAAGAAATTTGATCAGATCACCAAAAGGGCAAAATGATCATTTTTAGGGTTTTGACTATACAAAGGCAAATTTTGACCGTTTGACCTAGCCAATGGCAAATCAAGCTCAACCATGGACTCAAGGACTCAATGAAATAATCTTGACCCATTCAACAAGTTCAAAAGATCTCAATTGCATAGGTTTGACAAATGAATTTTTCAGTCAACTGATCAAAATTTGACTGTATACTGAAAAGTCAAACTTTGACTTTTTGGTAAAAATCAAGTTCCAAGGGTCATTTTTCATAAAGACATGTCAAATTATGAAATTTGTTCATCAAGAAACCCAAAAATGCAAATTAGGGTTTAAAATGGAAAAATTTCATAACTTAGAAATTTTCTAAGTTATGAAATTTTCTTATTTTTTCCTAACTTTGTCCCATTTTTTCACCAAGATGAAAATGGATTCAAACAAAACTTGAAACATGAAAGTTGTAGTCCATCACAAAGTCTACAACTTTGATTCACAAAGTTTTCTCAAAAGAAGCTTGTATCTCAAGTTATGATTTTTGGAACAAGGGTACCTAAAACTTTTAACTTAGAGAAATTTTGCCCTAATTTAGGCAGGATTTTGACCCATCTTCTTGGCCATTTTTCACATAGTTCCACTTAGAGTTTCAAGTTGAATTTCAAAGATGGATTATAGTACATGTTTCAAGCTTTCCAAATTGTCCAAGAACTCCTCAAACACCTTTGTGGTTAGGGAGAATCGAATGCTTGAAGTTGGAAAAAACTCACTTTGATCCATGGCCAATACATGTTCATACCAAGTTGCAAATCTGACCAAGATAGCTTTATACAAAATTACAGGCCTCAAAACCAGTTTGTACTCCATAATTTAATGCAAACTCATTGAGATAATGCATTGTCTTGGTCATTAGGGTATTATACACAAGTTTATTCCCTAAATGGTAAAAGGCATAGTTCCATTTTTGAAAAGTTATACTTTATGTCAAACCAAGATCTTTGAAGCATGGGGACATATCTCTGAGGTAAGATCAAATACACAAATTGCAAGTATCAAGGGCAAAGTATGCAGCTTACAAGATAGAGGGTACAGGCCTGCGTTGAGTGGTGACACATCCTTGCTTCACAAAGAAGAAATTGGTCAAAATCTTGCAAACTTGAAAACCAGCCATAGTCAGCTTACACAAACATTGCAAACACATTTCACACAACCCTTTTGAGTGATAAACACGATCTCTTCACCACTCAAACTTCCTTGTACACAAAATCACCATTTTTTTGCAAAACAGGGCAAGCCCTGCAGAACCACCTCCATCTCCACTTTCCTTCGTGCGTTTTGCCTCAAACTTGTTCCAATACCTTCCATTCAACTCACCTGAACTATTCCAGACCTCCATTGCCAGCTGTAACACCATTAACACGCATTGCCTTTTTTGTTTGAAAGCTTTGCAGGTTGAGTTATGTAGCACGATTCAGGTTACTTCAAAACAAACTAAGCATTGGGAAAGCTTCATTGGACATCAGACAAGCTCAAAAGAACCTCAAGCACCCTTGGAAGTTGCTGCATTGTCCAGCTCGAAGTCAACTGAAACAGGTATTTCATGAACTTCTATCTCTCTATTTAGGAATAGTTAGACTTAGGTTTGTGAATGAAAGATGTTGTATTCATAGAACTAAAACCATACATGTGCTTAGTTTTCATTTATATTAATTGTGCTCGAAGAATTTCATCCATGAACTTTCTGAAAAAACTAGGTTAAGAATTAGGGCCAGAGAAATTCTCTCTGGTCTTTGAGAGTTAGCTTAAGTTTTTTATATGGTTAGATTCGTTGTTTGATGCTCTACAAGTTTCATGTTATGAGTTTTTGTCAAAAAAGCACAGAATCAGGAGATAGCATTTTGTACATAGAGCGCGCGCGTTTCTGTTCAAAGGAAGAAGATGAAGTTGGTTTTGGGCTGGGCCTGGACAGGCTTGCTTTTGGCACCTCCCACTTTTCTTTTTGCACCCCCGACCGTTTTCTTGTATGTTTATCATTTTTGTATTTTTATTTTATTTCTGACCTTGATATTTTATTCTCAAATATAAAAAATACTTAAAAAATATTTTCATAAAATTTTATATTTATTTGATATTTATTTCAATTATTTCTAGTATTAATACATTAATTACTTTATATTTACTTTTGTTTAAATGTAAAAATAATGTAAAAAATACTTTTATTTTTATTTATTCTTTTTATACACATTTGAAAATATTTTCTTGAAATATATACATTTTCTTTGTAAATAATTTATTTTATTTTTATACACTTAATATATATATATATATATATATATATATATATATATATATATATATATATATATATATATATATATATATATATATATATATATATATATATATATATATATATATATATATATATATATATATATATATATATATATATATATATATATATATATATATATATATATATATATATATATATATATATATATATATATATATATATATATATATATATATATATAATAATTAGAACAAAAAACATAAAAATAATACATTTTTTATTTTTATTAATATTTTATACTAAAAATACTTTTTTTAATATACTTTTATTTTTTGTACAAATTGATACATTATTGTATATAAATAATAAATAATACTATTTATTTAAGAAATTAGGGTTTTTGCCCTAAAAAACAAAATAATTGAAATCGACTTTTTATTTATTTACATTTCACATTAAAAATACTTTTTACATATATAAAAACTTTTTTGCATAATACATTTTATTTAATATTTATTTATTGTATTTATTTAAATATTGTACATTTAATTATTATGCCTTATACATTCAATTTGGTTGTAATAATTTAGGATTTAATTTCTTGCAAAATAATCCCCAATTCAAATTTGTACCCCCCCTCCCTATACCATGTTGTAATAGTGTAGAATTTAAATTGTCGCACCTTTAAGCTTTCAATTATGCCATGATTAGACTTAGGGTTTTGTATGTAAAAATCAAATTAACAAATAGTTTGACCTAATCAAAGATAATAATGCATGAAAAACAAACACAATGCACACTTGCACCCCTAGGGTTACAATCCACTTGTTGCCTTAAAAAATGGGCCATGATATGCATGTCAAGTACTTTGGCGAAACAAAAACAAAACAAAGATCATAGTCCCTCGATGACGCTATCTGAGTTGCCTAAACAAAATGATCAAGTCCCTCAAGAAAATTGCCAAAAATACTTGACACTATTGCTATCATGGTCTATACGATGACCCGTACCTGTCCCGTTTAAACATCCTAACACAAGGTTGTTCACCAAATACAATGGTGAAGCAACACTGTTAAAAGGGTTAAAAACATAAGAAAGATCTTTGAGTAAAATAGGGTAGACAACTCTTAGTTACTTGATCAAAAATCTTGCAAAACATCCTTGCCATTTTCAAATACACTTCACAACACAACTTCAAAACAATTTCAAAAAAACTTTTAAAACATTGGAATATATTTTCAAAAAGACATAGACCTTTTTATATATTCAAACAAGAATCATTACAAAGGTTGCCTAGACAAGGCATCTTTTTTTCAAAGCATTTTCAAAACCATACACACAAAGCACCATTTCAAACAATTGAAAAGCAAAGGCAAGTGATCTAAGCAAGTAACTAAGAGCCCATGGATAACCATGGATAGAAAGGGTGCTAATACCTTCCCTTTCTATAATATACTCCCTGAACCCAAGAAAACATCTCAAAGGTCTTTCCTGTGCTTTTTGACCTTTCCTTAGGATAAAATAAAAAGTCGGTGGCGACTCTTGCTAAACCGAAACATTTGCGAACACAAACGCAAAATCCCAAGTCAGTTCTCCCACCGTATCACAGAACTGGCAACTCTGCTGGGGAAAACTTTAAAAGTGGAGTAACCTTAGGGCTTAGATAACCCTTTGCATGATTATATTGTTTTCCTTGATTGCTTTATATTTGGTTCTCTTGTTTGGGCTTGAAATCCTCTACCCGGATTTGGGAAACATTCATTGGTAAATAGCAATACATTGTGGAAACTGTGCAGGGTATACCGACATGGTTGAAGCAATAGCTATATTAGTGCGACATATTTGTGAGTACCGGTAGCCTTTGAGTCAATCAAAGAGAATACGGGGCCGCTGAGTGATGTCATAAAGCACTAATGAACTCTTAGAACCTTACTTGACCATCTTGGCCTTTTATTAAGGGTAGTGAGATGACCGGCTTTGGTGCAGTCCAAAGTTGGTAGATACTCGATACTACACTCATTGAGGGTTGTTTTCTTGGAATATTTTGGTCGCTAGTTAAGTGGCTAAACCAAAACAATGAACATAGAAAACAATCCAGTGATATTGAGCTCCTTAGAACCCGGTTACTATTTATAGGACAAGTTTGAGCCAACTAAACTCAAGAGGGTATTTACCTATGAGACCTCATGCAAGCCTGAAACAAGGGTTTTGTGTGACTTGCTTGTACATGTGTTTGTGCATACATCATGAACATCATAAGGCATCATATGCATCCACTAACCATTTCAAGGGTTTGGATCTTCATCTTTGTTCTTGTTTTGTAGGTCATGGAATCTCTTCGCAGGAAAACAATTCAAGTCAACCTTGTGAGAATCCATCCTCAACTCAAGGAGCTTACATCCAGGATTCCAGAGAATTCTCTCTTCAGTGAAATACATGGTAGACTTCTCAACTTGGTCAACTACAACATTGAAGAAGACATGGTGAAAGTTCTCTTTCAGTTCTTTGACCCCCTACACCACTGTTTCACATTCCCTGATTACCAATTAGTACCCACTTTGGAGGAATTTTCTCAACTCTTGAGGATTCCTATTCTTCATCAACTACCCTACAACGGTATAGAAAAAGAGCCAAAGCCTGAATATGTTGCTCAAGCATTACACTTGCAACCATCTGACATCAAGGGAGATTGGGAAACCAGAAGTGGTGTCAAGGTTTTCTTTGCAAAGTTTCTGTTTGAGAAGGCCCAAGACTGCTGGAATTCTCTTGATCTACAAGCCTTTGAAGAGATTGTGGCACTCCTTATCTATGGGTTGGTCTTGTTCCCAAACCCTGACCAACTTATAGATGTGAATGCTGTTAAGATTTTCATATCCAGGAATCCTATACCCACATTGCTTGGGGACATCCTACACTCATTTTACACACGAACAATGAGGAAAAGAGGTGTTCTCATGTGCTGTACTCCTATCCTAGCAAGGTGGTTTATTTCTCACCTTCCACAATCAGTTTTGAAGAATGAGCAGGGTTTAAGGTGGTCACAACGATTGATGACCCTCACACATTCTGATGTACATTGGTGTTCTCGGTCCAGAGAAAATGTCATCATCATTGATCGTTGTGGGGAATTCCATAATGTCCCACTACTTGGCATTAGGGGAGGCATTACCTACAACCCCTGTCTATCTTTGAGACAATTTGGATATGCTCGGAGGGATGGCCCTCATGACATGCTGATTCCTGACCTAGTTTTTGACATCGACAACGATGCGCAAGGACTTCGACAAAAGTTCATCAGAGCTTGGAGGATGCCCAACAAAGTGGATAGTAAGACACTGGGGCACAAGAATTCCATCCCCCTTGAGCCTTATCTCAAGTGGGTACGAGCCCGTTCCCAGAATCTTATGATGCTGTGATCGGTGGAAATAGAACTGACTGTTTTAAAGCTGGTTCGCGAAATGTCGCAGTAAGAAAGAGTCGCCACCGTCTTTTATGTTCTCCAACAAGGAAAGGACAAAAGCACAGCAAAATTCCTTTTCGAGATGTTTCTCGGTTCGGGAGGTAGATTATAGAAAGGGAAGGTATTAACACCCTTTCTATCCGTGGTTATCCACGGGCTCTTAGGTACTTGCTCACTATGTTTTCAAAAATTGTTTTCTTTTCTTGTGTTTGTGGGTTTTGAAAAAGTTTAGTTTGAAAAACTTCTAGGTAACTCTTGTATCAGTCCTCAAGAGTGTATGAAGTATTTGTTTGAAAACTTTTGTTTGAAAGTGTAGGTGCGAAAAGTTGTTTTTGTTTTTTGAAAGAGCAAGTACCCAGGAGAAATCTACCTACTCTAAAGAAATTAAGCTATGTAAGAGTCCTTTAGACAGTAATATCCCACTATTGAGAAGTAGGTAGCACCGTCGTTGGAGTTATTCGGGTCAATTCGATTATAAGGGACAATGTGGTCACCAAAGCAATAGTAGGACGCCTTAGCGGTAACCCTAATGTCCTAGATCCTTTTTATCCGAGGCAACCATTTCGAGGCAACTGGATCTTTAGACAGGAGGGCGACCTCTAAAACACCCTATACTTGATGACCACCTCGAGGCAACCAAGTGAGGCGTACCCTAAGAGTGGCATGTGCACGTGTGTCAGCTTTCATGTTAAATTGTCTTTGCATATTTCATGGTGAGGTACGGATTGATTTTATTTTTCATACAAGTCTTGTCATGCATAATTAACAATTAATAATTTGTGCGGAAAGTAAATTGCGGAAAATTGAATCTACGCTATTACAAGGCGTCGGCTATTTACATCGCCAAAAACATAACCCTTTGGAAAATAAAGTGCGAGAAAATAAAGAAAGCGATAAAGATCCTAATTATCTATTACATTCTCGAAGCAGATACATAAATATGATCAAATAAACAATGAATTAAAAATATGCGCGCGAAAGAATTGAATCGGGACGTTCTTAGGGTTTTGACCCTCTTTGAGAAAAGAATTGAAATTTGTCCTTTTTGCAATTAATTAAAATTAAAACTAATTTACTAATTAATTATTTAATTAAAAGAAAAAATGTTTTTGTGTTTCTTATGTTTTAATGAAAATAAAAAGAAAAGAATTAAAATTGTCAAAAGAAAAACCCTAATTCTAGATTGATTTTATTTATTGTGAAAAAGGATTAAAATTAAACCTAATTAATAAAAAGACTAAATTAATTAATTTACATTTATTTACAAAAAAAATAGTGAATTTAATAAATAATAAAAATATTTGCATTTTAATTTTCTGGATTTTATTGTGAAAATATAATTTGTGAGATAATTAAATAATAATAATAGTTATTAATTAGAATAAAGAATAATAAAAAAGGAAAATATAAAGAAAGAAAGAAAAGAACTCAGGGGGGTGTGTTGACCCATTAGGAGGTGAGGCCTGGAATTTCTGGCCCAATAGCACTCAAGCCCTTCTGACTTTCTGGAATTGTCCACGCTGGCTTTGACTTGGAGCATGGTATTCCCTCTCTCATGGCCTTTGGATTGCTGTTTGAAGACACTTGGCAAGCTGATCATTGAAGGTACATGGTGGAATACATTGGCAAGGCTGCATGGGAACCTGTAGAGAAAAATAATAGAAACATTTGGGTGGACCTGGGAATCGAACCCAGGTCCCAATGGTCTTTGGACAGCGCATGCTCCACTAGGCCAGTTGCTTGCAGTTGGTAACATAATAATGAATAAATATTATATGGGATAATTAATACTTATGCTGTAAATAATCAAAAGCGCGCGCTTCTTTGAATAGGCCACCCATGCGCTGATACCTCATCATCGTCTTCACTGAATACCTGCAAAACAAACTGTGATACGGTGGGAGAACTGACTTGAGGTTTTGCGTTTGTTTTCTTAAATGTTTCGGTTGAGCAATAGTCGCCACCGACTTTTTATTTTATCCTAAGGAAAGGTTAAAAAGCACAGCAAAAACCTTTGAGATGTTTTCTTGGGTTCTGGGAGTAGATTATAGAAAGGGAAGGTATTAGCACCCTTTCTATCCATGGTTATCCATGGGCTCTTAGTTACTTGCTTAGATCAACTTGCCTTGATTTTCAATTGTTTGAAATGGTGCTTTGTGTGTGGGTTTTGAAGATGTTTTGAAAAGAGGCCAATGTGGTGGCAACCTTTGTAATGATCCATGTTGGGATGTATACAAAGGTGTATGTCTTTTTTTAAAAAAAAGTTTTCAATGTTTTTGAAAGTTGTTTTGAAAGTGTGTTGTGATGTGTGGTTTTGAGAAAAATAGGCAAGTGTTTTTGTTTTGCAAGTTGGCAAGTAACCAAGAGTTATCTACTCCTAAATTTACTCAAAGATCTTTGCTATGTTTTAACCCTTTTAACAATTTTGTTCCACCATTGTATTTGGTGGACAATCTTGTGTTAGGATGTGAACGGGACGGGCGCGGGTCATCGTTTAGACCTTGATTGCAATGGTGCCAAGTATCTTTGGGCAATTTTTCCTTTAAGGGACTTGATCATTTTTAGGCAACTTTCGAAAGCGTCATCGAGGGACTATGATCATTTGATTTGTTTTGTTTTGCCAAAGACACCTAACATGCAACATGGCCCATTTTTGAAGGCAACAAGTAGAGTAACCCTAGGGGTGCAAGTGTGATTGGTGTTGTCCATTTTCATGCTTTGTTATCTTTGAATTAGGTCAAACTATTTGTTTGGTTGATTTTTTCATACAAACCCTAAGTCTATCATGACATATTTAGAAAGCTTTTAAATGCGAAATTTAAAGTCCTAAATTATTACAACACAATTATGGGATGGGGGGTACAAATGTTCAAATGGGGATATCTTAGCAAGAAAAGTTAAATCTAAACTATTACATCCAAATTGAATATTCAAATTATCTAATTGCACAATAATTAAATAAAATAAATATGCAAGATGCAAAAATGATTTTCATATGTATGTAAAAAGGTATTTTTCATGTGACAAATAAACAAAAATAAAAGTGAATAATTTTGGATATTTTTACATTTTAGGGCAAAACCCTAATTTTCTAAGTAAGAAGTATTTATTATTTAATATATGCAATATTTATTAATTATGTACAAAAATAAATAAAAAGGAAGTATATTGTAAAAAAAAAGTGATTTTTTAAGTTAAATATTAATAAAAATAAAAATGTATTATTTTTATGTTTTTATCCTAAATATTCTAATAAGTATGTGAGTATTTATAATATTTACTAAATATATTAAATATGTACAAAAATAAAATATTTAATATTTACAAAAAAAAGGTATATTTTTTTAGAAAATGTTTCCAAAAGATAAAATAAAATAAAATCAGAAAATAGAATGTATTTGTATTATTTTAAGTATTTTAAGTAAAAGTATATTATATATTTATTTACATATAAAACTAAATGAAACAAAGTAAAAATCAAATAAAATGCAAAAATGTGAGAAAAATATTTTTAATATTTTTTATGCTTTGACAAAAATAACCAAGTCAGGAACAAAAATCAAAAGTAAAAAATAATGAAAATAAAACACAATGGGCCAAGGGGGTGCATGTGTAAAAAGATGGTGCAAATAGAAAAAAGAAACAAGCCCAGCCCAAAGCAAGCTTGTCTTCAACCTCCAGACAGTTTCAAATGAAAAAACGCGCGCTTCCTTCCATCCATGTTATCTCTTGATTCCTTGACTTTTAACAAAAACTTACAACACAAACATTATAGAGCATCATGTCACGAGTTCATACATATAAAAAACTTGATCTAACTCTCAGAAATGAGAGAGAATTTCTTCTCCCCCAATTTCTGACCTAAGTTTTTGTCAATGTTCAGGTCTTAAATTCTCTCAGCATATGCAATATAAATGGAAAGTGAGGATATGGGTGGCTTCAGGGACATGAGTATGACACTTTTCATTCATAAACCTAAACCTAACTCTTCCTAGATTGAGAGATAGAAGTCCATGAACTTACCTGTTCAGCTTGGATCGTGTATGACAATGGAGGCACTTTCAAGGCAATGTGAGGACTTGTACAACTTGCTTGAAGTTCAGGGATGCTTCTCCAATGCTTGGTGTGCTTTGAATCTTGCTGAATCACTCCATGGAAGTCAACCTGCAAGAGAGAAAAATGAAAATGGCAAACTATGCTATGGCTGTTACAGTTCCAGTTTAATGCTTGGAATAGTTTGTATGGATGTTATGGAAGGTGTATGAAGTGGTTTGGATACAAATGCACGATGGAAATGAGCTGTGCCACTCAAACTGCAGGGATGCCCAGTTTTGTGCAGCAAAATGGTGTTTTGATGTTTAGGGAGGTATTGAAGGTAGTTGGCTCGTGTTTCAGGTCAGTTGAGGAGTATGGAATGTGTGGAGAAAGTTTGCTTAAGCTTGTTCTTGCAGCAATGTGAGATGTTGTTTGAAATGCCAAGTTTCTTCTATGTGAAGCAAGGAAAATGTCAGTTCCTATACAAGCCAGTCCTATGCCTTAAACTATGCTGCACACTTGAGTCTTGATCAGTGGGATATGTTATTGAACTTGTGCCAAAAGGATTTGCATTGTACTTCATAGATTGCAATCTTGACATAAAGTGCCACTTTACAAGAATGGATAATGCGCTTTTTCTAATTATGGACTAATCCTTCATGTAATGACCAAATGCATAGAATAATGCTAGCACACAATGGATCAGCATTTAATTTTTGAGTGTAAATGAGATTAGAGGCCTGTAATGTAGCTTGCACATGCTGAGTTTGAAAATGCACAAGTTATGAACATGGAAATGGCTCATGAACAAAGTGACTTTTGCCCATATTGCCAAATTCGATTCTCGCTAACCACAAGGGTGTTTGAGAAGTTCTTGGACAATTTGGAAAGCTTGGAATGTGTACTACAATCCATCTTTGTAATGCAAGTTGAAATTCCAAGTGGAAGTATGTGAAAAGTGGCCATGAAGTTAGGCAAAAATCCTGCCTAGAATAGGTCAAAAATTTTCTAAGTTAAAAATGTTTTGCACCCTTGTTCCAAAAATCATAACTTGAGCTACAAGCTTCTTTTGAGGAAACTTTGTGAATCAAAGTTGTAGATTTTGCAATGGACTACAACTTTCATGTTTTGAGTTTTGTTTGAATCCAAATGTATCTTGATGAAAAAATGGGATAAAGTTAGGAAAAAAATTAGGGATTTTCATAACTTAAAAAAATTTCGAAGTTATGAAAATTCTTCATTTTAAACCCTAATTTGTGATTTTTGATTTCTTGGTGAACAAGTTTCACAATTTGACATGTCTTGATGAAAAATGAATCTTGACACTTGATTTTGACCAAAAAGTCAAAGTTTGACTTTTCAGTATACAATCAAATTTTGATCAGTTGACTGGAAAATTCATCTGTCAATCTTGGCATTTGGGATCTTTTGAACTTGTTGAATATGTAAAGACCATGTCATTGAGTCCTTGAGTCCATATGTGAGCTTGGTTTGCCACTGGCTAGGTCAAACAGTCAAAAATTGCCTTTGTGCAGTCAAAACCCTAAAAATGACCATTTTGCCCTTTTGGTGATCTGATCAAATTTCTTGTGGAATTGTGATCCAAACTTGATCAAA
This sequence comes from Vicia faba, assembly GCA_948472305.1. NCBI lineage: Eukaryota > Viridiplantae > Streptophyta > Magnoliopsida > Fabales > Fabaceae > Vicia > Vicia faba. The sequence goes on from CATIWC010000562.1 coordinate 177,937, forward strand.
TGGTCCATATGAATTCATAATGTTGATGTGAGTAAAAAATCATGAGGTTTGACTGTCAATTGACCATAATTGACTTTTTCCCCAATACAGCTGATTTCTAGGTCAATTGTCCAATTGACTGGGCAAAGATTGGAATCAAGACTTGAAACTTGGTATGGATAAACTTGTGAGTCCAACATGAAGCATGAAAGTCACTTTGGGCCTTTTAGGTCAAAACATCTTTGTGTAAACTCAAACCCTAATTTGGGTCAATATTGCAAGGAGAAGTCTTGAGCAGAGCAAACCCTAACTTGATCTTGAGCTCCAAGGGTCTTGTGGTGAGAAAATATTGATGAAATGGGAGGGAAAATTTTGGGGTACAACAGTTGCCCCTGTTCAATCTTCTTGAACCTGAAGAGTTAGATTGGCAGGTTTGCCTTTCGTGACTCGAAAGTAAAAGGAGATTGGACACTAGAGTGCCCGGAAATTTGCACTCGCATGCTGGAGTATCATCAATGTGATGGTGGGAATGGGCTTATAGATGCCATTTGGAGAGATGGTGGATAGGAGGATGGGCTTACAGATGCCATCTGGAGGTGTGACAGAACCTTGTCGGGAATGGGCTTATAGATTCCATTTGGAAGTGTCTATCGCGTAAGAGATTCCTTAGCGAGAATTTGCATACTTTGAGAAAGGAAGATGTTTCCTGGCCTGTTACAGGTGTTGATCTTCGAACTCTTCATGCAGATATGCCCTGGCTAGATACAGGTATCGAATCTACAATTAATCGCTCACAGATATGCCCTGGCTAGATACAGGAATCAAATCCGGAGCTTCAAAAGGTTGTTTACAGACGTGCCCTGGCTGGATACAGGTATCGAATATCTAAACTGTTCATGTAGACGTGCCCTGGCTAGATACAGGTATCGAATCCACAATCAAATCACTCACAGATATACCTTGGCTAGATACAGGAAACGAATCTGGAATTAGCCGTCTACAGATATGCCCTGGCTGGATACAGGTATCGAATCTGGAATTTGCAAAAGGTTGGTAGAGATAGCTTTCCTGGCTAGATACAGGTGTAAACCTCTGACCTGAGAATGAAAGATAATTTCCTGGCCTGTTACAGGGATTGATCTTCAAACTCTTCATGCAGATATGCCCTGGCTAGATACAGGTATCGAATCTACAATCAATCACTCACAGATATGCCCTGGCTAGATACAGGAATCGAATCTGGAATTAGTCGTCTACAGATATGCCCTGGCTGGATACAAGTATCGAATCTGGAATTTGCAAAAGGTTGGTAGAGATAGCTTTCCTGGCTAGATACAGGTGTAAACCTCTGACCTGAGAATGAAAGATAATTTCCTGGCCTGTTACAGGGGTTGATCTTCAAACTCTTCATGCAGATATGCCCTGGCTAGATACAGGTATCGAATCTACAATCAATCACTCACAGATATGCCCTGGCTAGATACAGGTATCGAATCTGGAATTGCGATAGTTGATAGTAATCATCTTTGGACTGACCTTTTCCTGAAAAGGCAAAAACATTAGTTGTATGCAATGTCATGATGTATGAAATGCATGATGTCATGATGCTCAAAATGAGATAGTGTTGTATGCACTTTATCATGTATGTAAGCAAGATGTATGAAATGTGAAATGTCTATGAATGTATTTTCGTCTAGGAAAATAAATCCTTGACGAGTGCCGGGAGTTTGTAGAATCCTGGGCTGATGTTGAAGAGTAGAGTTCTTCGCTTCCGCTGGGGATGATGGTTGCAAGAGTAAGCCGGTAGGAGAAGATGACTCCGTTGGGGAATAAACTTGTTGGAGAGATTACTCTGCGGGGAGTTACTTTGTGGGAAGAGATACTTCGCGAAGGTTTTGATGAGGGCTCCGCTGTGGATTCCACTGATAAGTTATGTTGGGGAATTTGATGAACTCCGTTGGGGATAGGAAGAACTTCGCCGAGGACGAACTTTCCGTGGTAAATAGATGAGGATAACCCATTATAAGACCTGATGGGAAATAACCTTTGAATGAAGTCGGAAAGATGCGTTCGTACTCTGCAGGGGATAAGCTTCCAGAATCTACTGGGGATAAGCCTCAAGACCTGCTGGGGATATGGATTCCACTCTCCTGGGGAAACTTTAGATTGTACTGGGGAATGGCTCCACTAGGGTGTCTTATATCCCGCCGGGGAATGTTGAGATCTTCTGGGGATACCCAACTTCCTTAAGGTTGATAGTAGACTAAGTCTGCTTGAGGAGAGTATCGCTGATTTGCTAGGGGAACAATGTGCCTTTTCAGGGCTGATGAGAGACCAACTCTGCCTGGGGGAGAGTATTGATGAAATATGGTCTTACTCTGTGGGGAGTGAAGGTATTTTGGTCAAATTCTTCAGCTGAACTTATCTTGGTACCTTGGTGGACAGAGCAACTAGATCGCTTAGACAATTCTAAATTGCCCCTGTTTTTGATGTCATCTGTAATTAATCCTTTGTTTCGCATGCAAATATTTATGACTTAGCAATTAATGTCAAATGCATATATCAAAAATGAACATTAGACGTTCTTCGCAAAAAAAAAATAGAAAAAGGAAAAACAATGGATAATTTGTCTGAAAAATTGAACTTGTATTGATTTTGAAATTTGCCTGTAAATAGGCGTTTTTGTACAAGAGGTTGACGTCCTAGTAAGAGAACGCCGCCGAGCAAAATGGAGTTTATACAATTTTGTGAAAAGGAAACAAAACAGCTATGTGAAAATAATCCCACTGGGTTCCAACTCTGCTATCGCCTTTATGTCTTCAAGCGTCTCATCACTTTGCTGCTTAGTTGAAGATGAAGCTGATTGATCGATGCCGGAGTCTGATAGTTGATGCCGAATTCTGGATGCAAAGTGATCCAATGAGACATAGTATTACGCTTTATCCCTAACTTTTTCTTGGACCGCCCTTTCGGGTTTTCAATCCACCGGGATACCCATTTTTGCCCAAGCCGCCTTTTCAGGTTTTCGACTTGCCGGGTGTACAAATTTTTTCATTTTCATCCCTTATTTTTGCCCGAACCCTTTTGGTTCGCCGGGAAGCCCTTATTTTTTCCTAGGTGTGTCAACCTAGCGGGTCTTTAATTCATGCGTAGTATCTTTTTACTATGTCTGCATTGGCGGGGTGAGGAAGGTCGTCAACATCCATGGTGGTTAGAATCATAGCTCCTCCCGAGAAGATATGTTTAACCACAAATGGCCCTTCGTACGTAGGGGTCCATTTGCCCCTGGGATCACTTTGAGGAATAATTATGCGCTTGATTACCAGGTCTCCGACTTGATACTCTTGTCGTCTGACTTTCTTGTTAAATGATCTAATCATCCGTTTTTGGTACGTTTGACCATGACAAATAGCAGTGAGTCTCTTTTCGTCAATTAGGTTATTTTGATCAAGTCGAGTCTGGATCCAGTCATCTTCGCTCAAGTCTGCATCCTTCATTATCCGGAGAGAGGGTATCTGGACTTCAATAGGCAAGACTGCCTCCATGCCATAGACCAAGGAAAAAGGAGTTGCCCCTGTTGACGTCCGTGCTGAGGTACGGTACCCATGAAGAGCAAACGGTAACATTTCGTGCCAATCTTTGTAGGTCACTGTCATCTTCTGCACAATCTTCTTGATGTTCTTATTTGCTGCTTCTACAACCCCATTCATCTTCGGTCGGTAAGGAGAAGAGTTGTGGTGCTGTATCTTGATAATGATCCCGGGAGCCTCGTTATCCCATTTGACTTTGAACATAGAAGACATTGTAGCTAACGCGTCCGCTAACTGATTCTCCTCTCTTGGGAAGTGTTCAAAAGTTATCTCCTCGAAGTGGGGAAGCAAAGTCAGCACATACTCCTTGTAAGGAACACGATTTGGATGTTTCGTATCCCACTCGCCTTTGACCTGATTGATCACGAGAGCGGAATCTCCGAAGACACTCAGAAACTTGATCCTTAAGTCAATTGCAGCTTGAAGACCCATGATACATGCCTCATACTCTGCCATGTTGTTGGTGCAGTTAAAACATAGCCGGGCGGTGAGTGGGGTATGAGTGCCTTTAGGGGATATGATCACAGCGCCGATACCATTACCCAAAGCGTTCGAGGCTCCGTCAAAGTGCATAGACCATCGGGATCCTTCCTCAGGTCCTTCATCCGGTCCAGGTACTTCACAATCAGTTACTACCATGATATCCTCGTCTGGAAATTCAAAGTTCATCGACTGGTAATCGTCCACTACCTGATGTGCCAAATGGTCTGCCAATACACTTCCTTTGATTGCTTTTTGAGTCGTGTACTGGATGTCATATCCCGTCAAGATCATTTGCCATCTTGCTATTCTTCCAGACAGAGCAGGCTTTTCGAAGATGTACTTGATTGGATCCATTTTTGAAATCAAAAGAGTAGTGTGAGTCAACATATACTGTCTCAACCGGCGAGCAGCCCATACCAGAGCGCAACAAGTTTTCTCGAGTAGTGAGTACCGGGTCTCACAGTCGGTAAACTTTTTGCTCAGGTAATAAATGGCGTGTTCTTTTCGGCCAGACTCGTCATGCTACCCCAGCACACACCCCATTGAGTTGTCAAGTATAAGATTAGAGGTCTCCCTTCAACCGGTGGCATAAGAATGGGTGGTTCTTGGAGATACTCTTTGATCTTTTCGAAAGCGGCCTGACATTCATCATTCCAACGTACTACTTGATCTTTCTTCAGCAGCATGAAGATTGGTTCACAGGTAGCAGTTAGATGCGAGATGAATCGGGCAATGTAGTTCAACCGTCCTAGAAAGCCTCTGACTTCTTTCTCTGTCTTGGGAGTTGGCATCTCTTGTATGGCTTTTACTTTGGCAGGGTCCACTTGAATACCTTTGTCGCTTACGATGAAGCCTAGCAATTTTCCAGATCTCACCCCAAAGGTGCACTTGTTCGGGTTCAACCTCAGCTTGTACAACTTTAGACGGTCAAACAGCTTCCGTAGATGGTCAAGGTGTTCCTCCTCAGTTTGGGACCTTGCAATCATATCGTCAACGTATAATTCTATCTCATAATGAATCATATCATGAAATAAAGCAACCATGGCACGTTGGTAGGTTGCCCTAGCATTTTTCAACCCAAAAGGCATGACCTTGTAGCAGAAGGTGCCCCACTGAGTAACAAAAGTGGTCTTCTCCATGTCTTCAGGAGCCATCTTGATCTGATTATAACCGGAGAAGCCGTCCATGAAGGAGAAAACTTTATGCTGAGCAGTGTTGTCAACCAGAATGTCGATATGAGGCAGAGGGAAATCATCCTTAGGGCTTGCCCTGTTCAAATCCTTGTAATCAACACACATTCGGACCTTACCATCCTTCTTCGGCACTGGAACCACGTTGGCAATCCACTGAAGGTAAGAAGTTACTGCTAGAAAACCGACATCAAATTGTTTCATAACCTCGGCTTTGATTTTCTCAGACATTTCTGGACGCATACGACGAACCTTTTGTTTAACCGGAGGGCAGTCTTCCTTGGTAGGCAGATGATGAACCACAATGTCGGTATCCAACCCAGGCATGTCTTCGTATGACCAAGCAAAGATTTCCACATAGTCATGCAGCATCTGAATCAACCGTTGTTTCACACTGAGCTCTAGATTGGAACCAATCTTGACTTCCTTTCTGTCTGTCTCAGTACCCAGATTTACCGTTTCCACCGGCTCTTCATGTGGCTGAATGGCCCTCTCTTCCTGGAGTAACAGTCTTGCAAGTTCACCAGGTACTTCGCAATTATCTTCACCTTCGTCTTCGGCTAAGTTGATCGGATTCTCGAAGTCATAACTGGCAGTAGCAGAGTCGTTACCAGTGAGATCCAGAGTGGATTGGAACCTGTATAGGTGAGTGTGTGTAAATATAGCTGTTTTGCAATATATAATAAAGAAAGAAAAGGAGCGCAAAATTTTGAAATGCAACAAACGTCCAATGTTTTGATTAATGATATATGAAAATGAGATACAAAAGCCCTCACAAATGGAGCCACGGTGCCCCGGGTAGGACACCGAGCCATAAAAGTTTCAACATATTGTTTGTTACAAATTGAAAACAAAAGAGTTCATTACTGAGTGACAAAAGTAATAGGTGTGAAATCTCTAGCAGTCCAGTTGCTTGGTCCACCGTCGATTGTTGGGTAGATCCAGCTGTCGAATTCAGATTCCTCCATGTCGTCTTCAATAGCATTCACTCTCGGGTTGGTGATGAACACAGGAGGTCTTCCAATCCTTTCCTTACGAATAGCCCTCTGAGCCTCTACAGTGAAGCCCAAACCAAACTTGTCGGTCTTTGGAGTAAAGTCAGGAAGTCGGCCCCAGTTTGCGCACTCACCCTTCTCAATCACAGCCCGAGCATCCTTTAAGGAAGCCATCTTCAAAGGAGGGTCTTCAATCACAGTCTCAGCTGATGCCAGTGTCTGAGGCACCTTTTCAAAGTGTTGAAAGGGGGTTTCAATGAACTCCCCATCCATCTCTATGTACCGGAACGAGTTAAGATGGCTGACCATATATTCTTCCTCCCCCTGAACTGTAACAATTTTCCCTCTAACCAGGTACTTTAGCTTCTGATGTAGTGTGGAGGTCACAGCTCCAGCCTTGTGGATCCATGGACGACCCAGCAAACAAGAGTAGGATGGACGGATGTCCATCACATAGAAAGTTGAATCAAAAACTTGAGAACCAACCCTGATTGGAATGTCAACTTCCCCATGTACCATCCTTTTCGAACCGTCAAAGGCTCAGACAACAATGTTACTAGGCTTGAGCTCCAAACCCTCACAATCCAACCTGTCTAAGGCCTTCTTGGGCAATACGTTCAATGAAGAATCGGTGTCTACCAACACATGGGCAAGAGTAGTGCCCCTGCATTCAATGGAGACATGCAGGGCGTCATTATGGTTCTTTCCTTTGGCGGTCAGATCGGCGTCAGAGAAGCCCAAACCATTATCAGCAGTCAAGTTGGCCACACAATCAGTAAATTGATCAGCAGACGTTTCTTGTGGCACATGGGCCGTCTTCAGGAAAGAGATCAGGGCCTTGGCATGGGCCTCTGAACACAACAACAGTGATAGCATAGAAATCTTCGATGGGGTGTGCCCCAGCTGCTCAACTACATTGAAATAACTTTTCTTGATAATCTTGAGGATCTCCTCCATCTCTTGCTGGGAAGCTTCAACAGTGGTTGTCTTCGGCGCCTCCGTCAGGGCAGGCAAATCAGTAGCAATCCCTTTGCCCCGAGCGTCAGATGATTCGGCAGCAGGGGTGGTAACAGGAACTTGATTAGAAAGGGGAACATGCACACTTGCAGGTGTGATGATCAGAGGTTTCTGAATAGCTGGTGGCGCAATATCTGGCGAGAACAGCCTGCCACTACGAGTAATTTTGGCAGTCCCGGTGATGTTACTGACGCCGGTACTAGTATCAAACTCTTGCTTTACTCCAAGCACATAAACATCTGTCCCATAGTGCCATGGGACAGCTTTGTTGGATGTATAGGGGAGGGGCCCCGTAACAGTTATGATGATAGGAGAAATCTTCTGAGTGGACATGATTTTGACAGGCTTCTTTGAAGGAGCCTTGGGAGGTTTGTTGAAAATAGTGACAATAGAAACCTCTTCAGTAGGGACAGCAAGAACATCAATCTTCTCGAACAAAATTTCTTTGCTATCCATCAGGCTTTGGATACCTGATTTTAGCAACGGACAACCAACAGGCGAAACAGCACATAGAAGGCAATCTTTACCACATCCAAATAAATCGGCTAGCAACAGGTTCCTTTTAACAGTCGATAACGGAGTAACAATCTCTTCCACGGAGGCTACATACCGGTCTTCCTCCATAACATTCACTCCATGCTGGGGCATGGGAGCAGTCACAACATTGGGTCTTTCGGGTGCCTCAAACTGTATTTCTTTAGCATCAATAAGGTCCTGAACCTTATTCCTCAGAGCCCAGCAATCGTCCATAGTATGCCCCGGGCTATCAGAGTGATAAGCGCAACAGGTGTTGGGGTTGTACTTTGGAGAAGCTGTGTTTACTACCTTCAGAGCTTCTTTGACAGTTACCAGATTGGTTGACAGTAGTTGCGGAAAAATCTGAGACAGGGTCATACTGAGTCGAGTGTACTGCCTTTTGGGTCTCTCACCCCTTTGTTGATTATACTGCTGAGGAGCAGCGGCAGGCTTTGAAATTACCAATGCATTGACAGCTTGGCGGTGTTCCGGCTTAATCTGTCTTCTAGGACCATAAACAGCACTGGCTTCCTTCTTGAAGGGCTTCTTTTCAGTACTTGCGGAGGCACCTTTCTGTATCTTCCCTGACTTGATACCAGCTTCTATTCTCTCACCGGTTAAGATCAAATCTGTAAACCCAACAAAAGAATTACCAATCAAGTGGTTGAAGAACGGACCAGACATGGTCCCTAAGAACATGTCAACAAGTTCACGGTCAGTCATAGGTGGTTGCACCCTACCAGCCAAGTCTCTCCACTTTTGCGCATATTCCTTGAATCCTTCACCCGTTCCTAGTGACATACCCTGAAGTTGGGTACGCGTGGGAGCAAGGTCAGAATTGTACTGATACTGTTTATAAAATGCAGTAGCCAAGTCCTCCCAGTTTCGGATACTGGCTCCATCCAGCTGATAGAACCATTCGAGTTGAGCCCCTGAAAGGCTATCCTGAAAGAAATGGATAAAAAGGTTCTTGTCTACAGTGTAAGGTTGGATCTTCCTTACATATGATCTGAGATGCATCTTCGGGCAGGATAGCCTGTCATATCTTGCAAAAACTGGCACTTTGAACTTCAAGGGGATCACAATTCCAATAACTAATCCCAAATCTTCAAAATCTAAGCCGGGAACTCTCTGCAGCTCCATAGCTGCCAACCTGTCTTCCAAGCCTTTGTACTTATCATCGGCGGGCGGGTATTGGTGCTCAGAGTAGTCTTCGTCTTCTTCAGCCTCTCCTTCTTCAACTTCGGATTCGGAAGGTACCGCAGCTGCATTCCCTTTACTGGTTCCCTCTTCAGATGTAGGGGAAAATTCAAGCACTCTTCTGGCTTCAACCTCAAACCTTCTTCCTAGGGTAGCCACCCCGATTCTTTTCTTCTTCTTTTTCACTTGCTCTTTGTTCCCGAGCAGGGCCTTTAGATCCTCCTGACCCTTAGCCAAGGTCATTAGGAGTTGTTGAAACTGTGAGTTCTGAGACTGCAAGTCCTTGACCGTCTGTTCGAGATCCTTCTGTTGTACCCCAAAATTTGCCCTCCCATATTTCTCAAAATATTTCAAGAAAAATTCACAAGTCCAACCCGACGCGTCATATTCAGGTATTCTTTCGACAAGATATCTCTGATAACATATTCTCAAATTCAGGTTCAGCTCAAGAGTCAATTCTTTAAAGAAGGTATCCGAATGTGTGAGTTTGCTCGAAGAAATATGGTGAAAAAATGTGCTGAAAGTACAGTTTTTACACGCTAAAAAATTCATAACTTGAAGATAGTGGCTCGTTTGAACCCGTTCCGGTGGCCTAAATTCCGTCTTGACATTATCTACGTTTTCATCTATCACGGCTGGAAGCCAATTTCGATCAGAAGGTCTTCAAAAATGTGGATTTATCAAGTATTTTCATACAGAAAATTTGTGACAAAAGTTTATTTGTGTTATGTTCAGAAAATCATAACTTGGTCGATTTTCATCGTATCGAGCTTGTTCCGGCGCCAAAATTTCACAAATTGAGTTGACTACATTTTCACATAAGGTATTGAGTTCAAACGGTATTCAAAAGGCCTTCGTTTTTTGCTCAGAGTGCGTGACACGCTGAAAATCCTGAATGCTGAATATTATTTCATCTGGGCCGAAACTTCGAAAATTCATAACTCGGTCAATTATTATCGGATTGGGCTCATATTTTTACACAAGGTCACTGACTCATAGATCTACAACTTTGCTTCAAAAGTCGAGACCGGATTATGCTCCGATCAATACCAGTTTTTTATTGAAGAACGTGTCAGAGTCGACACTGGAGCCCAAAATAAGTTTGTCTAAGCTGAAACTTCAAAAATTCATAACTAATTCACCTTTTATCCGATTGAGCCGATTTTCAGACAGGAGTTAGTTATCGATGTCGGCTACATTTTGTTTTCACATTTCAACTTCAAAAATTGCACTTAAGTCCCTGCGATTTAGCCTGGAAAGTGACGAACTCAAGTGAACATTGGAGGCCCAATTGCACATTTAAAGCCCATTTTCTTTACCCTAATTTCCATTATATAATCACCTTCTTTTCACACAAACCAGAGAGGAGGAAAAAAGAGAAAAAGAGAGAAAAAACCTTGCCACAACACTGTTAGAATATCAAATTCTTTCAAGAACTCTAAAACCTTGAAATCCTTATTACAAATCCCTCTCTCACTACAAACAAGCCATCACAGTTACAAACCAACACCTCACTACTTCTTCAGTAAGGGTAAGGCTGGCTTGATCTCCATGATCCAAAGGCATAAAAGCACTCATGTCACTAATTTTCCAGTAAGGATAATATTGATTTGATCTCCATGATCAAAAGGGTATAATCATTCATACATGCCATATTGTGCCTAAACATTAAATTTCTTCATATATTGGCTTTATTTGCATTTTATGATTTTATTTAATGTGTTCGTGAGATTCAACACTGCAGATTTAGACAGGATCCCATGCAGGTTCATTAAGGAACGTTGAGGCCAAAATACAAATGGCCAAAATACAAATGGCCAAAAGCCAAACGCCAAATGGCCAAAGTAGAACAACTTATGCATGACACCAATACATGGCGAGACAGACATCCTGAGAAGATTAAGGAACGTTGAGGCCAGAACACAAATGGCCAACAGCCAGAACACAAATAGTCAAGAAACCCAATCCAATGGCCAAAGAATGCAGACCACGGTACTCAGGAGTCAATGAACACGCACGTGATGCCAGAAAGTCAAACAAGGCTTTTTGTCTAATGGGCCAGAATACTTCAAAAAAACCTCTCCTTGGGCCTGAAACCCCCCTTAGTTTGCATCATTTTTAATTTTATTTTCTTTTCTTTTCTAATTCTTTTTTAATTGTTTTAATTGTTTTTTTTCACCATAAAATAATTTTCTATAATAAAAACAGAAAAATCAAAAATCAAAAATACAAATATATTTAATTATTATTAATTTCATCACTAACCTATTTTTTGTAAATAAACTCTAACAATTAAGTTAGTTTAATTTAGATTTTTAAACTTTAATCTTTTTCTTAATAAGTAAAAAGTATCTAGAATTAGGTTTTTTTTGACATTTTCATCTTTTTCTTAAATAAATTATTAATCATCATTATTTATCATTATTATTAATTATCATTAATTTTGTAAATAAATATGTACATTAAATATTATGTAAATTAGGTTTTAAACTTTAACTTTTTTTTAATAATTAAAAATATTTAGAACTAGGGTTTCCTTCTAATTTTAAATTCTTTTCTTTATTTTCATAAATACAAAAAAACCTAAAAAAACATTTCTTCTCTTTAATAAAATAAATAATTAACTTTCTTATTTCAATTTAATTTCAAAAGGGTCCAACGCCCTCGAACGTTCAACTTTAATTCTTTCGCGCATTTATTCTTATTTTCCTTTGTGAATATTATGTAATTGCTCAAGCCTTGTAATAGTAATTAGGAATTTATTTACTTTCTGCATTTTTTATTCAAAACGGGTCTTTGTTAATTTGGCGATGTATAGACCCGCGCCTTGTAATAGCGTAGGATTTATCTTTCCGCACTTTAATTTCCGCACTTTTAAACTGCTAAACTTTGCATGAAAGAATGAATGGCCTAAATTAAAAACAAGCGTAGATCACCATGATACATGTACAAGATAAAACATAACTGAAAATAACACACAAATTCACACACCACTCTTAGGGTACGCCTCACTGTTGTCTTGCCCTCGAAACGTGGTCGTCGAGTATAGGACGTTTTAGTAAGTCCTTATGTCCATAACATGATCCAGCTGCCTCGAAATGGTTGCCTCGGAATAAAAAAGGATCAATGGCATAAGGGTAGCTTCTAAGGTGTCCTACTGTTGCTCTGGTGACCACACTGTCCCTACAAACGAATTGACCCGAACACCTCCAACGGTGGTGCTACCTACCTCTCAATGGTGGGATGGCACTACCTTAAAGACATTTACACATCCTAATTCCTTAGGGTAGGTGGATGACTCATAGATACTTGCTCTCTCAAAAACAAATCAAAACTCTTTTCACATCGACACTTTTCAAAAAGCTTTCAAAACAATTTTTCAAACACTCTTGAGGACTGATACAAGAGTCGATCTGAAATCTTTAAACGAAAATTTTTCAAACCCACTCACAATTGAAAAGCAAACATTTTGAAAACACAATGAGCAAGTATCTAAGAGCCCATGGATAACCATGGATAGAAAGGGTGATAACACCTTCCCTTTCTATAAATCTACCTCCCGAACCGAGAAACTATCTCATAAGGAATTTTGCTGTGCTTTTGTCCTGTCCATGTTGGAGAAAATAAAAGACGGTGGCGACTCTTGCTTACCGCGACATTTTGCGAACCAGCTTAAAAAACAGTCAGTTATATTTCCACCGATCACAGAACTGGCGACTCTGCTGGGGATATTTAAAGTGAGGTGTACCTTAGGATAGCTCTTACTTATGTTTTCAATTGTCTGAATTGTTTGCTTTATTATTGTGGGTACTGTCTTGGGAGTTCTATAGATCCTAACCCGGATCTGGGGGATACCTTCTTAGAAAGTAGCAACAAGGCTGTGAGGGAACTGTGCGAGGTATACCGACATGGTTGAAGCCGTCTGCTACGTTGATGTGGCAATTTGGTGTGTACCGGTAACCCTTGAGTCCAGTCAAGGAGAGTACGGGGCCGCCGCGTGGTGTCGTGAAGCATCAACTGACCTTAGGAACCTTAATTGAACCATCTTGGCCTCTTTAGGGTAGTGAGATAACTGACTTTGGTGCAGTCCGAGGTTGGTTGATACTCGATACTATACTCAGTTGAGGGTTGTTTTCTTGGAATATTTCGGTCGCCAGTTCAGTGGCTAAATCAAAACGATGAACAATGAAAGCAATCCAATGATATTGGGACCCTTAGAACCCGGTTACTTCTGATAGGACAGGTCTTAACCAACCATCTTCAAGAGGGTAATACCTAGACCCTATGCTGGCCTAAACTCTAAGGGTTCTCTTGTGTGACTTGTGTGCCTTCCAACTTGACTATTTGCATGCTTGTTATCTGACACTTGAGTTTCTTGCAGGTTTTGTTTACAGTCCTTAATTGGGACTCATAACAGGGTTTACCTACATTACCCCATGCATAGCATAACATCATACCATTGCATGCATCCTGCATAAAGACTAACCCGTTTCAAGGATCTCAAGGGCTTGTGATGCAGGTCATGATGAACCAACATGTCTAGCAAGGGGCAAAGGGGATTTATTTTCCCCTAGCCAAGGTTGATAACTTGAGTCAGGGGCTATGACCCACTCGATATGGTGAGCCTTGACTCTTGAAGAAGGACTCTCAACAATATGCAGTGCCTTCCATCAAGCTACAAAATGCAAATTCTAACAATTTTTCTTGTCTACCTCGCGAGATCCTTGAAAACATTGCATGCATATCATACATATCATTGCATTACAGGTATCCCTTTTACAGGTTGCTTACCTTCTTCGCTGTTTATTTCAGCCGATCATCATGAATCCTGAATCATCTACTGAGCAATCCATCAAGGCCCTCCAGGCTCAGAACGCCCAGTTCCAAGAGCTGATCATGAGTTTGGCCCAGGGGCAACAAGATCTGAAGACTCTGCTCTCGAAGAAGAAGAAGAGGACGGTGTTGTTCAACCCGAGACGCAAATCTGGGAATGGGTCACAAAATGAAGTTGAGCAGACTACCCCATCTGTTGGGAAAGACAGTCCCCAAGAAAGGGAGGTTCCTAGTCCAGTGGTCTCCGACAACGAGACCGATTACAATGATGAGCAGTACCCTCCAGCTGAAGACAGGTATAAACAGTTGGAAGACCGGCTAAGTGCCATGGAGATGCAAAAAGTGCCCGGCCTGGACTTCGAGGATCTAGGTCTGTCTTCTGGGATAGTGATCCCGCACAAGTTCAAGGCACCTGCCTTTGCCAAGTACGACGGGGTATCCTGTCCTAAGCTGCATCTCAGGTCTTACACAAGGAGGATCCAACCCTACACGGCTGACAAGAATTTGTGGATTCACTTTTTTCAGGATAGTCTGTCGGGAACTCAACTCGACTGGTTCTATCAACTGAATGGAGCCAACATCCGCAGCTGGGAGGACTTGGCCACTGCATTCTACAAGCAATACCAGTATAATGCCGACCTTGCTCCCACGCGTACTCAGCTTTAGGGGATGTCTATGGGTACAGGCGAAGGCTTCAAAGAATATGCTCAAAAATGGAGGGACCTTGCTAGAAGGGTACAACCACCTCTGACTGACCGCGAACTCGTCGACATGTTCTTGGGGACCCTGTCTGGTTCATTCTTCAACCACCTGATTGGGAATTCTGCTGCTGGGTTTACAGATTTGGTCTTGACCGGGGAAAGAATAGAGGCTGGCATCAAGTCACGGAAAATACAGAATGGTGACTCCTCAAACACTGAGAAGAAACCATCCAAGAGAGAATCTAGTGCTGTCTATGGCTCAAGAGGGCAGAATAGGTCCGAACACCGCCAAGATGTCAACGCGGTGCTTATTGCAAAACCGGTCGGCGCCCCTCAGCGTCACAATCAGCAAAGGGAAGAGAGACCCAAAAGGCAATTCACTCCCCTCGGCATGACCTTGTCACAGATATTGCCACAGTTGCTGGAAACCAAGTTGGTAACTCTCATGGACCCTCCAAAGAATCCCAACAGGACGCCGTCAAGGTATAACCCCAGCATTCGCTGCGCTTACCATTCTGACAGCCCGGGGCATGCTACAGATGACTGTTGGACTTTGAGAAATAAGGTCCAGGATCTGATTGACGCAAAGGAAGTCCAGCTCGACTCTCCAGAGACTCCCAATGTGATCACTGCTCCCTTGCCAAAATATGGCTAGGACTGGATTTTTTGTTCATTCGAATGTTCAATTTGTAATTTTCTTTTGATTGTTCAAACATTTATTCATGTTAAACATTGTTATTTCATTAATGCACTACACATGTCTGTTTTGAAGTAATTATTTCGTATTCACTATATGCAAACTGTTTTCATTTTTTTGTGATGATCAATTCTCGGTTAATAATTCTAAGCCTCTTGAGGGAGGATGACGAAAACAATACCGCGATCATTACAATATGCTTTTGAACAGACCCCGCTGATGAGGTACAGGCATTGTTTCAATCCCTAAACACTAGAGTTATAAGGAAGATAATCCCTCGTCAACCCCTCTGAGCCAAAGAAGTTGGAGTTTTTTCTTTTTCGAAATTAAAACCCTTAATCATAACCTGGGGCAGGGTAGTTCTCTCAGTTGATCCAGGTGCACGATGAATGGCATCAAAGGAATCCTTACAAAACAAAAAAAGACAGCGATGGTTCCGAACAATCATACAGACAGGCAGTCATTATCTTTCAAAAAAAAACAAATGCCCAATAAGTCAAAACCTATGAAGGAGACTTACAAAACTGGGGCATCCCGCTGACTGTATTCACAAAAGAAACAATTCAGGCAAAAAACAGGGATAACGAAATAAAAAAAAAAGGGAAAGAGGTCACACAAACCCTCAATAACAAAAAGGAATGACTGCCTATTCAAAATAAACTATCAACATCCGAACCATCACGGGAATATCAGGACAAAAACTCAAATAAGGTCTAACGCACGATCAGCTGAGTTTAGGATTGAAGAACATCACGAAGAGCGGGTGGGTACAAATAAAATTTGAGCCTTTATCCTTTGTTTCTTAAACCGTGAACCAGGCCACGTTACAACCCTAAAAAGTCCTAGCTGAAGCATGGGTTAGTTCGAAAGCATAATGTTACAAAGGTATCCTGACTCCTTAAGGCTCGCAGTAAAATAACGAGTTTGACATCACAATTTACAAAAGAACTCACTTGTTTTATTAAAAAACTGCATTTCCAAAAACTTCGAAACAGACATAAGCTTTGCATTTTTAACATAACTTTGTTTGCATACGACTATTTGTTTGAACAGCATAGAAGCTCGCACGACGAATATCGGATGAACAAAAGCACTCCCAAACAAGGGGCATGACATGATCATTGTCCGTCATCTGGGGCAGTTAAGTCAAGATTCAGAGAATCTCTCAAATGCCAAATAGCCTGGGGCAAATCTCCGTCTAAGTCACTTGGGGCATTGGACGATCAAATGAAGATCTTCTGGTGGCATGGCAACACAACAACAGGGGCACCTCCCTACATTCTGAGAACATGGACATAGTCGAAAAAATACTACGCAAAATCAAAGACCCGCTAGGTTGACACACCTAGGAAAAAATAAGGGCTTCCCGGCGAACCAAAAGGGTTCGGGCAAAAATAAGGGATGAAATGAAAAAAATCTGTACACCCGGCAAGTCGAAAACCTGAAAAGGCGGCTTGGGCAAAAATGGGTATCCCGGTGGACTGAAAACCCGAAAGGGCGGTCCAGGCAAAAATTAGGGATCAAAGCGTACGACTATGTCCCGGTATCTCGTCACTTGCCTACCAGAAGAAGATTTGTCAAACGGCAGTCATCAAACACCTTCACAGGTACCTTCTTCTCCAACAGAAACTGGGGAAATAATGAGTTGTCTAAATGATCCGGTTGCCCTGTCCACCGAGGTGCCAAGGTAAGTTCAGCTGAAGAATGCGACCAAGATACCTTCACTCCCTGCTGAGTGAACGCGTCTCCCCGGTTTTATTCAAAGGTTATTTCTCCACCAGAGCTTATAACTGGATTATCCTCAGCTAAAAGCCACGGAAAGATCGTCCTCGGCAAAGTTCTTCTTATTCCCCAGCGGAGTTCATCAAAACTTCCAACAGAGCACAACAACGGTATCCCCAGCGGAGTTATCCTCATCAACCTCAGCAAAGCATCTCTCCCCACAGAGCATCTCCCCACAGAGTAATCTAGTCGCCAAGTTTATTCCCCAACGGAGTCATCTTCTCCTACCGGTATTCTTGTAATCATCATCCCCAACGGAAACAAAGAATCTCACTCTTCAACATCAGCCCAGGATTTGACTTCCCGGCATCCGTCAAGGATCTATTTTCCCAGACGAAGATACATTCATAAACATCACATTGTTATACATCATGATACATGCATATACGCATCATATCATACAATCTCATGTGTTGAAAAATATTATTGCTTGATCCATATCATGCATTGCATATGACTGACCTTTACCTTTCAGGAAGGATACAATTAAATGATCAGCTATGTAGACGAATACAGTCAAAAGAGACCAACCCAGTCAAAGAATACAAATCCAGTTAAATCAATGCCTAAAGATTTCTCTGATCCAACTCGTCGTCATAGACATTCGTCGTTGTAGACACTCGTCGTTATAGACACTCGTCGTTATAGACACTCGTCGTTATAGACACTCGTCGTTATAGACACTCGTCGTTATAGACACTCGTCGTTATAGACACTCGTCGTTATAGACACTCGTCGTCATAGACACTCGTCGTCATAGACACTCGTCGTCATAGACACTCGTCGTCATAGACACTCGTCGTCATAGACACTCGTCGTTATAGACACTCGTCGTTATAGACACTCGTCGTCATAGACACTCGTCGTCATAGACACTCGTCGTCATAGACACTCGTCGTCATAGACACTCGTCGTCATAGACACTCGTCGTCATAGACACTCGTTGTTATAGACACTCGTCGTTATAGACACCCGTCGTTATAGACACTTGTCGTTATAGACACCCGTCGTTATAGACACCCGTCGTTATAGACACCCGTCGTTATAGACACTCGTCGTTATAGACACTCGTCGTTATAGACACTCGTCGTTATAGACACACGTCGTTATAGACACTCGTTGTTAAAGACCACCCGTCCATGGAAATAACCTGTCAGTAGAGACAACTCACCAACCTTTCTGAATTCCAGACTCGATTCCTGTATCTTGCCAGGGCACGTCTGAAGAGTTCGAAGATCCGATTCCTGTATCTCGCCACGGTGTATCTGTTGACGACTAACATTACCAGACTCGATTCCTGTATCTTGCCAGGGCACGTCTGAAGAGTTCGAAGATCCGATTCCTGTATCTTGCCAGGGTGTATCTGTTGACGACTAATATTCTCCGGACTCGATTCTTGTATCCTGCCAGGGCACGTCTGAAGAGTTTAAAGATTCGATTCCTGTATCCAGCCAGGGCACATCTACGTAAAGAGTTTGAAGATCAACTCTTGTAACAGGCCAGGTAATTATTTTTCTTTCTCAGGTACGCAAGTTCTCGCTAAGGAATCTCTTACGCGATTGACACCTAGGTGGCGTCTATAAGCTCATTCCCGACAAGGTACTATCATACTTCCAGATGGCATCTATAAGCCCATCTCCACATACCTACAGTCTCCAAATGGCATCTGTAAGCCCATTCCCTGCATCACACTGCTGACATTCTACTATGTGAGTGCAAATTTCTGGGCACTCTAGTGTTCAATCATCTTCCACCTTCAGATTACGAAAGGCACGCCAGCCAATCTATATCCTCAGGTCTAAGAAGAATGAACAGGGGCAACTGTTGTACCCCAAAATTTTCCCTCCCATATTTCTCAAAATATTTCAAGAAAAATTCACAAGTCCAACCCGGTGCGTCATATTCAGGTATTCTTTCGCCAAGATATCTCTGATAACATATTCTCAAATTCAGGTTCGGCTCAAGAGTCAATTCTTTAAAGAAGGTATCTGAATGTGTGAGTTTGCTCGAAGAAATATGGTGAAAAAGTGTGCTGAAAGTGCAGTTTTTACACGCTAAAAAATTCATAACTTGAAGATAGTGGCTCGTTTGAACCCGTTCCGGTGGCCTAAATTCCTTCTTGACATTATCTAAGTTTTCATCTCTCACGGCTGGAAGCCAATTTCGATCAGAAGGTCTTCAAAAATGTGGATTTATCAAGTATTTTCATACAGAAATTTTGTGACAGAAGTTTATTTGCGTCATGTTCAGAAAATCATAACTTGGTCGATTTTCATCGTATCGAGCTGGTTCCGGCGCCAAAATTTCACAAATTTAGTTGACTACATTTTCACATAAGGTATTGAGTTCAAACGGTATTCAAAAGGCCTTCGTTTTTTGCTCAGAGTGCGTGACACGCTGAAAATCCTGAATGCTGAATATTATTTCATCTGGGCCGAAACTTCGAAAATTCATAACTCGGTCAATTTTTATCGGATTGGGCTCATATTTTTACACAAGGTCACTGACTCATAGATCTACAACTTTGCTTCAAAAGTCGAGACCGGATTATGCTCCGATCAATACCAGTTTTTTATTGAAGAACGTGTCAGAGTCGACACTGGAGCCCAAAATAAGTTTGTCTGAGCTGAAACTTCAAAAATTCATAACTAATTCACCGTTTATCCGATTGAGCCGATTTTCGGACAGGAGTTAGTTATCGATGTCGGCTACATTTTGTTTTCACATTTCAACTTCAAAAATTGCACTTAAGTCCCTGCGATTTAGCCTGGAAAGTGACGAACTCAAGTGAACATTGGAGGCCCAATTGCACATTTAAAGCCCATTTTCTTTACCCTAATTTCCATTATATAATCACCTTCTTTTCACACAAACCAGAGAGGAGGAAAAAGGAGAAAAAGAGAGAAAAAACCTTGCCACAACACTGTTAGAATATCAAATTCTTTCAAGAACTCTAAAACCTTGAAATCCTCATTACAAATCCCTCTCTCACTACAAACAAGCCATCACAGTTACAAACCAACACCTCACTACTTCTTCAGTAAGGGTAAGACTGGCTTGATCTCCATGATCCAAAGGGCATAAAAGCACTCATGTCACTAATTTTCTAGTAAGGGTAAGATTGATTTGATCTGCATGATCAAAAGGGTATAATCATTCATACATGCCATATTGTGCCTAAACATTAAATTTCTTCATATATTGGCTTTATTTGCATTTTATGATTTTATTTAATGTGTTCGTGAGATTCAACACTGCAGATTTAGACAGGATCCCATGCAGGTTCATTAAGGAACGTTGAGGCCAAAATACAAATGGCCAAAAGCCAAAAGCCAAATGGCCAAAGTAGAACAACTTATGCATGACACCAATACATGGCGAGACAGACATCCTGAGAAGATTAAGGAACGTTGAGGCCAGAACACAAATGACCAACAGCCAGAACACAAATAGCCATGAAACCCAATCCAATAGCCAAAGAATGCAGACCACGGTACTCAGGAGTCAATGAACACGCACATGATGCCAGAAAGTCAAACAAGGCTTTTTGTCTAATGGGCCAGAATACTTCAAAAAAACCTCCCCTTGGGCCTGAAACCCCCCTTGGTTTGCATCCTTTTTAATTTTATTTTATTTTCTTTTCTAATTCTTTTCTAATTGTTTTAATTGTTTTTTTTCACCATAAAATAATTTTCTATAATAAAAACAGAAAAATCAAAAATACAAATATATTTAATTATTATTAATTTCATCACTAACCTATTTTTTGTAAATAAACTCTAACAATTAACTTAGTTTAATTTAGGTTTTTAAACTTTAATCTTTTTCTTAATAAGTAAAAAGTATCTAGAATTAGTTTTTTTTTTGACATTTTCATCTTTTTCTTAAATAAATTATTAATCATCATTATTTATCATTATTATTAATTATCATTAATTTTGTAAATAAACATGTACATTAAATATTATGTAAATTAGGTTTTAAACTTTAACTTTTTTTTAATAATTAAAAATATTTAGAACTAGGGTTTCCTTCTAATTTTAAATTCTTTTCTTTATTTTCATAAATACAAAAAAACCTAAAAAAACATTTCTTCTCTTTAATAAAATAAATAATTAACTTTCTTATTTCAATTTAATTTCAAAAGGGTCCAACGGCCTCGAACGTTCAACTTTAATTCTTTCGCGCATTTATTCTTATTTTCCTTTGTGAATATTATGTAATTGCTCAAGCCTTGTAATAGTAATTAGGAATTTATTTACTTTCCGCATTTTTTATTCAAAACGGGTCTTTGTTAATTTGGCGATGTATAGACCCGCGCCTTGTAACAGCGTAAGATTTATCTTTCCGCACTTTAATTTCCGCACTTTTAAACTGCTAAACTTTGCATGAAAGAATGAATGACCTAAATTAAAAACAAGCGTAGATCACCATGATACATGTACAAGATAAAACATAACTGAAAATAACACACAAATTCACACACCACTCTTAGGGTACGCCTCACTGTTGCCTTGCCCTCGAAACGTGGTCGTCGAGTATAAGACGTTTTAGTAAGTCCTTATGTCCATAACATGATCCAGTTGCCTCGAAATGGTTGCCTCGGAATAAAAAAGGATCAATGGCATAAGGGTAGCTTCTAAGGTGTCCTACTGTTGCTCTGGTGACCACACTGTCCCTACAAACGAATTGACCCGAACACCTCCAACGGTGGTGCTACCTACCTCTCAATGGTGGGATGGCACTACCTTAAGGACATTTACACAGCCTAATTCCTTAGGGTAGGTGGATGACTCATAGATACTTGCTCTCTCAAAAACAAATCAAAACTCTTTTCACACCGACACTTTTCAAAAAGCTTTCAAAATAATTTTTCAAACACTCTTGAGGACTGATACAAGAGTCGATCTGAAATCTTTAAACGAAACTTTTTTAAACCCACTCACAATTGAAAAGCAAACATTTTGAAAACACAATGAGCAAGTATCTAAGAGCCCATGGATAACCATGGATAGAAAGGGTGATAACACCTTCCCTTTCTATAAATCTACCTCCCGAACCGAGAAACTATCTCATAAGGAATTTTGCTGTGCTTTTGTCCTGTCCATGTTGAAGAAAATAAAAGACGGTGGCGACTCTTGCTTACCGCGACATTTCGCGAACCAGCTTAAAAAACAGTCAGTTCTATTTCCACCGATCACACCATCCTACTGAAATAAACAGCAGAAAGATAAGGAAGCCTGGTGTGGAGACCTGCTTATGCGTATGATGAATGATATGCTTATGTATGCAATGCATTCAAGGATTTAGCAAATTCAAAATTGTTGCAAACAAAAAGAACGCACGTCATATTAATAAGAAGAAATTTGTTAGTACATAAATGCCCCATGGGCCAAATATTACAAAAAACTTCTCAAGGTAAAAAGACATTGCGCATCCTCTTTGGTGCGATGTAGGTGTTAAGGGTCTCTTCCTCATGGAGTCGGCGGGTAAGCTCCAGAACTTTCTTCTCACTGGCGTAGAAACTGGCTTCAAAAGTGTTCCGTTCCTCCTTGAGTTGGATCCAACTCTTCTGCATCTCCTCCCACGATGTAGGCATGTCAGGATACAGGATGGTGTAGGGAACCTCTCCTTCCTTAACGGGCTCTTTAATCACAGGGAGAACATGAGGATAAGGCATCATTAGACTCTGGGCTCGGGTTCGTACTCACTTGAGGGAAGGCTCAAGAGGGATGGAGTTCTTGTGCCCCAGTGTCTTGCTGTCTATCTTGTTAGGCATCCTCCAAGCTCTGATGAATCTTTGGCGAAGTCCTTTCGCATCGTTGTCGAAGTCAAAAACTAGGTCAAGAATCAACATGTCGTGAGGGCCATCCCTCCGTGCATATCCAAATTGTCTCAAAGCTAGACAAGGGTTGTAGGTAATGCCTCCTCTAATGCCAAGCAATGGAACATTAGGGAACTCTCCACAACGATCGACGATGATGACATTTTCTCTGGACCGAGAGCACCAATGTACATCAGAGTGAGTGAGGGTCATCAACCGTTGTGACCACCTTAAACCTTGGTCATTCTTCAAGACAGATTGTGGAAGGTGCGAAATAAACCACCTTGCAAGGAGAGGAGTACAGCACATGAGAACACCCCTCTTTCTCATTGTTCGTGTGTAAAATAAGTGAAGAATGTCCCCAAGCAATGTTGGTATTGGATTCCTGGATAAGAAGATCTTGACGGCGTTGACATCCACAAGCTGGTCAGGATTTGGGAACAGGACCAATCCATAGATGAGGAGTGCCACAATTTCTTCAAAGGCTTGTAGGTCCAATGAATTCCAACACTATTGTGCCTTCTCAAACAAGAATTTTGCCGAGAAGCCTTTGACACCGCTTCTAGTTTCCCAATGCCCCTTGATGTCAGATGGTTGCAAGTGTAGTGCTTGAGCAACATCTTCAGGCTTTGGTTCTTTTTCCGTACCGTTGTAGGGTAGTCGATTAAGAATAGGAATTCTCAGAAGTTGAGAAAATTCCTCCAAAGTGGGCACCAATTGATAGTCGGGGAAAGTGAAACAGTGGTGAAGGGGGTCAAAGAACTGGAATAACACCTTTACCATGTCCTCTTCAATGTTGGTGCTGACTAGGCTGAGCAGTCTACCATGTATTTCACTGAAGGGAGAGCTTTCCGGAATTCTGGATGTGAGCTCCTTGAGTTGAGGAGGGATTCTCACAAGGTTGACTTGGATAGTTTTCCTGCGAGGAATTTCCATGACCTACAAAACAAGAACAAATATGAAGATCTAAACCCTTGAAGTGGTTAGTGAATGCATATGATGCTTTATGATGTTCATGATGTATGCATAAAACATATGTACAAGCAATTCACACCAAACCCTAGTTTCAGGCTTGCATGGGGTTTCATAGGTAAGTACCCTCTTGAGTGTAGTTGGCTTAAAAACCTGTCCTATAAATAGTAACCGGGTTCTAAGGAGCTCAATATCACTGGATTGTTTTCTATGTTCATTGTTTTGGTTTAGCCACTTAACTAGCGACCAAAATATTCCAAGAAAACAACCCTTAATGAGTGTAGTATCGAGTATCTACCAACTTCGGACTGCACCAAAGCCGGTCATCTCACTACTCCTAATAAAAGGCCAAGATGGTCAAGTAAGGTTCTAGGTCATTAGTGCTTAGTGACATCACTCAGCGGCCCCGTACTCTCCTTGATTGAACTCAAGGGTTACCGGTACTCACAAATATGTCGCACTAATATAGCTATTGCTTCAACCATGTCGGTATACCCCGCACAGTTTCTACAACGTATTGCTATCTATGAATGTTTCCCCAAATCCGGGTGTAGGATTTCAAGCCCAAACAAGAGAACCAAGATATAAAGCAATCAAAGCAAACAATTAGTCATGCAAGAGGGTGATCTAAGCCCTAAGGTTACTCCACTTTAAGATTTTCCCCAGCAGAGTCGCCAGTTCTGTGATACGGTGGGAGAACTGACTTGAGGTTTTGCGTTTGTTTTCGCAAATGTTTCGGTTGAGCAAGAGTCGCCACCGACTTTTTATTTTATCCTAAGGAAAGGTTAAAAAGCACAGCAAAAACCTTTGAGATGTTTTCTTGGGTTCGGGGAGTAGATTATAGAAAGGGAAGGTATTAGCATCCTTTCTATCCATGGTTATCCATGGGCTCTTAGTTACTTGTTTAGATCAACTTGCCTTGATTTTCAATTGTTTGAAATGGTGCTTTGTGTGTGGGTTTTGAAGATGTTTTGAAAAGATGCCAATGTGGTGGTAACCTTTGTAATGATCCATGTTGGGATGTATACAAAGGTGTATGTATTTTTTTTAAAAAAAGTTTTCAATGTTTTTGAAAGTTGTTTTGAAAGTGTGTTGTGATGTGTGGTTTTGAGAAAAATAGGCAAGTGTTTTTGTTTTGCAAGTTGGCAAGTAACCAAGAGTTGTCTACTCCTAAATTTACTCAAAGATCTTTGCTATGTTTTAACCCTTTTAACAATTTTGTTCCACCATTGTATTTGGTGGACAATCTTGTGTTAGGATGTGAACGGGACGGGCGCGGGTCATCGTTTAGACCATGATTGCAATGGTGCCAAGTATCTTTGGGCAATTTTTCCTTTAAGGGACTTGATCATTTTTAGGCAACTTTCGAAAGCATCATCGAGGGACTATGATCATTTGATTTGTTTTGTTTTGCCAAAGACACCTAACATGCAACATGGCCCATTTTTGAAGGCAACAAGTAGAGTAACCCTAGGGGTGCAAGTGTGATTGGTGTTGTCCATTTTCATGCTTTGTTATCTTTGAATTAGGTCAAACTATTTGTTTGGTTGATTTTTGCATACAAACCCTAAGTCTATCATGGCATATTTAGAAAGCTTTTAAATGCGAAATTTAAAGTCCTAAATTATTACAACACAATTATGGGATGGGGGGTACAAATGTTCAAATGGGGATATTTTAGCAAGAAAAGTTAAATCTAAACTATTACATCCAAATTGAATATTCAAATTATCTAATTGCACAATAATTAAATAAAATAAATATGCAAGATGCAAAAATGATTTTCATATGTATGTAAAAAGGTATTTTTCATGTGACAAATAAACAAAAATAAAAGTGAATAATTTTGGATATTTTTACATTTTAGGGCAAAACCCTAATTTTCTAAGTAAGAAGTATTTATTATTTAATATATGCAATATTTATTAATTATGTACAAAAATAAATAAAAAGGAAGTATATTGTAAAAAAAAAGTGATTTTTTAAGTTAAATATTAATAAAAATAAAAATGTATTATTTTTATGTTTTTATCCTAAATATTCTAATAAGTATGTGAGTATTTATAATATTTACTAAATATATTAAATATGTACAAAAATAAAATATTTAATATTTACAAAAAAAAGGTATATTTTTTTAGAAAATGTTTCCAAAAGATAAAATAAAATAAAATCAGAAAATAGAATGTATTTGTATTATTTTAAGTATTTTAAGTAAAAGTATATTATATATTTATTTACATATAAAACTAAATGAAACAAAGTAAAAATCAAATAAAATGCAAAAAATGTGAGAAAAATATTTTTAATATTTTTTATGCTTTGACAAAAATAAACAAGTCAGGAACAAAAATCAAAAGTAAAAAATAATGAAAATAAAACACAATGGGCCAAGGGGGTGCATATGTAAAAAGATGGTGCAAATAAAAAAAGAAACAAGCCCAGCCCAAAGCAAGCTTGTCTTCAACCTCCAGACAGTTTCAAATGAAAAAACGCGCGCTTCCTTCCATCCCTATTATCTCTTGATTCATTGACTTTTAACAAAAACTTACAACACAAACATTATAGAGCATCATGTCACGAGTTCATACATATAAAAAACTTGATCTGACTCTCAGAAATGAGAGATAATTTCTTCTCCCCCAATTTCTGACCTAAGTTTTTGTCAATGTTCAGGTCTTAAATTCTCTCAGCATATGCAATATAAATGGAAAGTGAGGATATGGGTGGCTTCAGGGACATGAGTATGACACTTTTCATTCATAAACCTAAACCTAACTCTTCCTAGATTGAGAGATAGAAGTCCATGAACTTACCTGTTCAGCTTGGATCGTGTATGACAATGGAGGCACTTTCAAGGTAATGTGAGGACTTGTACAGCTTGCTTGAAGTTCAGGGATGATTCTCCAATGCTTGGTGTGCTTTGAATCTTGCTGAATCACTCCATGGAAGTCAACCTGCAAGAGAGAAAAATGAAAATGGCAAACTATGCTATGGCTGTTACAGTTCCAGTTCAATGCTTGGAATAGTTTGTATGGATGTTATGGAAGGTGTATGAAGTGGTTTGGATGAAAATGCACGATGGAAATGAGCTGTGCCACTCAAACTGCAGGGATGCCCTGTTTTGTGCAGCAAAATGGTGTTTTGATGTTTAGGGAGGTATTGAAGGTAGTTGGCTCGTGTTTCAGGTCAGTTGAGGAGTATGGAATGTGTGGAGAAAGTTTGCTTAAGCTTGTTCTTGCAGCAATGTGAGATGTTGTTTGAAATGCCAAGTTTCTTCTATGTGAAGCAAGGAAAATGTCAGTTCCTATACAAGCCTGTCCTAAGCCTTAAACTATGCTGCACACTTGAGTCTTAATTAGTGGGATATGTTCCTGAACTTGTGCCAAAAGGATTTGCATTGTACTTCATAGATTGCAATCTTGACATAAAGTGCCACTTTACAAGAATGAATAATGCACTTTTTCTAATTATGGACTAATCCTTCATGTAATGACCAAATGCATAGAATAATGCTAGCACACAATGGACCAGCATTTAATTTTTGAGTGTAAATGAGATTAGAGGCCTGTAATGTAGCTTGCACATGCTGAGTTTGAAAATGCACAAGTTATGAACATGGAAATGGCTCATGAACAAAGTGACTTTTGCCCATATTGCCAAATTCGATTCTCCCTAACCACAAGGGTGTTTGAGAAGTTCTTGGACAATTTGGAAAGATTGGAATATGTACTACAATCCATATTTGTAATGCAAGTTGAAATTACAAGTGGAAGTATGTGAAAAGTGGCCATGAATTTAGGCAAAAATCCTGCCTAGAATAGGTCAAAATTTTTCTAGGTTAAAAATGTTTTGCACCCTTGTTCCAAAAATCATAACTTGAGCTACAAGCTTCTTTTGAGGAAACTTTGTGAATCAAAGTTGTAGATTTTGCAATGGAATACAACTTTCATGTTTTGAGTTTTGTTTGAATCCAAATGTATCTTGATGAAAAAATGGGATAAAGTTAGGAAAAAATTAGGGATTTTCATAACTTAGAAAATTTCTAAGTTATGAAAATTCTTCATTTTAAACCCTAATTTGTGATTTTTGATTTCTTAGTGAACAAGTTTCACAATTTGACATGTCTTGATGAAAAATGAATCTTGACACTTGATTTTGACCAAAAAGTCAAAGTTTGACTTTTCAGTATACAGTCAAATTTTGATCACTTGACTGGAAAATTCATCTGTCAATCTTGGCATTTGGGATCTTTTGAACTTGTTGAATATGTCAAGACCATGTCATTGAGTCCTTGAGTCCATATGTGAGCTTGGTTTGCCACTGGCTAGGTCAAACAGTCAAAAATTGCCTTTGTGCAGTCAAAACCCTAAAAATGACCATTTTGCCCTTTTGGTGATCTGATCAAATTTCTTGTGGAATTGTGATCCAAACTTGATCAAATGGTCCATATGAATTCATAATGTTGATGTGAGTCAAAAATCATGAGGTTTGACTGTCAATTGACCATAATTGACTTTTTCCCCAATATAGCTGATTTCTAGGTCAATTGTCCAATTGACTGGGCAAAAATTGGAATCAAGACTTAAAACTTGGTATGGATAAACTTGTGAGTCCAACATGAAGCATGGAAGTCACTTCGGGCCTTTTAGGTCAAAACATCTTTGTGTAAACTCAAACCCTAATTTGGGTCAACAGTGCAAGGAGAAGTCTTGAGCAGAGCAAACCCTAACTTGATCTTGAGCTCCAAGGGTCTTGTGGTGAGAAAATATTGATGAAATGGGAGGGCAAATTTTGGGGTACAACATAAACCAAATAGCGGGGGTTTTTAACCCCCACAAAATAGCACGAGGAAAAATAACGATTAGGCCTATGCTAAATATAAATTGTTCGCGAGGGTAGCTTTAGGTTCGTCTGGACGCAACGATCTCAACCATAGGTCTTATGAAGCTTAATTTTTCTCATACTGAAAAGCCCCAATTTGGAAGCTTGGAAAACCTAGAATTCGTCAATGGTGATTTCTGTGTCAGGGCGTTTTAATGCAATTAAAATATACCAAAAGCTTCCCGTGGATTCAAGCAACACAAAACAAACAAAAAATCATATGAAATATGCGTGAATCATGAGTTTCGATTTTCAAAATAGTAAGCAAACCGTATCACTGTTCTTGCGTATTCTTTGAGTGTTAGCACTTGATTTTGATTCCAATAAGTTTCTGGGAATGCTAGCAATGTATTAGAACCCTTAAATTGCTTTGAAGGGGCCTGGGAGTGAGAAAACAATTTTGAGTTTTCTTGACTTTTTTTCAATATTGCATATGGCTTTCTTGCAGAGTTTTCACGTGTGCATGATTAGGTTTAGGTTATGCATATATAGTAGAATGGAATTAGGGTAAATCTTGGTCCAAAAATCCATGAAATTGATGTTCCAATATTTGATTGAAAATCAAATATTTTTCAATCTTTTTGATTGACAAAACTTGCTAATTTTGGAGATTTTGGTCCCCTTGATGTGCACACGAAATCTCCAGCATATGTTGACCACTTTTGCTTCACAAAAAGATTTAGAAATCATATCTTGATATTTTCCTACAATTAAATGAATTAAATGAATTAATATTGATTAAAAATTCAATTAATTAATAAAAAATAAGAAAATAAATCAATTTAATCTCAATGGGTCGTTCATAGGCTTTGGACAAGGTTTCAAGAAGGAATTTGAGGCCCATTAGCAAAAATGATGTGTTTTGAGCAAAGTTGACTTTTGCAAATTCACAAAATTTCCCAACTTCTCCAATGCATATCTTGCTCAATTTTGATCATATGAACATGTTCTTGTACATTTTGGAAAGGTATTGAAGTCCTCTAACCAATTCCTTTGGTCCCATGTCATTTGGATTTACCAATCTCAAGTTATGGTATTTGACTTAAAGTGCATTTTTGTTGACTTTTGAATTTGACCTATAATGTAGAAATTGATAACTTTTTGTGAGAGCATTTCTTGGACTTGGAATGTGAAGATGCGTTGTAGGAAATGTCATCCCCTTCAAAATGAGCATTGGATGGGATTTTTATGATGAACCATGAAAAAGTTATGCCTTGGTCAAGATACAGTTGACTTTTCTACTGTCCAAAAATAGTAACTTTTGGCATCTTGATGATTTTTGAGCCATGCTTGTGGAATCATGATCAAGACTTGATCAAATGATGATTGTGAGCTCAAAATAAGATGTTGACCAAAAATTCTGACTTTTGACTGCAAAATGACCATTTTGCCCCTACAGTTGATTGTGAAGCAAATGAAGCTTTTGACTGTGGATTTGGACATTGTGAACCTTGAGATTTGACATGTAGATGCTTGACAATGTATATAGGCCTATGGGACTTGATTGAGCCATTGAAAACCACAAATTCCTTGCAAGAACCAAAACCCTAATTTTGACTGGCTTAGGAGGCATTTGAACTGTGCAACCCTTGAGAAGTCTTGAACCATTAGAAGATGATTCTTGATAAATCTTGAAGAATATGGGAGGGAAAATTTTGGGGTACAACAGATGCCATACCCTCACATTCTCCCCTTGATCAAAGAGCCTGTTGCGGAAGGAGAGGTTCCATACACCATCCTACATCCTGACATGCCAACATCATGGGAAGAAATGAAAAAGAGTTGGATCCAACTCAAGGAAGAACATAATACTTTTGAAGCCAACTTCTATGCCAGTGAGAAGAAGGTTTTGGAGCTTACCCGCCGACTTCATGAGGAGGAAACTCTAAACACTTACATCGCACCAAATAGGATGCACAATGTCTTTTTACATTAAGAATTTTGTAATATTCTACCCATGGGGCACTTATGTACTAACAATTTCTTCTTAATATGACGTGTGTTCCTTTTTGTTTGCAACAAATTTGAATTTCTGAATCCTTGAATGCATTACATGAATAACATACCATTCATCATATGCATAAACAGGTCTTCACATCAGGTTTCCTTATCTTTCTGCTGTTTATTTCAGCAAGATGGATTTGGAGCAGACGGTAAAGGATCTGCAGGCACAAAATTCACAATTTCAACAACTCCTCATGACCTTGGCAAAGGGTCAAGAGGACCTCAAAGCTCTGTTGGAGAAGAATAAAGAGAAAAAGAAGAAGAGGCCCGGAGTAGCCACTTTTGGAAGAAGGTTTGAGAGCAATGCTAGGAAGGTTCTTGAGTTCCCCTCAACGCCTAACAAAGGGGCTGGTAAAGGGAAAGGGGCTGCTGTACCTTCTGAATCTGAGGTTGAAGAGGAAGAAGAGGAAGAAGAGGAAGAAGATGAAGACTACTTCGAACAACAATATCCTCCAGCGAATGATAAATATAAGAATCTTGAGGATAGATTGGCAACCATGGAGTTGCAGAGGGTAACTGGTTTGGATTTTGAAGAACTAGGGTTGGTAGCTGGAATTGTTATCCCTCCCAAGTTCAAGGTGCCAACATTTGCCAAGTATGATGGTCTGTCGTGTCCAAAGATGCACCTGAGATCGTATGTCAGAAAGATCCAACCCCTCTCATCTGATAAAGACCTCTGGGTACACTTTTTCCAAGACAGTTTGTCTGGCACACAGTTGGATTGGTTCTATCAACTCGAGAGATCAGAGGTTCACAATTAGGAAGACTTAGCAGCTGCTTTTTACCGTCAATATCAATACAATGCTAATTTGGCGCCCACTCGTACTCAGTTACAAAGTATGGGGATGGCTTCCAATGAAGGATTTAAAGAGTATACCCAGAAGTGGCGTGATCTGGCTGGAAGGGTGCAGCCACCGTTGTCAGATAGGGAGTTAGTTGACATGTTTTTGCGGACCCTGTTTGGCCCTTTCTTCAATCATCTAATCAGGAGTTCTTCCGCAGGATTCACCGAGCTTATTTTGACGGCGAAAGGGTCGAGGCCGGTATTAAAAGTGGCAAGATTCAGAAGGATACTTCCGCATCTACTGTTGTTAAGAAAGCCTTACCAACTAAGAAGGAAGCCTATGCTGTGTATTCTCAGAAGGGTCAGGGAAGAACCGAGCGCCGGCCAACTGTAGGGGCTGTGATGATTCAAAACTAGTCAAATGATCAACCTTGTAACAATCAGTCAAGACCTAATCAACAACGGGTAGAAAGGCCACAACGATAGTTCACCCGCATCAACATGACGCCAACTCAAGTACTCCCCCATTTGTTGAAGCTGAATCTTACCAGTTTAAAGGAAGCGCCAAAGAACCCTAACACCTCCTCTCCATACTACCACTCCAATGCCAAGTGTGCCTACCACTCTGACAGTGTTGGGCATGATACTAATAATTATTGGGTGCTTAAGAACAAAATCCAAGACTTGATTGACGCCAAGGAAGTAGAATTTGATGCTCTTGAGAAGCCCAATGTGATTTCTACTCCGATACCCAAGCACGGTAATAATGTTCATGTTGTTATGGAGGACCTTCATGTTACTGATGTTGGTGACCTGTTGACTCCGTTACTTGTGATTAAAGAGAATTTGATGAGAGCCGGGATCTTTCCTGGTTGTGGTAAAGACTGCTATTTTTGTTTGAACATACGAGGTGATTGCCCAATGTTGAAGTCATGTGTCCAACGCCTGATGGATACCCAAGAGATACTTTTCCAAAAAACCCCTCTTGATACCTCCAATCCTGTTACTCCTGCTACTTTTGCTACTTCAACCAATTATATTGCAATCATAACCATTTCCGACAATCCTCCCAAGGCTTGCAAAAGGCCTGTCAGGATTACGCCCGACCTTAAGTTTGTACCTTTAAAGATCACCATGCCGGGACCTATCCCGTACCAATCCAGCAAAACGATATCATGGAACTATGGAAGAGAAATCTTCTATCATGGTATCAAACAAATAGAGGTGGTCCAAGAGATTTCTGAAGAAGAAGACCCTGATATAGGGAACATTGCGGGTACAAGCAAGATAACCCGCAGCAGTCGGATCTTTTCTCCGGAAATTGCTCCCCCTCGAGCAGTTTTTGGACCCTTGAAAGCTTCTGTACCTGTTGGACCATCTGTGCAAGGCCCGATGATTGAAGAATTGGACATTCCTGAAGTAAGACCATTTGTTGATACTACCAATAAGGGTAAGGGGATACTGGAAGAGCCTGTCAGGACGAAGGCTCATGCTGTGGTGATCCCCGAAACCACTCAGAAAGAAATGGATGAAATCTTGAAAATAATCAGAAAGAGTGACTACGACGTCGTGGAACAGTTAGGGCAGACCCCTTCTAAAATTTCAATGTTAGCTCTTCTACTTTGTTCTGAGGCCCATGCTAAGGCCCTGATCAAATTTTTGAAGGCGGCACATGTACCCCAAGAGACTTCGGCTGACCAATTTCAGGAGTGTGTGGCCAGTCTTACTGCTGATAATGGCCTTGGCTTTTCCGATGCTGACTTAACTCCCAAAGGAAGGAAACATAACAACGCGCTACATGTTTCAATTGAATGCGGGGGAACCACCCTCTCCCATGTTTTAGTTGATACTGGTTCTTCCTTGAATGTGCTGCCGAAAAAAGCCTTAGACTGTTTGGACTGCGAAGGATTGACCCTCAAACCTAGTAACATCGTTGTTAGGGCCTTTGATGGGTCCAAAAGAATGTTTCATGGAGAGGTTGATATTCCTATCGAAGTAGGCACATAAGTTTTTAAC
The DNA here is from genome assembly GCA_948472305.1 of Vicia faba. NCBI lineage: Eukaryota > Viridiplantae > Streptophyta > Magnoliopsida > Fabales > Fabaceae > Vicia > Vicia faba. Next base: position 211,404 of record CATIWC010000562.1, read on the forward strand.
TCCACCTTTTACGTGATGGACATCCGTCCGTCATATTCGTGCTTGTTAGGAAAACCGTGGATCCATTATGCCGGGGAAGTTACCTCCTCTTTGCAAAAAATGCTGAAATATCCTGTTAAGGGTAAGATTATAACAGTGCACGGCGAGGAAGAGTACATGATAAGTCATCTCAATTCCTTTCGCTATGTGGAGTTGGATGGCGAGTTCATCGAAACATTATTCCAACATTTTGAGGAAGTTTCTCCTGAGGTAGAGGTTGCGAAGACAATGGTTGAGGTGCCTATCGTTCCCAAGCATGTATCTAGGATGGAATCTCTCAAAGACGCAGATGCTGTAATTAAAGAGGGGAAGAGTACAGTGTGGGGGCAGTTGCCTGATTTTCCCCATAAGACGGACAAGTTTGGATTAGGGTTCACTACTGCAGGACAAAAGGCTATGCGTCGCTCCAAGGCTGGAGGGCCACCTGTCAAGATCTCTCACCATGGAATCAATGCTGTAGAAGATGAAGATGAAGAGAGCCACTTTGAAGATTGGATCTTTCTGACCGTCGAAGGGGGTTTAAGCAACTGGGAAGCAAAGGATTTTATTCCCATCACCTTTATCAACCAGTAATTTTATCTTTGAACAATTTCTTATTTCGGTTTGTAATAACTAAAACAATTCGTACACTATTTTCACCTCATGCCTCGCCCGGGGCATGTAGGTCCATTTGTAAGGGCTTGATTTACTTCATTATCATATGCCATGTTTTAATGAATCATTGGACATTTTCATAAACTGCTGTGTTCATTTTCTTTCCTTTTGCATTTTTGTTTTGTTTAAGGATGGCTATCCCTCACACACACCCACACTCACAAATGCAAGTACCCATCCATTCTGGATTCCATGGGTGACTATTCTGTTTTAGCCTTCGATAACTCTGAAGACTTGGTCAATCATGCTGAGTACGAAGTTGACGAAGACTGTGAAGTGCCGGGAGAGTTAGCCAGACTTTTACAACAGGAGGAGAGGGCTATTCTGCCTCATGAAGAGTTGCTAGAAACCATCAACTTGGGAACAGAGGAGGACAGGAAAGAAGTAAAAGTGGGTGCCAACCTGGAACCAAGTGTCAAGGAGCGCTTAGTGTAGTTGCTAAATGAGTATGTTGAAATCTTCGCCTGGTCTTATGAAGACATGTCGGGACTAGATACAGATATCGTGGTTCACCGTCTCCCTACAAGAGAAGACTGTCCACCGATCAAGAAAAAAGTCCGCCGAATGAGGCCCTACATGTCTGAGAAGATCAAAGTTGAGGTAATGAAGCAATTCAACGCTGGCTTTCTGGATGTTACTTCCTATCCACAATGGGTTGCTAACATTGTGCCCGTGCCTAAGAAGGACGTCAAAGTCAGAATGTGTGTGGACTATCGGGATTTAAACATGGCTAGCCCCAAAGACGATTTTCCGCTGCCACATATCGATATTTTGGTTGACAACACAGCTCAACACAAGGTTTTTTCCTTCATGGATGGATTTTCGGGATATAACCATATCAAAATGGCCCCCGAGGACATGGAGAAAACTACTTTTGTCACGCAATGGGGTACCTTCTGCTACAAAGTGATGCCATTCGGACTGAAGAATGCAGGGGAAACCTATCAACGCGCCATGGTAGATTTGTTTCATGATATGATACATCATGAGATCGAAGTTTACGTAGACGACATGATAGATCGATCACAGACAGAGGAAGAACACCTTGATCATTTGCAAAAGTTGTTTATCAGGTTGAAGGAGTTTAAACTCAGACTGAACCCAAGCAAGTGTACTTTTGGAGTTAGGTCTGGTAAACTTTTGGGATTTATTGTCAGCAACAAAGGCATTGAGGTTCATCCAGCTAAAGTAAAGGCTATACAAGAAATTCCTGCCCCCCGCACTGAAAAGGAGGTTAAAGGATTCTTGGGACGCTTAAACTATATCGCGAGGTTCATCTCTCACCTGACATTTACCTGTGAGCCAATTTTCAAACTGTTAAAGAAAGATCAGGTAGTTGAATGGAACAATGATTGTCAAGTTGCTTTTGATAAGATCAAAGAGTACTTACTAGAACCTCCTATTCTAATGCCACCCGTCGAAGGAAGGCCGTTAATCATGTATCTGACTGTTTTGGATAACTCAATGGGGTGCGTGTTGGGCCAACATGACGAGTCTAGCCGAAAAGAGCATGCCATTTATTACCTTAGCAAAAAGTTTACCGACTGTGAGACTCACTACTCACTGCTCGAGAAAACTTGCTGCACTTTGGTATGGGCTGCTCGCCGGCTAAGGCAGTATATGTTGACTCATACCACTTTGATGATTTCCAAAATGGATCCGATCAAGTATATCTTCGAGAAGCTTGCTTTATCTGGAAGAATCGCTAGATGGCAAATGATCCTGACTGAGTATGATATCCAGTATACTACCCAAAAAGCTATAAAGGGGAGTGTACTAGCTGACCATCTAGCTCATCAAGCCGTCGAAGATTACCAATCTATGAGATTCGACTTCCCTGACGAGGACATCATGACATTGGACAACATTGAAGGTACCAGACCGTATGACGGACCTGAACAAGGATCCCGATGGACCTTGTACTTTGATGGTGCTTCAAATGCACTTGGCAACAGTATCGGTGCCGTACTCATTTCTCCAGAAGGCTGCCATACACCCTTCACTGCCCGACTTTGCTTCAGCTGTACCAACAACATGGCTGAATATGAAGCTTGCATCTTTGGTCTCAAGGCTGCTATAGACTTGGGAATCAAATCTTTGGTCGTATTTGGGGACTCGGCTTTGGTTATCAGTCAAGTTAAAGGAGAGTGGGACACTAAACATCCTAATCTTATCCCATACAAGGAACATGTCTTGACGTTGTTGCCCCATTTCGAGCAGATTACTTTCGAGCACTTCCCGCGAGAAGGAAATCAGCTAGCAAATGCTCTGGCTACAATGTCTTCCATGTTTAAACTCAATTGGGATAACGAGGCTCCCCAAATTACCATCGAGCGAATGGACGAACCTGCGCACTGTCATGAGATTAATACCGAAGAAGTAGTGGAACAACCCTGGTTTCATGAAATAAAAAGGTATCTCCAGACTAGAGAATACCCTGAAGGAGCTTCCGTCAATGACAAAAAGTTCTTAAGGAGATTTTCTGCCAAGTTCTTCCTAAGAAATGGCATCCTTTATAAGCGCAGCCATGATTGTGTTCTACTTCGTTGTGTGGACAAGGTTGAAGTAGAGTTGATCATGACCGAAATACATAGTGGCACCTTTGGCACCCACTTGAGCGGACATACGATGGCTAAGAAGATTCTAAGGGCAGGCTACTACTGGTCTACCATGGAAGCTGATTGTCATCAACATTCCCATACTTGCCACAAATGCCAAGTCTACACCGACAAGGTACATATTCCTCCTGTTCCTCTCAACATTCTGACAGCTCCTTGGCCATTCGCAATGTGGGGCATTGACATGATTGGAGAGATCAAGCCTACGGCATCCAATGGACATCGCTTCATCTTGGTCGCTATTGATTACTTCACCAAATGGGTCGAGGCAGCTTCCTATGCCTCAGTTACAAAGAATGTGGTTGCCCGCTTCATCAAGCAGAACCTCATATACCGGTATGGTATCCCCGACAGGATTATCACGGACAACGATACAAATTTGAACAACACTATGATCACCGCTCTATGCGATCAGTTCAAGATTTATCATCACAATTCATCTCCCTATCGGCCGAAGATGAACGGTGTTGTTGAAGCCGCGAACAAAAACATAAAGAAGATCATTCAAAAGATGACAGTCACCTACAAGGACTGGCATGAGATGTTACCGTTTGCTCTGCATGGATATCGTACCACAGCACGTACGTCAACAGGGGAAACCCCCTTTTCTTTGGTATACGACATGGAGGCTGTTTTACCTATGGAGGTTCAGATTCCTTCCTTGAGAATTATGAAGGATGCCAGTTTGAGTGAAGACGATTGGATTCAGACCCGGCTTGATCAACTTAATCTGATCGAAGAGAAACGACTTACTGCTGTTTGTCATGGTCAGACGTATCAAAAATGGATGACCAAGGCTTTCAACAAGAAAGTAAGACGTCAGGTATATCAAGTCGGAGATCTTGTAATCAAGCGGATCATCTTACCACAAAGTGATCCCAGGGGAAAGTGGACTCCTACGTACGAAAGACCATTTGTTATTAAGAGCATCTTTTCTGGTGGGGCAATGATTTTGACCACCATGGACAGCGACGACTTGCTGCACCCTACGAACGCAGACATAGTCAAAAGATACTACGCATAAAATGACCCAGAAAGTTGAAAAACCGAAAGGGCGACTTGGGAAAAAATGGGCATCCCGGTGAATCGAAAACCCAAAAGGGCGGTTCAGGCAAAAATTAAGGATAAAACAAAAAAAATCTGTACACCCGGCAAGTTGAAAACCCGAAAGGGAGACTTGGGCAAAAAAGGGTTTCCCGTTGGATCGAAAACCCGAAAGGGCGGTCCAGGCAAAAGTTAGAGAATTAAAGCGTATAACTATGTCTCGTCGGATCACTTTAAGGACAATCTCTTCACCAACAAAGCTCCAAGCTAATGATCAATCCAGTCATCGATGGACGAAGCAGCGAATGGACAAGATACTCAGAGTTGTGAAGGCTATAGCAGAATGGGAACCCCATGGAATTGTTACACATAGCCATCTTTCTTTTGTATAAATTTTTTCTCAATTTTATGACAACATTCTCTTACTAGGATGTCTGTCTCCTTTGTACAAAGATACTTACAAAAGTTAATACAGAGATACTTCAAAGTGCAGAAATTTGTTTACCTCTCTTTTCTTTTTACACTTATGTTTTATTTGAAAACGTCCAATGTTTTGTTAAATAGGCATATGCATTTGAATATAATCACTGCTTACAAATAAAATGAAATTGAGAAAAGATAATTACTGATAGGTTGAAGGTGTAGGAAGATATCTTTGTGCCATTCCAGAAGAAATCCCCTGCAATACTTTGTTCAGATCCTCGACGAAGCTAAAACCTCAGAGTACATGTCCCCAACAGAGTTAAGCTTCAAGATCACCAGTGGAGCCAGTATATTCTAAACTGGATTCCCCAGCCGAGTTAAGTTTCAAATTTCCCATTAGAGTTCAAACTCCCGATCCCCAGTGGAGCCCGAAAACCCTGAAAAACCTATCCTCCAGCGGAGCCAGAATATTCTAAACCTTCTTCCCCGGCGAAGTCAAATTTCCAACTATCAACCCTCGGTGGGAACTGTTCAACTTCCCCCAACTTCCCCAGTAGTTTGGAATGCAACCCAAAGCTCTTGATTTCACCGGCCGAGTAAACATTCTCCCCACAGAGTTATCTCCCAGCAGATCGAAGATTCTCGATCCCGTTTCTCCAAGCAGAAACCTCCCAGGTTTTAATTCCCCAATAGAGATTTTCAGAGTTTTCCTTACTTCCCAGGAAAGTCATGAAGGATCCTCAGTCCCCATAGAAGTTGACAGAACCCTTGTAAATCCCCACAAGTCACTAAGGATTTTCAATCCCCAACATTAGTCCCAGGATTTCGCATTTCTCAAACAATCAGAGATTCTTTAACCCCCAAGCAGTCAACAAGGGTTCATCATCTTCAACAAAGATTTTTGAGTCCTCAGCATCGGTCGGGATTTACTTTCCCCAACAGTAGCCAAAGGATTTTCAATCCCCAGCAGCAGTCAAGAATTTAGTCTCCTCAGCAAGACAACTACTCAGCTTACATGCATAACCATTACATTCATATATCATAAACATTGATGAAACACAGTTCATTGCATCATACATATCATGCAACATAACTTTGTGTTATAGCTAACATTTTACCCTTTTCAGGATAAGATTACAAGGCTATCGTTAACAATTATTCAGATACAATATGGATACACCCCAGACACGATGGTCATTCTATTACTCATTCACAATTTCAAGTCAAAATACAGTACAAATACACCCCAGACACGACGGTCATTCTACTACTCATTCAGATTTCAGCAATCCGATACAGACTAGATACGCTCCAAACAGGGCAGCCATTCTATCTCTCATTTAGATTCAACTATCAACTACAAGTTCAGATACGCTCCAAACATGGATGCCATTCTGGCCCTTTACACTAGCAGTTTGATTCTCCCCAGTGCAGTCGCCACAGAAATCATTCTATCACTTATTCAGATCCCAGTTACAGTTCCAGATACACTCCAGACACGAAAGTCATTCTGCTACTCATACAGACTCAACTTCAGATACAGTCCAGATACGCTCCAGACATGGTTGCCATTCTGTCACTCATTCAGAACTTATCCCCAGCACACAGTTGCTCCATACACAGATGTTTCCCTGTTACCCATTCACAATACAGATACACTCCAGACACGGGAGTCATTCTGATATTCATTCAAAAACAGTCACAGCTCAGATACACTCCATACGCGGACGCCATTCTTTTGCTCATACAGACTCAGTCTCCAGATACAGTTCAAATGCATTCCAGACACGGATACCATTTTGATGCTCATTCTTCTGACCTACAACATTGCAACTCAACAAACATTCTTGGATGGCATCTTTAATCCCATCTCCAGCAATATTCCACCATCTCCAAATGGCATCTTTAAGCCCATTTCCTCAGCTATATTTTGACGAGTGCAAATTTACGGGCACTCTAGTGTCCAATCCTCTTTTACCTTCGAGTCGCGAAAGGAAAACTTGCCAATCTAACTCTTCAGGTTCAAGAAGATTGAACAGGTGCAACTGTTGTACCCCAAAATTTTCCCTCTCATTTTATCAATATTTCTCATCACAAGACTCTTGGAATTCAAGATCAAGCTAGGGTTTGCTCTGCTCAAGACACCTCCTTGCACTGTTGACCTAAATTAGGGTTTGAGTTTGCACAGGGATGTTTTGACCTAAAATTCCAAAAGTGACTTTCATACTTCGTGTTGGACTCACAAGTTTGTCCATACCAAGTTTCAAGCCTTGATTCAAATTTTTTCCCAGTCAATTGGACAGTTGACCTAGAAATCAGCTGTATTGGGGAAAAAGTCAACTGTGGCCAAATTGACAGTCAAACCTCATGAAATTTGACCCACATCAACATTATAAACTCATATGAACCATTTGATCAAGTTTGGATCACAATTCCACAAGAAATTTGATCAGATCACCAAAAGGGCAAAATGGTCATTTTTAGGGTTTTGACTGTACAAAGGCAATTTTTGACTGTTTGACCTAGCCAATGGCAAATCAAGCTCAACCATGGACTCAAGGACTCAATGATATCATCTTGACACATTCAACAAGTTCAAAAGATCTCAAATGCATAGGTTTGACAGATGAATTTTTCAGTCAACTGATCAAAATTTGACTGTATACTGAAAAGTCAAACTTTGACTTTTTGGTCAAAATCAAGTGCCAAGGGTCATTTTTCATCAAGACATGTCAAATTATGAAATTTGTTCATCAAGAAACCCAAAAATGCAAATTAGGGTTTGAAATGGAAAAATTTCATAACTTAGAAATTTTCTAAGTTATGAAATTTTCTTATTTTTTCCTAACTTTGTCCATTATTTCACCAAGATGAAAATGGATTCAAACAAAACTTGAAACATGAAAGTTGTAGTTCATCACAAAGTCTATAACTTTGATTCACAAAGTTTTCTCAAAAGAAGCTTGGATCTCAAGTTATGATTTTTGGAACAAGGGTACCTAAAACTTTTAACTTAGAGAAATTTTGCCCTAATTTAGGCAGGATTTTGACCCATCTTCTTGGACATTTTTCACATAGTTCCACTTGGAATTTCAAGTTTCATTTCAAAGATCGATTATATTACATGTTTCAAGCTTTCCAAATTATCCAAGAACTCCTCAAACACCTTTTTGGTTAGGAAGAATCGAATCCTTGAAGTTGGTAAAAACTCACTTTGATCCATGGCCAATACATGTTCATACCAAGTTGCAAATCTGACCAAGATAGCTTTATACACAATTACAGGCCTCAAAACCAGTTTGTACTCCATAATTTAATGCAAACCCATTGAGCTAATGCATTTTCTTGGTCATTAGGGTATTGTACACAAGTTTAATCCCTAAATGGTAAAAGACATAGTTCCATTTTTAAAAAGTTATACTTTATGTCAAACCAAGATCTTTGAAGCATGGGGCCGTATCTCTGAGGCAAGATCAAATCCACAAATTTCAAGTATCAAGGGCAAAGTATGCAGCTTAAAAGATAGAGGGTACATGCCTGCAATGAGTGGTGACACATCCTTGCTTCACAAAGAAGAAATTGGTCCAAATCTTGCAAACTTGAAAACCAGCCATAGTCAGCTTACATAAACATTGCAAACACATTTCACACAACCCTTTGAGTGATAAACATGAGCTCTTCACAACTCAAACCTCCATCTCCACTTTCCCTCGTGCGTTTTGCCTCAAACTTGTTCCAATACCTTCCATTCAACTCACCCGAACTATTTCAGACCTCCATTTACAGCTGTAACGCCATTAACATGCATTGCCATTTTTGTTTGAAAGCTTTACAGGTTAAGTTCTGTAGCACGATTCAGGTTACTTCAAAACAAACTAAGCATTGGGAAAGCTTCATTGGACATCAGGCAAGCTCAAAAGAACCTCAAGCACCCTTGGAAGTTGCTGCATTGTCCAGCTCAAAGTCAACTGAAACAGGTATTTCATGAACTTCTATCTCTCTATTTAGGAATAGTTAGACTTAGGTTTGTGAATGAAAGATGTTGTACTCATAGCCCTGAAACCATACATGTGCTTAGTTTTCATTTATATTAATCGTGCTAGGAGAATTTCATCCATGAACTTTCTGAAAAAACTAGGTTAAGAATTAGGGCCAGAGAAATTCTCTCTGGTCTTTGAGAGTTAGCTTAAGTTTTTTATATGGTTAGATTCGTTGTTTGATGCTCTACAAGTTTCATGTTATGAGTTTTGTCAAAAAAGCACAGAATCAGGAGATAGCATTTTGCACATAGAGCGCACGCGTTTCTGTTCAAAGGAAGAAGATGAAGTTGGTTTTGGGCTAGGCCTAGATAGGCTTGCTTTTGGCACCTCCCACTTTTCTTTTTGCACCCCCTGGCCCTTTTCTTGTATGTTTATCATTTTTGTATTTTTATTTTATTTCTGACCTTGATATTTTATTCTCAAATATAAAAAATACTTAAAAAATATTTTCATAAAATGTTATATTTATTTGGTATTTATTTCAATTATTTCTAGTATTAATACATTAAATACTTTATATTTACTTTTGTTTAAATGTACAAATAATGTAAAAAATAATTTTATTTTTATTTATTCTTTTTATACACATTTGAAAATATTTTCTTGAAATATATACATTTTCTTTGTAAATAATTTATTTTATTTTTATACACTTAATATATATATACATATATAATATATTTTATTAAATAATTAGAACAAAAAACATAAATATAATACATTTTTTATTTTTATTAATATTTTATACTAAAAATAATTTTTTTAATATACTTTTATTTTTCGTACAAATTGATACATTATTGTATATAAATAATAAATAATACTATTTATTTAAGAAATTAGGGTTTTTGCCCTAAAAAACAAAATAATTGAAATTGACTTTTTATTTATTTACATTTCACATTAAAAATACTTTTTACATATATAAAAACTTTTTTTGCATAATACATTTTATTTAATATTTATTTATTGTATTTATTTAAATATTGTACATTAATTATTATGCCTTATACATTCAATTTGGTTATAATAATTTAGGATTTAAATTCTTGCAAAATAATCCCCAATTCAAATTTGTACCCCCCTCCCTATATCATGTTGTAATAGTGTAGAATTTAAATTGTCGCACCTTTAAGCTTTCAATTATGCCATGATTAGACTTAGGGTTTTGTATGTAAAAATCAAATTAACCAATCAAATTAATCCAAGATAACAATGCATGAAAAACAAACACAATGCACACTTGCACCCCTAGGGTTACAATCCACTTGTTGCCTTCAAAAATGGGCCATGATATGCATGTCAAGTACTTTGGCGAAACAAAAACAAAACAAAGATCATAGTCCCTCGATGACGCTATCTGAGTTGCCTAAACAAAATGATCAAGTCCCTCAAGAAAATTGCCAAAAATACTTGACACTATTGCTATCATGGTCTATACGATGACCCGCGCCTGTCCCGTTTAAACATCCTAACACAAGGTTGTTCACCAAATACAATGGTGAAGCAACACTGTTAAAAGGGTTAAAAACATAAGAAAGATCTTTGAGTAAAATAGGGTAGACAACTCTTAGTTACTTGATCAAAAATCTTGCAAAACATCCTTGCCATTTTCAAATACACTTCACAACACAACTTCAAAAAAATTTCAAAACAACTTTTAAAACATTGGAATATCTTTTCAAAAAGACATAGACCTTTGTATATATTCAAACAAGAATCATTACAAAGGTTGCCTAGACAAGGCATCTTTTTTTCAAAGCATTTTCAAAACCATACACACAAAGCACCATTTCAAACAATTGAAAAGCAAAGGCAAGTGGTCTAAGCAAGTAACTAAGAGCCCATGGATAACCATGGATAGAAAGGGTGCTAATACCTCACCTTTCTATAATCTACTCCCCGAACCCAAGAAAACATCTCAAAGGTCTTTCCTGTGCTTTTTGACCTTTCCTTAGGATAAAATAAAAAGTCGGTGGCGACTCTTGCTAAACTGAAACATTTGCGAACACAAACGCAAAATCCCAAGTCAGTTCTCCCACCGTATCACACCATCGAAGTCCAAATACATTCTCTCAGGATTATGAAGGATGCAGGTTTGAACGAAGATGACTGGATTCGAACCTGACTTGATCAGTTAAATCTAATCGATGAAAAGAGACTTACTGCTATCTGCCATGGTCAGACGTATCAAAAGCGAATGATCAAGGCTTTTAACAAGAAAGTCAGGCGTCAAGAATATCAAGTCGGGGATCTAGTGATCAAACACATCATACTGCCGCAAGGTGATCCCAGGGGAAAATGGACCCCCACATACGAGGGGCCATTTTGGTTAAGAATATTTTCTCGGGAGGAGCTATGATTCTAACCACCATGGATGGTGACGACCTTCCTCACCCTGTTAATGTAGACATAGTGAAAAAATACTACGCCTAATCAAAAGACCCGCTAGGTTTACTTGCCTAGGCAAAAATAAGGGCTTCCCCATGAACCAAAAGGGTTCGGGAAAAAGTAAGGGATGAAAATGGAAAAAATATGTACACCCGACAAGTCGAAAACCTGAAAGGGCGACTTGGGCAAAAAAGGGTATCCCGGTGGACTGAAAACCTGAAAGGGCGGTCCAGCAAAAAGTTAGGGATATAAAGCGTACCACTATGTCTCATTGAATCATCTTGCGACCAGACTTCGGTATCGACTATCAAGTTCGAACGACGCCAATCAATCTAATCAACTTTCGGCCAAGAAGCAAAGTGATGAGACACTTGAAGATATAAAGGAAATAGCAGAGTTGGAACCCAATGGGGTTGTTTCACATAGTTGTTTTGTTTTTATTTATTTTACACAAATTGTATAGTCTCTATTTTTCAGCGGCGTTCTATTACTAGAGCGCCAACCTCTTTGTACAAAAACGCCTATTACAGGCTAACTTCAAAAATCAATACAAATCATTTTCACAAGAAGCTTCAATTTGTTTTTCTTTTTCTGTCTTGTTTTGCAAGAACGTCCAATGACTTATTTTTGATATATGCATTTGAAAATGATTGCTGCTCCTAAATATTTACATAAGAAACAAAAGACAATTACTCGTAATTCCAGAAACAGGGGCAAAAACAAGAAGTCCCAAACCCAACAGTTACTCTGCCTAACAGGTACTAGGATAGAGTCAGCTTTGGAACACAATCATTGGTACATGTACTCCCCACAGAGTAAAAGTATTCAAAAGCATTGATGTTAGCTTTCCCGAAACAGGACGTAACCACCCCAGCCGAAGTTCATAATCACGGGCGAGTCAGTAAATTTCACCCCCTCAAGAAGGGTTTATTTCTATTGATACGGAGGCTCAATCCCCGACATAGTTCATCACTTCAGCTACAAAATACACTTCCTAAGTTTGTTCCCCGCAGAGTTTATTCTCAAGCAGAACCTCTTCTTGACAGAATATTCATAAATCTCCAGCAACAGTCAGGGATTTATTTTCCCAGACGCGGGTATACCCCGATAGCATTCCGAGAACATACATCATGACATGCGCATACATATCATATATAAGATAATCTCATTTATTTTGAGAACAGCATCTCACCATGCCTTTCATTCATCGCATATAATTAACCCTGATAACTTTTCAGGAAAAGACGATTAGCTTAAAAAAATCCAGCAGTTATACAGGTCACGTCTGCATACGACTAATGGAAACTCAGCTCCCTAAACCAAACGGGTCAACTAACCTACACTATTGCTTTGAAGTAACCCTACGACCCAGATTCCTTCTCACAGCCCTACTATCCAGGCTTTTCATTTCGAAGTAACCCTACGACTCAGGTTCCTTCTCACAGCCCTACTATCCAGGCTTTCATTTCGAAGTAACCCTACCATCCAGGTTCCTTCTCACAGCCCTACTATCCATGCTTTCATTTCGAAGTAACCCTACTATCCAGGTTACTTCTCATAGCTCTAATATTCAGGCTTTCATTTCGAAGTAACCCTACTATCCAGGTTTCTTCTTATAGCCCTACTATCTAGGCTTTCATTTTGAAGTGACCCTACTATCCAGGTTACTTCTCACAGCCCTACTATCCAGGCTTTTATTTCGAAGTAACCCTACTATCCAGGTTCCTTCTCACAACCCTACTATCCAGGCTTTCATTTCGAAGTAACCCTACTATCCAGGTTCCTTCTCATAGCCCTACTATCCAGGCTTTCATTTCGAAGTAACCCTACTATCCAGGTTCCTTCTCACAGCCCTACTATCCAGGCTTTCATTTCGAAGTAACCCTACTATCCAGGTTCCTTCTCATAGCCCTACTATCCAGGCTTTCATTTCGAAGTAACCCTATTATCCAGGTTCCTTCTCATAGCCCTACTATCCAGTCTTTTATTTCGAAGTAACCCTACTATCCAAGTTCCTTCTCACAACCCTACTATCCAGGCTTTCATTTCGAAGTAACCCTACGACCCAGGTTCCTTTTCATAGCCCTACTATCCAGACTTTCATTTTGAAGTAACCCTACTATCCAGGTTCCTTCTCACAACCCTACTATCTAGGATTTCATTTCAAAGTAACCCTACGACCCAGGTTCCTTCTCACAGCCCTACTATCCAGGCTTTCATTTCGAAGTAACCCTACTATCCAGGTTCCTTCTCATAGCCCTACTATCCAGGCTTTCATTTCGAAGTAACCCTACTAATCCAGGTTCCTTCTCACAGCCCTACTATCCAGGCTTTCATTTCGAAGTAACCCTACTAATCCAGGTTCCTTCTCACAATCCTACTATCCATGCTTTCATTTCGAAGTAACCCTACTATCCAGGTTCCTTCTCACAACCCTACTATCCAGGCTTTCATTTTGAAGTAACCCTACGATCCAGGTTCCTTCTCACAACCCTACTATCCAGGCTTTGATTTCAAAGTAACCCTACTATCCAGGTTCCTTCTCACAACCCTACTATCCAGGCTTTCATATCGAAGTAACCCTATGACCCAGGTTCCTTCTCATAACTTTACCATCCAAGTTTCTTCTCTCTTATCTCCAGACAACAATTCACAACACTATAAGACCTGGACCCGACCAGTTTCGATCGATTTCTCATTTCCCTAGTAAGTTGCTGCGCAGCCTGTACCCTGACCAGATATGAAGTTCACTTCCGCTTCCTCAAGCAGGAGTTATTTCCCCAATAGAGTAACATACAAATAAAGCTCCTAAAATTCTATTTCTCCTAAGACAGATGCCAACATTCCTCAAAGATATGAACAAGAATTCTCATCAAAGGGATATCTGAGGAAATCAACACCCTCTAGATGGAATCTTTAAGCCCATCCCCGACGATCCTACGTCAACTTCCAAATGGCATCTGTAAGCCCATTCCCGATACCACCAATTGATACTCACTTCACACGAGTGCAAATTTTTGGGCACTCTAGTGTTCAATCATCTTCCACCTTCAGATCATGAAAGGCAGACAAGCCAATCTACATCCTCAGGTTTAAGAAGATTGAACAGGGGCAGCTGTTGAACCCCAAAATTTTCCCTCTCATTTTACTCAAAACATACTCCTAGAGATCCTCAATTTGCTCAAGGTTGCCCAAGAGTTGACCATACAAACTCTCTCCTAAGGCAATGTATCTTAAACTAGGGTTTCCATTTTCATCAATATGGGTGAACTACAAAGACCTCATATGCTCTCCATTGTCCTAATATGTTCTCAAGACCTTCAATGTCAAATATCAAGCCTCGCACAAGAAGTTTGCTCAGTCAATTGCTCAGATGCTTGAGAATCGACTGTATTAAGTCAAAGGTTAACTATGGCCCACATACAGTCAAACCTCAAGATTTTTGGTCAACATCAACATTTTGAAGTTATACCCATCATTTTATCAAGGGTTGATCATGATTCCTCAAGGAATGCCCTAAATTCATCAAAACCCAAAAGTTGTTAATTAGGGTTTCTCAGGAAAAGTCAACCAAACTTTGACCAAGCATAACTTCTTCATACTTTATCAGAAATTTTCCATCCAAGGCTCATTTTGAAGAGAATTCAATTCCCTACAATTCATATTCATCCCTAAAGCTCAAAATGTGAACTCACAAAAAGATATGGATTTTCACATTATAGGTCCTTTTGAAAAGTCAACAAAAACACTTTGTGAGTCAAAGCTTCTTACATGAAGATGGGAGACTCAATTGAGATGAGACCAAAAGGGTTGCTTAGGGGACATCCTAAGATTTCTAAAAAGTACAAGAACACCTATCTAGGGTTAAAATTGGAATAGATATGCCATGTCAAAGTTGACCTTTTGTGCAAAATTGCCAAAAGTCAAATATGCTCAAAAATGCATTTTTTTGCCAAATGGGCCTAACTTTTTATGCTTGCACCTCACTCATGATATGGTCCACGACCCAAATGTTCACTCACATGTTATTTGCTTCATTATTTATTTTATTTTGATTTTTTATTTATTAAAAATTGAATTAAATTAAATAAATGGTAAATAATAGCAAAGATTTGTTTTGATTGGATTTTTGGACAGAATCACAAGCTCATTATGCTGGCATAGTAGAATCAAATCAAATCAAAGATAATTGGCACAAGAATGGCATGATTTGGCCAAATTTGGAAGAAGATCATACCACATGAAAACCAAATCAAATCTCCATAAATTTCAAGATACAAGTTGTTTTGTTGACCTAATACACTCTAGTACATATACATAACGCAACCAAGGCAAAAGGAGGTGGTGGCAGTTGTGAGAAAGAAAGAACAAAAACTTAAAAAATTAACAAAAAATAGTGACTCGGTTTCAAGTTTGGAGGCCAATTCAAGCCATTCTAGTGTTGCCAATAGATTGTTGGACATCTCAGGAACATAACTGGATCAATTGCAAGCCTGTTCACGCCTAGAAATGCACGTTACAGACCCACGGTTTGCTTTCCCTAACTTGAATCGTATTTTGAAATTTATACGTGATTAACCATTATTGAATGTAGCATTGTGTTTGTATGAGCCTTTAGAACATTTTGGTTTACTTGATTTTGCGTTTTGATGCTTATATCCAGAGTTGCCATTATTAGGGTTTGAGGTCACGTTTTAGGGTTTCTTGATACAGGTAGAATTGGCCTACATAAAGGGTACCATCGTACTCGTGAGGTCAAAATAATTTGATTGGTATAGCCATAATTCATTTATCATGCCTGTACTGGATTTTGGAAATTTGCAGGTTTGTAGATATGGAATATGTCTGTAGGTAAAAGTATTATACCTAAAATGACGGATTGAGGAAGAAGGTGATAACGTGGCAGCCAACCACTGGAAATTTCAAACTGGCGCTTTTTTTTTTTACTTTGTCCACTAACTCACGTTTTAACATATATTATGGATTGTTGTTATTTAATTAACAAATAAGTCAGGCAGCTCAGTTGGCCAAGGCGCACATGGTTTGAGTGGGAGGACCTGGGTTCGATCCCAGGTCCCAACAAGTTTCTTATTTTATTTTCCTTTAACAGATCCTGTACATCACCCACTTAAGCGCTCATCATGCACCTCCATCATCCAACCACAAGATCTAAGCACGTTCATGATCAACCAGATCCAATGACTCCACCTGCCAGGGACCATGGTGTACCATCAGGAAGCCTCCCCACTGGATTACACGTTGATTGGGCTTCAACTTGGTGGGCCTAACAATTCAGCCATACACCCCTTGATTTCTTCAGCAAACAGGCCCAATTTAATTTTATTTATTTCTCTTATTTATTTTGTTTGATTAATTATTTGTTTTCACAAATTAATTCCTTTTTTAATTAACTACAAAAAACCAATAAAATCTTTAAAAACACCCAAAAATAATATTTTTCATAAAAACATTTTATTTTCTTTAATTAATTAATTAATTCAAATTAGGTTAATTTAACTCCTTTTCATAGTTAAAATCAATTAGAAGTTAGGGTTTTGTAAATAATTAATTTTTGCTTCAAAAATAACTTAAATATTTTTTAAAATTAGATTTTCTAGGTTTTTTCTAATCCTCTTCGCATTTAATTCGTCGCGCGTATTTTAATTACCTTCTCGATTATTATTTATGTAACTGTTTCGAGATTGTAATAGATCTTAATTAGGTTTTAAATTTCCGCATTTTATTTTCAGTTAAATAATTCTGTATCTGCGAAAGCCATGTAATAGTTAGTATTTCTATTTCCGCACTTTAAATTTCTGCAATTATTAACTGTTAGATGTATGTTAATAGGATTGTATGGCAAGAATATTTGAAAATTAAAATGGTAGATAACCTAAATGTGCAAAGCCAAATTAACAGAAAAAAGCTCACTCGCACATGCTCACTCCTAGGGTTTACTCCACTTCGGTTGCCTTTGGTTAAGCGGTCATGAAGTATAGGGTTTGTTAGTGGTCGTCCTCTAGCCCCGAAAGATCTCAAATGTCCCATTCGGATGTTGCCTCGGAAACAGATCTTTAAGGCTTTAGGATGATTACTAACACCTCCTAACATTGCTTTTGTGACTGTATCTAACCCTTCGAACGTCCCTTAAAACTCCAACGACGGTGCTACCTATTTGTTGTACCCCAAAATTTTCCCGCCCATATTTCTCAATACATTTCAAGTGAGGTCCTCAAATTGCTCAAGGAAGTCCAAGAGTTGACCAGACAAACCCTCTCCTAAGACAATCTACCTCAAATTAGGGTTTCATTTTGCATTAAGATGTTTGAGTCCAAAGGATACCAAATGCTCACCATTGTCCTGATATTTTCTCAAGATCATCCATGTCAAGTTTCAAGCCTTGCAAAGGAAATTTGCTCAGTCAAGTGCTCAAAGGCCTAAAAATCAACTGTGCTAGGGCAAAAGTCAACTGTCGCCTAAATGCAGTCAAACTTCAAGATTTTTGGTCAACATTCTAATTTTGAAGTATTATTCATTATTTGATCAAGGGTTGATCATGGTTCCTCAAGGATTGCTCACAATTCATCAAAACCCAAAAGTTGCTAAATTAGGGTTTTGCAGGAAAAGTCAACTCAACTTTGACCAAGCATAACTTTCTCATACTTTATAAAAAATGATCCATCCAAAGCTCATTTTTAAGAGGATGTAATTCCCTACAATTCATCTTCA
Organism: Vicia faba; assembly: GCA_948472305.1. Lineage (NCBI taxonomy): Eukaryota > Viridiplantae > Streptophyta > Magnoliopsida > Fabales > Fabaceae > Vicia > Vicia faba. The sequence goes on from CATIWC010000562.1 coordinate 229,342, forward strand.
GCTCCCAAGTTCAAAATACGCACTCACAAAAAGATATGAATTTGGATATTATAGGTCATTTTGAAAAGTCAACAAAAACACCTTTTGGGTCAAAGCTTCATACATGAACATGGAAGACTCAATTGAGATGAGACCAAAATGGTTTCTTAGATGACATCTTAAGATTTCTAAAAAGTCCAAGAACACCTCTCTAGGATCAAAATTGAGGGAGTTATGCATTGACCAAGTTGACCCTTTTTGCAAAATTGCCAAAAGTCAAATGTGTCCAAAATTGCATTTTTTGCTAAATGGCCCAAACTTTTTATGCTTGCACTGAGTTTGTAATATGACCCACGACCCATGAGCCCTTCCATTTGTCACTCTTTTATTTTTGTTATTTATTTTAATTTTATTTCATTTAAATAAAATAAAATCAATATAAAATAGTGAAAATATCAAAAACTAATTAAACCTTGAGATTTTGTGCATGATTAGGTCCATTACACAGCTGAAAAGAAGATGAAATCGTACAAGGCTCATATGGATACAAAAAGATTGCATTTGCTTGTTTTAGAAAGATTTGGTGCAAGGATTGAATCATGAATCAATATTCATAATTGGAAGAGATTTGATACAAAGTTGCAACCCTAATACACTCTAGTATACATAAGGAACAAAAAAAGATCAAAAGAAATAGGCCGGAGGCGTGCAAAGGCAAAGAATAAATTGCAAAAATTCAAGAAAAAAGTGGAAACTGATTTCCAAGTTTCAGGCCATCTCAAGCCGTTCTAATCACACCAATCAATTGTTGGACTCCCCAAGATCGTGTTTCAATCGCTAGCAAGCTTCCCCACGCCTTGAAACGCCATGTAAGAGTCACACGGTTTTCATATTTTCTTGAATTCGAATACATTAATTCTGGAATATTTAGCATGATTGATTGGCATATTTTTAATCCTTGAAATGTTTGTAAGCTAATGGTTATGTTTAATTGCATTTTTGTTGACTGAACACGAAACTGCCATGGCTAGGGTTCTTTCTTTGTTTTTAGGGTTTTCTTGTACAAGGAAAATTGGCTAGTGATAATGGTACCATGATGCTCGTGAGGTTGCAACGACTTGATTGGTACCATTGGTTTTGATTTATCATGCGTGTTTAAGGTTTTATAATGTCCATATGTAAAGGTCTTTTATCTAAAACGACGAAAGCAACGAAGAAGACAATGGCGTGGCAGTATGTGAGTGGCTTGTTTGAATTTGCGCGCGTTTTGGGAAGCGTGGCATGTTATTTGTATTATATTTTATTTATTTCGTTATTATTACAACTAACAAGCTAGCACAAATGGTGAGATTCTTGGCCTTTGATGCACATGTCCTGGGTTCGATCCCAGGCGTGTGCATTTTATTTTCTCAACATTTTCGGGGCAATCCAATGTATCATAGGGCAAGGGATCTATCATGAACTATCTAGATATGGCCGTCCCATCCATCAACGCCCCAGATCCAAGGCTATCCCTTGAAGGTCCACCATGCGCCTAAGTCAAGCATGCATAAAGGATTAAATAAAGTCAAAAAGGCTAGGAGTTATTGGGCCAAAATATCAGATTTACCCCCCCCCCCCCTCCCCCCTTTGCTAAACAGCAACCAGGCCCATTCTTTCTCTTTTCTATTTTTTCTTTTATTTAATTTAATTTGCTTAAATATTTTTTTAACAAAATCAATTTCTTTTTCACAAAATCATAAAATCAAGAGTTTGTAAAAAATTAGAATTAGTTTGTTTTTTTATCAAATTTAATTTAATATTAGTTTAATTTAATCTAGGGTAATTCTAACTTTTTTTAGATAATTAAAATCAATTAGAAAAATTAGGGTTAGACTCTTAATTTAATTTTTATATCTTTCTCAAAAAATGAAAATCCAAAATAGGTTAATTTAATTATTTTTCTCAAATTAAATAAAACTAGTAATTAGGTTTTTGTTTTTATTCAATTGAACTTTATTTTCTCAAATAACACAAAAAAACAACAAAAAAATGATTTTTCCTTTAAATTACAATTAGGCTTAGTTGGGGTCAAAACCCTAATTATTTTGCATTCGATTCATCGCGCGCGTTTTTATTCTTTTTGCAATATTGATGTAACTGTCTACGGTATGTAATAGTTTAATCTAGGATTTTCTTTATTTACCGTCTTTGCGGGTTTTTTTGGCTATGTAATTAATCCCTACCCCGAAGCCTTATAATAGCGTAGTTTTACTTTCTCGCATTTTAATTCTCGCAAATATTAACTGTTTAGATGTATGTTAATAGGATTGTATGACAAGATTGTATGCTAATTTAAAACGGCTAGAAAACCCTAATGTGCAAAGATAATAACTGAAATCAAATCACTCGCACATGCGCACTCTTAGGGTATACTCTCACTTCGGTTGCCTTCGGTAAACGATCATTAAATAGGGTGTCTTAGTGGTTACCCTCCTGTCTAACAAAGATCAAAAGTCTCATTCGAAAATGTTGCCTCGGAAACGCCGCCTCAGAAATGTTACCTCGAATATGATCTTAAGACTCTAGGGTTATTACTAAGACGTCCTAACATTGCTTTAGTGATCGTACGTCCCTTACGAATTGACCCTTACAAATCCAACGACGGTGCTACCTATTTCTCAATAGTAGGATAGCATTGCCTAAAGGAAACGATCTTTTTTTCGAGTAGGTAGATAACTGTTAGGTACTTGCTCAAGTCAAACTTTTCACACCATACACTTTCAAACAAACTTTTCAAACTAAAGTTTTCAAAACACTTTGTAACACTCTTGAGGACAGAAACAAGGGTTAAAACGGAGTAAAACATTTTTCAAAATAAAGCACACACACAAGCAATTTAAAAAATGAGCAAGTACCTAAGAGCCCATGGAAAACCATGGATAGAAAGGGTGCTAACACCTTCCCTTTCTATAATCTACCCCCCGTACTCAGAAACATCTCGAAAAAGGATTTTTTTCTGTACTTTTTCCTTTCCGATTGGATGAAATAAAAGTCGGTGGCGACTCTTGCTTACCGCGACATTTTGTGAATAAAAAATGCAAAACGCAAACCAGTATTTAATAGTCGGTTCTGCCACCGTATCACAGAACTGGGGACTCTGCTGGGGAAATATTAAGTGGGGTATACCTTAGGATCTAGTTCATTATAATTACTTCTCTTGTTTGTTTTGGTTGCTTTAATATTAAAGGTTTTTGTTTGGGAGTTACTATAGATCCTAACTCGGAACTGGGGACACCTTTTAGGTAAGTAGCAATAAACTGTGAGGGAACTATACGGTGTAGACCGATACGGTAGAAGTAGTAGCTACGTTGATGTGGAACCTTGGTTGGTACCGGTATCCCTTGTGGAGAAACGAGGAGAATACGGGGCCGCTGTGTGTGTCGTTAAGCATCAACTGACCTTAGAACCTTTAATCGACCAAGTTGGCCTTTAGAAAGTAGTGAGATAGCCGGCCTCGGTGTAAAGCTGAGAACTGGTTGATACTCGATGCTACACTCATTGAGACCATACTCTCGAGATAGTTTCGGCCGCAAGAAAAGATTGCGTGAGCTGAAACCATGACCGATTGAGGATGGTCAGTGATATTGAGAACCTCTAGAACCCAGTTAATTTTGCTAAGACAGGTTGAAACCAACTAAACTTTAAGAGGGTAATACCTTTGACCTCATGCAAGCCTTAAACTTAAGGGCTTTTGTGTGACTTGTTTGCCTTTGCCATGCCTGTTATCTGTTATACCTGTTGTTTTTTTTATCATGACATCATGCATCATAACATGGCATTCATACTTCATTATACTAACCATTTCAAAGACCAAGGGAATTTATCTTCGTTCTATTTTGCAGATTATGGCTTCCGTACGCAAAAATACCATCCGAGTTAACCTTGTGCAAGTACGTGCTCAACTTAAAGAGTTAGCCTCAAGAGTTTCTGAGACTTCTATGTTCATTAAGAGACATGGTCAGCTTCTTAGCCTGGTCACCTCAAAGCTTGATGAACATATGATGAGTGTACTTTTCCAGTTCTTCGATCTTGTGCATCATTGCTTCACCTTTCTAGATTACCAGCTGGTCCCCACTTTGGAAGAGTTCTCTCACTTATTGGGCATATCCATCCTTGAGCATGTGCCTTTCACAGGTATGGAAGAGACTCCTAGACCAGAAGACATTGCCTCAGCTCTGCATCTGAAACGGGCTGATGTAGTATCCAATTGGGAAATGCGAAGCGGGGTCGAAGGTTTTCTAGCAAAATTTCTGATAGACCAGGCTCAACTATTCTGGGATAATTTGGATTTTTAGGCTTTCGAAGATATCTTGGCTCTCCTTATTTATGGGTTGGTCCTCTTCCCGAATCCGGATTCCTTTGTGGATGTGAATGCGGTCAAGGTTTTCCTTTCTCGCAATCATGTGCCTACTTTACTGGGTGATATCTTGCATGCCCTCTACACTCATACTGTGCGAAGAAGGGGAACTCTTATATGTTGCATCCCGTTGTTGTCAAAGTGGTTTATTTTGCACCTCCCCAAGTCTGTGTTGAAGAATGAAGAAGGTTTGGGTTGGTCCTACAGGATAATGTCACTTACCCATACAGATATTCTTTGGAGCTCCCGGGCTATGGAAGATATTGTTGTCATTGATAATTGTAGAGGATAACCTAATGTCCCATTGCTTGGAATCAGAGGGGGTATAACCTACAATCCTTGTCTAGCTTTGTGACAATTTGGTCATGCTCGAAGAGATGGTCCTCGTGAGCTACTTCTTGAGGATATTGCATTTGACTACAAGGAAGACATTGACGAGCACCGCCAGAGGTTTATACGAGCCTGGGGCATGGTGAACAGATCTGACCCCCAAGAGCTGGGACCAAGGACTTCCCTTCCTATGCAGCCTTATCTCCAGTGGGTCCGAGCTCGTGCCTAAAAGCTTGGGATGCCCTATGAAGCCGTATTACCAGTGATTGTGGAGCCCTCCAATGAAGAGGGCATTCCTTACAAATTTCTTTATCCTTACATGCCCACTGATCCTGGGGAGTTACAGAGGTCTTGGATTCAGCTGAAAGAGGAAAGGGACACTTACCGAGAAAAGTACCATGAGCAAGAAAGGAAGATTCTGAAGCTCACCAGGCAGCTCGAGGAAGAAAAAGTGATCAATGACTACATCAGCACAAAGAGGAAGCGTCCATGGGACATTTGATTTTGCTTTTCTAGTTTTAGACTTGTTTTATATTTTACTTCTTTGTAACGCCTTAAAGGCATTGTTGAACCTTTTACAAGTTAATCTAATAAAGTTTATTTATTTTTGGTTTGCAAATTTAAATTTCCCAAAGTCTTTGAAATTATTACATGCGCATCCCATTATCATGCACACCATTACAGGTACCATTACAAGTTTTTCATCTTCTTCGCTGTTTATTTCAGCAGAAATGTCTTCTGATCAAGCCATCAAAGATCTTCAGGCACAAAACGCCCAATTCCAACAAATGTTCTTAAGTCTGGCTAAAGGGCAAGAGGATCTGAAGACCCTGATTTTGGAAGAGAAGAAGAAGAAAAAGAAGGTTGGTATTATGAACATGGGTAGAATATTCAGAGAAAGAATAAGACAATCAAATGATCTGACCTCCTCATCCAAGGACGGCGAGAACCAAGAAAGGGTAAAGTACCCTAGTCCTGCAGTTTCTGATAATGATACGGATTACGACGAGGAGCAATATCCTCCTGCTGAGGATAGGTACAAGCAACTAGAAGACCGTCTGAATGCTATGGAGATTCAGAAGATCCCTAGTTTGGATTTCGGAGAGCTGGGACTGGTGTCGGGAGTGGTGATCCCTCATAAGTTCAAAGCTCCGGTTTTTGCCAAGTACGATGGAGTATCATGTCCAAAACTCCATCTCCGCTCGTACGTTAGAAAAATCCAACCTCACACTGCTGATAGAAATTTGTGGGTGCACTTCTTTCAAGATAGTCTGTCAGGGACTCAACTTGAATGGTTTTATCAGTTGGAAGGAGCCAGTGTCCGAAACTGGGAAGACCTTGCTATTGCTTTTTACAAGCAATATCAGTATAACGCCGACCTTGCTCTAACTCGTACTCAGCTTCAGAGTATGTCTATGGGTGCAAGTGAAGGTTTTAAGGACTATTCTCAGAAGTGGAAAGACTTGGCTGGAAGAGTCCAACCCCCTTTGTCTGATAGGGAGTTGGTTGACATGTTTCTAGGGACGCTATCTGGTCCATTTTTCAATCATCTGATCGACAGTTCGTCATCTGGGTTTACTGAGTTGATTTTGACTGTAGAGAGAGTAGAAGCTGGTATCCGAAGTGGCAAAATACAAAAAAGATACTTCATCAAGTGCAGTAATAAAGACTTTCACTGGTAAGAAGGAAGCTAGTGCAGTCTACGGCCCGAGGGGCCAAAGCAGACATGAACACCATCAAGCAGTAAATGCAGTAGTGATATCAAGACCCACAGTTGCTCCACAATGCAAAAATCAACAAAGGGGGGAAAGACCACAGAGGAAGTTCACTCGGCACAATATGACCTTGTCTCAAATTCTACCACAATTATTGAACACCAATTCGGTAACTCTGAGGGAAGCCCCGAAGAACCCCGACACCACTTCTCCTCATTATAACTCGAATGCCCGCTGCGCCTATCACTATGAAAGTCTAGGTCATGATACAAACAACTGTTGGGCCTTGAAAAACAAAGTGCAAGACTTGATCGAAGCCAAAGATATTGAGTTTGACGCTCCGGAGAAGCCCAGCGTCATAACTGCTCCCATGCACAAACATGGTCATGGAGTAAATGCTATAGACGATGATTTATTTGTGACCTCTGTGGAAGAAATTTCTACTCCTTTGATTACAGTTAAGAAGAATTTGTTTTTGGCCGGTTTATTTACGGGTTGTGGTAAAGGTTGCCACACGTGTTCAATTCTGCCTACTGATTGCCACTTATTGAAATCAGGTGTTCAGCGCCTGATGGATAATAGAGAGATCCTGTTCAAAAAGACTATGACTTTGTTGGTTCCAATTCAAGATGTTGCCATCATAACCATTTCCGCCAATCCTTCCAAGGTTCCCCCGAGAAAACTTGTTAGGATTACACCTATTCCAAGAATTGCTCCATTAATAATTATTGTCCCTGGTCCTATCCCATACACTTCGGATAAGGATGTCCCATGGCACTATGGTGCTGATGTGTATTACCATGGAGTTAAACAAGACTTAAAGAGTGAGGAAGCTGATGTTGATGTCAGCAATACTGTTGGGGCTAGCAAGGTCACCAGAAGAGGAAGACTCTTTTCTCCTGAGATTTCCCCTCTGACTGTTCACAAACCTGTTGTTATTCTATCTGCTAGTACATCAACTATTGTCCCAGTTCCTACTCCATTCATCACCCCTGTCGCCGAGCCATCTGGGACTCGGGGAAAAGAAATCACAAGTGAGCCTGCCCGGACGGAGGCACCTAAGAAGATCATCGTAGAAACCTCTAAGCAGGAGATAGAGGAAATACTAAAGATTATCAAGAAGAGCGACTACAACATAGTCGAGCAGTTGGGGCAGACCCCGTCAAAAATCTCAATTTTGTCCTTGTTATTGTGTTCTGAAGCCCACGCAAAGGCTTTAATTGCGTTCCTCAAGACTGCATATGTGCCGCAAATAACTTCAGCCGATTAATTCAAAGATTGCGTAGCTAGCTTGACTGCCAACAATGGGTTGAGTTTCTCAGATGCAGATTTAACTGCTAAAGGAAGGAATCATAATGATGCTCTACACGTCTCGATTGAGTGCATGGGCACTACTATGGCCCATGTACTGGTAGATACCGGGTCCTCATTGAATGTTCTGCCAAAGAAAGCATTAGACCGTCTGGACTGTAAAGGTTTGATTCTGAAGCCGAGCAATATTGTGCTCAGGGATTTCGACGGGTCAAAGAGAATGGTGCACGGGGAGGTGGACATCCCTGTTAAAGTTGGCTCTCAGACTTTTGCATCCACCTTTTATGTAATGGATATCAGACCATCATATTCTTGCTTGCTGGGTCGCCCTTGGATTCATAAGTCTGGGGCAGTGACTTCCACGCTCCATCAAATGATGAAATATCCGATAAAGGGGAAGATTGTCACGGTACAAGGTGAAGAGGAGTATATGGTGATCCATCTCAACTCCTTCTGCTACGTGGAGATGGATGGGGAATTCATCGAAACCCCTTGTCAGAACTTTGAAGAGGTCCCTCAGACCGTGGCGTCAACTGATGTGGCTACCGACAAACCTCCGATGAAGATGGCTTCTATCAAGGATGCCATAGCTGTAATTGAAGAAGGGGCTCAAAGGGCTGTTAAGCGCGCATGGATTGGAAGACCTCCTCTACACATCAGCAATCAGGGAGTTAACGCGGTTGAAGATGGTGAAGAAGATTCAGATATCGACAGCTGGATCTACCCTACAACCAATGGTGGACTAAACAACTGGATGGCGAAGGACTTCATACCTGTTTATTTTATTCCATAGTAATTGACTTTTGTTTTAAGAGTTGTAATAAACAGTTTGAAACTTTACAGCCCGGTGCCATGCCCGGGGCACCTTGGCTTTGCTTGTGAGGGCTTATTACTTGTCATTTCATATATCATTAATGAAACATTGGACGTTTCTTGCATTAACAATTTTTGCGCTCCTTGTCTTTCTTTTCTATCTCACACTTTATCAAAACAACTATTCTCTTACACACACTCACATATCATAATGCAGATCCATATCCACTATGGATCTCGTTGATAACATCTCTGCTACTGCAGTTATGACTTCGAAAATCCGATCAACCAAGCCGAGGACGATGGTGAGGATGATTTTGAGGTGCCTGGAGAACTTGCTATACTGTTACTGCAAGAAGAAAGGGCCATATAGCCTCATGAAGAGCCAGTCGAATCAGTGAATTTGGGTACAGAGGAAGACATGAAAGAAGTTAAGATAGGTGTGAATCTGGAGCCTAGTGTCAAGTGACGATTGATATGAATGCTACGCGACTATGTTGAGATATTCGCTTGGTCTTATGAAGATATGCCTGGTTTGGACACCGATATTGTGGTTCATCGCTTGCCAACTAAAGAATACTGCCCTCCGATAAAACAGAAGGTCCGCCGTATGCGCCCTGAGAAAATCAAAGCTGAAGTCATGAAACAGTTTGACGCGGGATTTTTAGCTGTCACTTCTTATCCACAGTGGGTTGCCAATGTTGTTCCAGTATCTAAGAAGGATGGTAAGGTACGAATGTGTGTGGACTATAGAGATCTAAACAGGGAAAGCCCCAAGGATGATTTCCCACTCCCTCACATCGATGTTCTGGTCGACAACACTGCGCAACATAAGATTTTCTCCTTCATGGATGGTTTTTCTGGCTACAACCAGATCAAGATGGCTCCTGAAGACATGGAGAAGAAAACCTTCGTTACACAGTGGGGCAACTTCTGTTACAAAGTAATGCCTTTCGGGTTGAAGAATGCTGCGGAAACTTATCAGCGCGCCATGATCGCTTTGTTCCACGACATGATTCACCATGAGATCGAGGTTTATGTTAATGATATGGTAGCCAGGTCCCAAACTGAGGAAGAGCACCTTGATCATCTCCAGAAACTGTTCAACAGGTTGAAGACGTACAAGCTGAGGTTGAACCCGAAGAAGTGCACCTTCGGGGTAAGGCCTGCTAAGCTGCTGGGTTTCGTCGTCAGTGATAAAAGTATTCAGGTGGATCCTGCAAAGGTAAAAGCTATACAAGAGATGCCATCTCCCCGCACAGAAAAAGAAGTCAGAGGATTTTTGGGACGTCTGAACTACATCGCCCGGTTCATCTCACATCTGACTGCTACTTGCAAGCCAATCTTCAAGCTGCTGAAGAAAGATCAAGTGGTAAAGTGGAATGAGAAATGTCAGACCGCTTTCGAAAGAATCAAAGAGTACCTTCAAGAACCACTAATTCGGATGCCTCCAGTTGAAGGGATACTTTTGATCTTATACTTGACAATGTTGGACAATTCAATGGGGTGTGTGCTGGGGCAGCATGACGAGTCTGGCCGAAAAGAGAACGCTATTTACTACCTTAGCAAAAAGTTTACCGACTGTGAGACCCGATACTCATTGCTCGAGAAAACTTGCTGCACTTTGGCATGGGCTGCTCGCCGGCTGAGACAGTATATGCTGACTCACACTACCTTATTGATATCAAAGATGGATCCAATCAAGTATATCTTCGAGAAGCCTGCCCTGTTAGGAATAATAGCAAGATGGCAGATGATCTTAACTGAGTGCGACATCCAATACACGACCCAAAAAGCAATCAAGGGGAGTGTATCGGCGGATCATTTTGCGCTTCAGGCCATGGATGACTACCAATCCATGAATTTCGAGTTCCCGGATGAGAACATCATGTTGGTGACCGACTGCGAAGAACCTGGACCGGATGAAGGATCCCGATGGTCTATGTATTTTGATGAAGCCTCTAACGCGTTGGGTAATGGCATCAGTGCCGTAATTATATCTCCTAAGGGCTATCATAATCCATTCACCGCCCGATTATGTTTTAACCGCACCAACAATATGGCGGAGTATGAAGCGTGTATCTTAGGTCTTCAAGCTGCTATTAACCTAAGGATTAAGTTCTTAAGGGTATTCGGGGATTCCGCTCTAGTGATCAATCAGATCAAAGGCGAGTGGTATACGAAGCACCCAAATCTTATTCCTTACAAAGAGTATGTACTGACATTACTCCCACATTTTGAGGAGATAACCTTTGAACACTTCCCGAGAGAAGAGAACCAGTTGGCGGACGCGCTAGCTACCATGTCTTCTATGTTCAAGGTCAGGTGGGACAATGAAGCTCCCCAGATCACCATCGAGAGGTTAGACAAACCCGCACATTGCTGCGATATTGAGACTGAAGAGGTAGCAGATAAACCCTGGTTTCACGAAGTAAAGAGGTATCTTGAGACTCAAGAATACCCCGAGGGTGCATCTGTTAATGATAAGAAGTTCTTGAGAAGTTTCACTGCGAAGTTCTTCATTAGCAATGGGATCCTTTATAAGCGTAACCATGATTCAACCTTACTGCGATGTGTGGACAAAAGCGAGGCAGAAAGGATCATGGCAGAGTTACATGAAGGTACCTTCAGAACTCATTCCAGTGGACATACCATGGCAAAGAAAATCCTACGGGCAGGATATTATTGGTCCACTATGGAAACCAATTGTTATCATCACTCTCGGACCTGTCATAAGTGCCAAGTCTATGCTGATAAGGTGCACCTACCTCCAGTTCCTCTGAATGTTTTGACGGGTCCTTGGCCTTTTGCAATGTGGGGCATTGACATGATCGGCGAGATCAGACCTATTGCATCTAACGGACATCGCTTCATTCTGGTAGCAATTGATTATTTCACAAAGTGGGTCGAGGCAACTTCCTTTGCTACAGTAACCAAGAACGTCGGGGCGCGGTTTATCCGACATAATCTGATCTGTCGATATGGTGTACCAGAGAGGATCATTACGGACAATGGTACAAATCTCAACAATACAATGATCACCGAACTCTGCAAACAGTTCAAGATTCAGCATCATAACTCTTCTCCCTACCGACTGAAGATGAATGGGGCCGTTGAAGCAACTAATAAGAACATCAAAAAGATTGTGCAAAAGATGACGGTGACATACAAAGACTGGCACGAGATGTTACCATTCGCTCTTCATGGGTACCGTACCTCAGCACGAACGTCAACAGGGGCAACACCCTACTCTCTGGTGTATGGCATGGAGGCAGTCCTACCCATCGAAGTCCAGATACCCTCTCTCAGGATTATGAAGGATGCAGGTTTGAGCAAAGACAACTGGATCCAGACCCGACTTGATCAGCTGAATCTAATTGATGAAAAGAGGCTTACTGCTATTTGTCATGGTTAGACGTATCAAAAGCGAATGATCAATGCATTTAACAAGAAAGTCATACGACAAGAATATCAAGTCGGGGATCTGGTGATCAAACGCATCATACTACCGCAAGGTGATCCCAGGGGCAAATGAACCCCCACATATGAATGGCCATTTGTGGTTAAGAACATTTTCTCGGGAGGAGCTATGATTCTAACCACCATGGATGGTGACGACCTTCCTCACCCTGTTAATGCAGACATAGTGAAAAAATATTACGCCTAATCAAAGACCCGCTAGGTTGACTGGCCTAGGCAAAAATAAGGGCTTCCCGGTGAACCAAAAGGGTTCGGGCAAAAGTAAGGGATAAAAAAAACGGTACACCCGGCAAGTCGAAAACCTGAAAAGGCGGCTTGGGCAAAAAAGGGTATCCCGGTGGACTGAAAACCCGAAAGGGCGGTCTAGGAAAAAATTAGGGATCGAAGCGTAACACTATGTCTCATTTGATCATCTTGCAACCAGACTTCGGTATCAACTATCAAGCTCAGACGACGCCAATCAATTGGATCCCTTCGACCAAGCACAATAATGAGACACTCAAAGATATAAAGGCAATAGAAGAGTTGGAACCCAATGGGATTGTTTCACATAGCTATTTTTCTTTCTTTTTTCACAAATTGTATAATTTCTATCTTTCGGCAGCGTTCTGTTACTAGGACGTCAGCCTCTTGTACAAAATGCCTATTACAGGCCAACTTCAAAGATTAGCACAATTCATTTTCACCAGAAATTTCAAATTGTTTTTTTTTCTTTCTGTTTTGTCTTGCAAAGAACGTCCAATGATTCATTTTTGATATATGCATTTGAAAATAATTGCTGCTCATAAATGTTTACATGAAAAAACAAAAGACAATTACTTGTATTTCCAGGAACAAGGGGAAACAAGAAGTGTCCAAACCTTACAATTGCTCCACCCACCAGGTACAGGGATAGAGCCAGCTTGAGAATATAACCGAAAGTTCGTACACTCCCCCCAGAGTAGGAAGTATCCAAAGACAATGGTGTTAGCTATCCCCAGCCGAGGTTCATAATCGCGAATGAGTCGGTAAAATTTACCCCAAGCAAAGTTTATCTATCACCAGCAATAGAAGTTCACCACCAGCTGAGGTTATTTCTTCAAATCGGCAGATCGTCCAACGGAGTATCTCTCTTCCCCAAAAAGTCATTCTCCCACAGGATTATTCTCAAACAGAGTCTCTCCCGGCGGAATATTCTCGAGCAAAACGGACGCAAGTCTCCAGCCAATCATCTTCGGTCGCTATCCCCAGCAAGAACGAAGAACTTAACTCCTTATACTCTCCAATAATAGATCGGGATTTATTCTCCCCAACCGGAGAATATCTCAAGAACATTGCATATCCATACATCATGGCATGCGCATATGTATCATACAACACGATCTCACTTATTTTGAGAACATCATTATTCAATACATCTCATACATCATGACATTACATACGACTAACTCTTTACCTTTCAGGGAAAGATGCAATCGAGTTCTCGCAAGTTTTCCCCTGGTTCAGTAAAATCGATACTAAGATTTTCATTCCAGTTCAAGCTTCGAAGCCCGGAAATCAACCGGAAAACAGCTTAACCCTTAGCAAGTTATTGTAAAGCCTAGAAATCGACCAGATAGCAGTACAAGATACCATGAAACCTGGAATCGACCAGACAGTGGTATAAGACACCGTGAAGCCTGGCGCATGACCAGATAACGGTATAAGACACTGTGAAGACTGGAGCACGACCAGATAGCGGCAAGAGACACTGTGAAACCTGGAGCACGACCAGATAACAGTATAAGGTACTGCGAAGCTTAGAATTCGACCAGATAGCAGTTTACTCGGCCAATTACTATGAAGCCCAGAAATCGACCGGATATTGGTATGCCTTAAATTTAAGTTGAAACCCGGATGCTAACGGACAACCACTTAATTCCTTATGAAGCCTGGAACATGACCAGATAAGAACTGAGAAATTGCAAAGCCTGGAGGACGACCAGACAACAAGTTTAATCTCATCTTCCCAGTAAGTCGTTGTAAAACCTGGAGCACGACCAGATAGCAGTCAGTCTTATTTTCCTCAGCAAATCATTGCAAAGCCTGGAGCACGACCAGATAGAAATGCATTTTCACCTCCTCAACTAAGGGGTAATTCCCCAGTAGAGTAACAGACAACTGAAGCTCCTAAAATTCTACTTCTCTCAAGACAGAGACCATCATTCCCCAGCGAAGTCCTCCTCAACAACAGGTATACGGGTTCTCGCAAGGGAACCTCTCATGGGATCGACACTTCTTCGGATGGCATATTTAAGCCAATCTTCCGTCATTGACTTCCAAATGGAATCTATAAGCCCATTCCCAATATCACAAGACAAGCATCACTTCATGTGAGTGCAAATTTCTGGGCACTCTAGTGTTCAATCATCTTCCACCTTCAGATCACGAAAGGAAGACAAGCCAATCTACATCCTCAGGTGTAAGAAGATTGAACAGGGGCAGCTATTGTACCCCAAAATTTTCCCTCCCATATTTCTCAATACATTTCAAGTGAGGTCCTCAAATTGCTCAAGGAAGTCCAAGAGTTGACCAGACAAACCCTCTCCTAAGATAGTCTACCTAAAATTAGGGTTTCATTTTGCATCAAGATGTTTGAGTCCAAAGGATCCCAAATTCTCACCATTGTCCTAATATGTTCTCAAGATCATCCATGTCAAGTTTCAAGCATTGCAGAGGAAATTTGCTCACTCAATTGCTCAAAGGCCTGAAAATCGACTATGCTAGGGCAAAAGTTAACTGTGGCCTAAATGCAGTCAAACTTCAATATTTTTGGTCAACATTCTCATTTTGAAGTATTATTCATAATTTGATCAAGGGTTGATCATGGTTCCTCAAGGATTGCTCACAATTCATCAAAATCCAAAAGTTGCTAAATTAGGGTTTTGTAGGAAAAGTCAACTCAACTTTGACCAAGCATAACTTTCTCATACTTTATCAAAAATGACCAATCCAAAGCTCATTTTGAATAGGATGTAATTCCCTACAATTCATCTTCAGCTACCAAGTTCAAAATATGCACTCACAAGAAGATATGAATTTGGACATTATAGGTCATTTTGAAAAGTCAACAAAAACACCTTTTGGGTCAAAGCTTCATACATGAACATGGAAGACTCAATTGAGATGATACCAAAAGGGTTTCTTAGAGGACATCTTAAGCTTTCTAAAAAGTCCAAGAACACCTCTCTAGGATCAAAATTGAGGGAGTTATGCATTGACCAAATTGACCCTTTTTGCAAAATTGCCAAAAGTCAAATGTGTCCAAAATTGCATTTTTTGCTAAATGGCCCCAACTTTTTATGCTTGCACTGAGTTTGTAATGTGACCCACGACCCATGAGCCCTTCCATTTGTCACTCTTTTATTTTTGTTATTTATTTTGATTTTATTTCATTTAAATCAAATAAAATCAATATAAAATAGTGAAAATATCAAAAACTAATTAAATCTTGAGATTTTGTGCATGATTAGGTCCATTACACAGCTGAAAACAAGATCAAATCGTGCAAGGCTCATATGGATACAAAAAGATTGCATTTGCTTGTTTTAGAAAGATTTGGTGCAAGGATTGAATCATGAATCAATATTCATAATTGGAAGAGATTTGATACAAAGTTTCAACCCTAATACACTTTAGTATACATAAGGAACAAAAACATATCAAAAGAAAGAGGCTGGAGGCGTGCAAAGGCAAAGAACAAATTGCAAAAATTCAAGAAAAAAGTGCAAACTGATTTCCAAGTTTCAGGCCATCTCAAGCCGTTCTAATCACACCAATCAATGCTGGACTCCCCAGGACCGTGTTTCAATCGCTAGCAAGCTTCCCCATGCCTTGAAACGCCCTGTAAGAGTCACACGGTTTTCATATTTTCTTGAATTCAAATACATTAATTCTGGCATATTTAGCATGATTGATGGCATATTTTTAATCCTTGAAATGTTTGTGAGCTAATGGTTATGTTTAATTGCATTTTTGTTGACTGAACACGAAACTGCCATGGCTAGGGTTCTTTCTTTGTTTTTAGGGTTTTCTTGTACAGGGAAAATTGTCCAGTGATAATGGTACCATGATGCTCGTGAGGTTGCAACGAGTTGATTGGTACCATTGGTTTTGATTTATCATGCGTGTACAAGGTTTTGGAAATACACAGGGGCTATACCTACGCTTGATGTCCGTAGGTAAAGGTCTTTTATCTAAAACGACGGAAGCAACTAAGAAGACAATGGCGTGGCAGTATGTGAGTGGCTTGTTTGAATCTGCACGCGTTTTGGGAAGCGTGGCATGTTATTTGTATTATATTTTATTTATTTCGTTATTATTACAACTAACAAGCTAGCCCAGATGGTGAGATTGTTGGCCTTTGATGCACACGTCCTGGGTTCGATCCCAGATGTGTGCATTTTATTTTCTCAACATTTTTGGGGCAATCCAATGTATCATATGGCAAGGGATCTATCATGCACTATCCAGATTTGGCCGTCCTATCCATCAATGCCCCAGATCCAAGGCTATCCCTTGAAGGTCCACCATGCGCCTAAGTCAAGCATGCATACAGGATTGAATAAAGTCAAAAAGGCCAGGAGTTGTTGGGCCAAAAAATCAGATTCACCCCCCCCTTTTACTAAACAGCAAACATGCCCATTCTTTCTCTTTTCTATTTTTTTCTTTTATTTAATTTAATTTGCTTAAATATTTTTTAACAAAATCAATTTCTTTTTAACAAAATCATAAAATCAAGAGTTTGTAAAAAATTAGAATTAGTTTGATTTTTTTTATCAAATTTAATTTAATATTAGTTTAATTTAATCTAGGGTAATTCTAACTTTTTTTAGATAATTAAAATCAATTAGAAAAATTAGGGTTAGACTCTTGATTTAATTTTTATATCTTTCTCAAAAAATAAAAATCCAAAAATAGGTTAATTTAATTATTTTTCTCAAATTAAATAAAATTAGTAATTAGGTTTTTGTTTTTATTCAATTAAACTTTATTTTCTCAAATAACACAAAAAAACGACAAAAAAAAAAGATTTTTCCTTTACATTACAATTAGGCTTAGTTGGGGTCAAAATCCTAATTATTTTGCATTTGATTCATCGCGCGCGTTTTTATTCCTTTTGCAATATTGATGTAACTGTCTACGGTATGTAATAGTTTAATCTAGGATTTTCTTTATTTATCGTCTTTGCGGATTTTTTTGGCTATGTAATTAATCCCTACCCCGAAGCCTTGTAATAGCGTAGTTTTACTTTCTCGCATTTTAATTATCGCAAATATTAACTGTTTAGATGTATGTTAATAGGATTGTATGACAAGATTGTATGATAATTTAAAACGGCTAGAAAACCCTAATGTGCAAAGATAATAACTGAAATCAAATCACTCGCACATGCGCACTCTTAGGGTATACTCTCACTTCGGTTGCCTTCGGTAAACGATCATTAAGTATAGGGTGTCTTAGTGGTTACCCTCCTGTCTAACAAAGATCAAAAGTCCCATTCGGAAATGTTACCTCGGAAACGTCGCCTCGGAAATGTTGCCTCGAATATGATCTTAAGACTCTAGGGTTATTACTAAGACGTCTTAACATTGCTTTAGTGATCGTACGTCCCTTAGGAATTGACCCTTACAAATCCAACGACGGTGCTACCTATTTCTCAATAGTAGGATATCATTGCCTAAAGGAAACGAGAACAGAAACGATATTTTTTTCGAGTAGGTAGATAACTGTTAGGTACTTGCTCAAGTCAAACTTTTCACACCATACACTTTCAAACAAACTTTTCAAACTAAAGTTTTCAAAACACTTCGTAACACTCTTGAGGACAGAAACAAGGGTTAAAACGAAGTAAAACATTTTTCAAAACAAAGCACACACACAAGCAATTTAAAAAATGAGCAAGTACCTAAGAGCCCATGGAAAACCATGGATAGGAAGGGTGCTAACACCTTCCCTTTCTATAATCTACCCCCCGTACTCAGAAACATCTCGAAAAAGGATTTTTTCTGTACTTTTTTCCTTTCTGATTGGATGAAATAAAAGTCGATGGCGACTCTTGCTTACTGCGACATTTTGCAAACAAAAAACGCAAAATGTAAACCAGTATTTAACAGTCGGTTCTGCCACCGTATCACACTATTCCTTAATAATGGGATAGGGTTGTCTAAAGGAAAATGAACAGACTTTTTCGAGTAGGTAGATTAACTTTTAAGTACTTGCTCAAACAAATAAAATTTTCACACCAACACCTTTCAAAACAATTTTTAAAACAACTTCGTCACATCCTTGAGGACTGATACAAGGGTTATCACGAAGTAAACTTTTTTTCAAAAGAAGCACACACACACACAAGCAATTTTTAAAATGAGCAAGTACCTAAGAGCCCATGGAAAACCATGGATAGAAAGGGTGCTAACACCTTCCCTTTCTATAATCTACCCCCCGTACTCTGAAATATTCTCGAAAAAGGTTTTTTATGTTCTTTTTCCTTTTCCTGATTGGATAAAATAAAAGTCGATGGCGACTCTTGCTTACCGCCATATTTTGCAAACAAAAAACGCAAAACGCAAACCAGTATTAATAGTCGGTTCTGCCAACGTATCACACCTGGACCCGACTAGATAACAACTAGCTACAATTCCCCACAAGACACTATGAAGCCTGGAATCCGACCAGATAATAATACAATTTTTCAAAAACTAGAAGCCTGGACCCGACCAGATAGTAGTTACCACTTCAAGTTACTACGAAGCCTCGACCCGACCAGATATCAGTTTCAACTTCATCATTTCTAGCAAGATACTGCAAAGCCTGGAATCCGAACAAATAGCAGATAACTTTCTTATCCCAACAAATTACCGTGAAGCCTGGATCCGACCAGATAACAGTTGACTTCCTCATCCTCAGCAAGTTGTGAAGCCTAGATTCGACCAGATAACAGCTAGCATTCAAGAGATAATCCCCAACATCAATCCAAGATTCAAAATTCCTCAGCAGCAGTCAGGGATTTATTTTCCTGGACAAATATGCATCCTACATTCATACATCTTAGCATATACATACAAAACGCATTTAACATAATTCGCCTTGTGAACATCATGCATACATATACATTTAACTATCCTTTTTTCCACAGGTGAAACATCAAGTTTTAGTATAAATTGAACAAAAATTTATGCTGATACTTCTTCCAGTATTTACCATCCTTCCTCCAAATGGCATCTATAAGCCCATTCCCAATCCATCTTTGAGTGCAAATTTCTGGGCACTCTAGTGTTCAATCATCTTCCACCTTCAGGTCACGAATGGCGGATCTGCCAATCTAACTCTTCAGGTCTAAGAAGATTGAACATGGGCAGCTGTTGTACCCCAAAATTTTCCCTCTCATTTCTCAAGTAATCTCTCACAAGATCTCCTTTGGTTTAAGATTGTACAAGGTTTGATCAGCTTAAGACACATCCTCAAGCACTGATGGCTGAAAATTAGGGTTTGAGTTTGCACAAAGACAAATGGACTTTTAATACCCCATATGACTTTCATGGATCATTTTGGACCCTCAAGATTGCTCATGTCAAGTTTCAAGTTTTGGATCACATTTTTGCGCAGTCAATTGATCAGTTGACCTAAAATCAACTATATTGGGGAAAAAGTCAACTGTGATCAATTTACAGTCAAACTTCATAATTTTTTATCCAGATCAACATAATGAACTCATATATGTCATTTGATCAAATTTGGATCACAATTTCTCAAGAAATTTGATCAGATCATCAAAAGGGCAAAATGGTCAAAATTAGGGTTTTGATTGAGAATGTGCAATTTCTGATTTTTGACCTAACAAATGACTTATTGGTTTGAGACATGATCTCAAGGCTTCAAATGCATCATTTTGACCTAATGGCATGGCTCAAAACATCTCTGAAGATTAATTGATAGATGAATTTCAATCAACTGATGAAAAGTCAATTGTGCACTAAAAAGTCAAACTTTGATTTTTTGATCAAAATCAAGTTCCAAAGATCACAATTCATCAAAACATGTCAAAATATGAAACTTGTTCATCAAGAAATCAAAAAGTCAAGATTTCATTTTGAAAAGTCAAAATTTCTAAACTTAGAAATTTTTCTAAGTGTTGGAAAATTCATATTTTTTCATAACTTTGAGCCAAATTTTCACCATGATGTAAGATGATTCAAAGGAAGCTTCCAACATGAAAGCTGTAGATCTCAGTGAGATCTAAAACATTTTAGAACACAACTTCTTCTAAAAATGCATGGATTTCAAGTTATGATTTTAAGAAGACATGTTCATGAAACTTGAAAAGTTAGTGAAATTTTGCCCTAGTTCAGGCAGGATTTTGACCTAACTTCATGGCAATTTTTCACATAGTTCCAAGATGAATCTTCAAAAATGTCAAACATAGAGGTTGTATAGGTATTTACAAGCTTTACAAAATGTCCAAGAACTCATTGAGATCATATTTGAGCAAGGAGAATCGAAGGCAAGGAGTTAGGGTTTCATTCTTGAATTACAAGTCATTTCTTGATGAACACATGCTTCAATCTTAATGCTAGGCTGCATAATATTTAATTTGCAGGCCTCAAACTTGTTTGTCACTCCATAATTAATATTTTTCACAGCTTCTAGAAGCTTTAATCTAAGAATTCAATGCATTGCCCATGCTTAATACCATTTTAGGAAGAAAGGCAACATTGCCATTTTGGAAAAGTGGCTTTATGCACAAAGTACACTCTTCTTGAGCCTCTAACTTGTTGTTCTGAACACACACAACATGTATGCTCATAAGAAACATGTTTAAAGCTTATAAGCCACCCTATAAGCCAGTTGTTGTACCCCAAAATTTGCCCTCTCATTTATCAAGATTTTCCTCACAAGACTTCTTGGACTCCAGACAAGATTAAGGTTTGCTCAGCTCAAGACATCACTTTGCACTGATAGCCTGAAATTAGGGTTTGAGTTTGCACAAGGATTTTTAGACCATCAATTCTTCATGTGACTTTAATACACCATCTTGGACCCCTAATATTTCACATGACAAGTTTCAAGCCTTGAATCACATTTTTGACCAGTCAATTGGACAGTTGACCTAAAAATCAACTGTATTGGGAAAAAGTCAACCAGGGCCAATTTACAATCAAACTTCATAATTTTTTATCCACAACAACATTCTAGGCTCCTATGTACCATTTGATCAAGTTTGGATCACAACTCCTCAAGAAATTTGATCAAATCATCAAAAGGGCAAAATGGTCAAAATTAGGGTTTTGACTGAGAAAGGGCAATTTCTGATTTTTAACCTAGCCAATGACCAATTGGGTTCAAGCATGATTTCAAGGACTCAATAGAATCATCTTGACCTAATCACATAGTTCAAAAGATCTCAAATGCATAGGATTGACAGATGAATTTTACAGTCAACTGATCAAAAGTCAACTGTACACTGAAAAGTCAAACTTTGACTTTTTGGTCAAAATCCAGTGCCAAGGGTCATAATTCATAAAGATGTGTCAAAATGTGAAACTTGTTGACCAAGAAACCTAAAATTGCAAATTAGGGTTTTAATTTGAAATTTTTCATAACTTAGAATTTTTCTAAGTATGGAAAATTTCTTATTTTTTTCCAACTTTCAACAACTTTTTCACCATGATGAAATTGGATTCAAAGAAAACTTCCAACATGAAAATTGTAGTCCTCCATGAAATCTAAAACTTTTATTCACAAAGTTTTCCCAAAAGATGCTTTGATCTCAAGATATAAATTTGTGAATAGGGGTCCATGAACTAAAAGACTTAGTGAAAATTTGCCCTAATTTAGGCAGGATTTTTTTTGACCCAACTTCATGGGAATTTTTCACCTAGTTCCAAGAGGTATCTCAAAATTCATTTCAAAGATGGATTGTAGAGCATGTTGCAAGATTTCCAAAATGTCCAAGAACTCCCCAAGACCATTTGTGGTTAGTGAGAATCGAAGAAGAGAAAATGGCATTTTATCACTTTTGTTCAAGCCATTTTCACAATCCACCAACTTGCAAATCAGATCCTAGCATGATTGTACCTTGCACTACAGGTCCTAATCCCTTATACACTCCATAATTAAATGCTAGCTCAGTGGTTAATGGCTTTATTTTAACCTTTAGAGTATTGTACAAGAGTTTAATCCATAAATGGCATAAAGGGCACATTGCCATTTTCATAAAGCATGCTTTTTGCAAATTTGCAATTCTTAAGCCATGGACCTGTTTCTTTTGTGCAAGCAATGTCCACATATATCCAGCAATGTTTACCAACTATTATCAGCCCTAGAACTAGCAAGTACAAGCTTTTGGCACAAGTCATTTCACTTTTCTTCAAAAGCAAGAAAAGTTGCAAAAGTCAGGGGAACTTGCACATCTGATAAAGGGTGAGCTTGGATTCATTCTAAACAACTTTAAAAACTTGTCTCAAGCAGAAACACGAAAGCAAAAGATCCTAAACACTCTAAAACTGAAAAAACACATTTTTCTGCCCAAGCATTACAGTTTCTGCAAAACACTAGCCATCTCAATATTTGCTCGTGCGTTTTGCTTTGTAACACATCAAACATCTTCCATACATCCTACCTAAACTATCCAAGTCCTTGTCCTGGTTCTGTAAGCCCTATTTCAGACATCACCATTTCCATTTTGGAAGGTTGCAGGTTGACTCGTGCAGGAAGTTTCAGCCATCCACAAGGCCAGCTAAGCATTGGAATAGCTTGAGGGAACTTCAAGGAAGCTCACACGATCTTCAGGCCTCCCTCAAAGTCCCTACATTGCCATATCCAAACTCAGCTGAACAAGGTATTTTTCAAAACTCTATCTATCTATTTAGGAATCCTTAGGCTTTGATTTGTGAAGCAAAGATGTAGTCCTTAACTTGCTGAAGCTGTACATATGCATAGTTGTCATTTATATTAACTGAGTAGTGAGAATTTGAAGCTTGAAGTTCATAGAAAAATTAGGTCAGAAATTAGGGCTACAGAAATTCTCCATGATCCTTGAGAGTTAGATTATGTTCTTTATATCACTGGAATCGTGAGATCATAAGCTACATTTTTTGTGTTATGAGTTTTTGATTTTATGCAAGCTAGAGCAAGATACAGGTTTGAAGCAAAAAGTGCACGTTTGGGAGAGGCTGGAGGACAGGGATGAAGTCCTGGGCCTGGCACGCCTTAGGCCTGTTTGTTCTACTTTTCACACCCCCTTGATCCACTATCCACTATCCACACCCCCTTTGCATATTTTGTATATTTTTCATATTTTCTTTTCATTTTTATATTTATTGCGTTTATTTATTTTTATGAACATGAAAAAATCTTGAAAAATATTTTCTTTATTTTTTGCATTTTATTTTATTTTTTATCTTATTTTTTGCATAAAATATTAATTATTTAGAATAATAGGATCTATTTTCTTAAAATAAATAGTAAACATATTTAAAAATATCATACATTTTTATTTTTATTATTCATACACATAAAATATTATTTCCACATATATTTTAATTTTTAATATTTTTAAATAATTTTATTTATTTTTTCTTGTACATAAATGGATAAAATAAAATAAATATAGAATATATATTTCTTTTAATCAAAAACTAGGGTTTTACCCCTTTCAAAAATAACAATATTATTTTTCTTATTTTTAGGACTTAAATAATTTTATTTTCTCATACATAAAACAACTACAAAATATTTTTTGCATAATTACATTTTATTGCATATTTAAATACTTGTTTATTTATTTAATTTGTAAATATTCAATTGGGTTGTAATAATATTTTAGGGTTTTATTTTGTGAAAATATCCCCATTCAAAAAACTTGTATCCCCGCTCCCATAATATTCGTTGTAATAGCTTAGATTTATTTTACGCAATTTATCGCATTATATACATGTTTAGTAAAATTAGGGTTTGCATGATAAGACGAAAATCAAACAAATAGCAAAGACCTAATACAAGACAAACAAAAGCATGTAAAATGACAACACATTGCACACAAGCACCCCTAGGGTTTCACCCACTTGGTTACCAAAACAAAATGGCCATGGTATGCATGCAAGGTATCTTGGCAATACAAACAAATAAGATCATAGTTCCTCGATGACGCTACCAAAAGGTTGCCTAAACAAATGATCTTAGTCCCTTAAAACTTGCTAAGATACTTGGAAATATTGCTATCATGGTCATACGATGACCCACGCCCGTCCCGTTTAACATCCAAAGATAGGGTTGTTTACCAAATCAATGGTAAATCAACAATGACAAAGGAATTAAAATGTACAAGAAAGACTTTTGAGTAGGTAGATAGATTCTAGTAACTTGATCAACTTCAAAACAATGCTTGCTATTTTCAAACACACACACATTTTAAAACATTTTCCAAACAACTTTCAAAACATTGAAACATTTTTCAAAAGACAAACATCTTTGTATACATTCTTACGAACGAGAATCATTACAAAGATTACCTAAACGATGGCCTCTTTTCAGAATACTTTCAAAACCACACAAAGAACCATTTAAAACAATTGAAAAAGCAAAGCAAGTGATCTAAACAAGTAACTAAGAGCCCATGGAAAACCATGGATGAAAAGGGTGCTAGCACCTTCCCTTTTCATAATCTACCCCCTAACTCAAGAAAACATCTCAAAGGTCTTTCCTGTGCTTTTTTACCATTCCTTTTGGATAAAAGAAAAGTCGATGGCGACTGTTGCTAACCACAACATTTACGAACACAAACGCAAAACCTCAAGTCAGTTCTCCCACCGCATCACAGAACTGGCGACTCTGCTGGGGATATTCAAAATAGTGGGGTTACCTTAGGGTTTTAGATCACCTTTACATGCTTACCTTATTTGACTTGTTTGCTTTACACTTTGGTTCTATTGTTTGGGTTTAAATCCTCTACCCGGATTTTGGAAACATTCATAGGTAAATAGCAATACGTTGTGGAAACTGTGTGGGGTATACCGACATGGTCTAAGCAATAGCTATGTTAGTGTGACATATTTGTGGGTATCGGTAGCCTTTGAGTCAATCAAAGAGAATACAAGGCCGCTGAGTGATGTCATGAAGCACTAACGAACTTCTAGAACCTTTACTTGACCAACTTGGCCTTTTAGGATGTAGTGAGATAACCGGCTTTGGTGCAATCCGAAGTTGGTATATACTCGATACTACACTCATTGAGGGCTGGTTCCTTGGAATATTTCGGTCGCCAGTAAAGAGGCTGAATTGAAACAATAAACAAGGAAACAATCCAGTGATATTGAGCTCCTTAGAACCCGGTTACTATTTCTAGGACAGGTTGAGCCAACTAAACTTCAAGAGGGTATTTACCTATGAAACCCCATGCAAGCCTAAACTAGGAACTTGTGTGATTTGCTTGTACATATATACTAGTGCATAACATCATGGACATCATGAACATCATATGCATTCACTAACCATTTCAAGGATTTTAGAGATTCATCTTTGTTCTTGTTTTGTAGGTTATGGATTCACTTCGCAGAAAAACTATCCAAATCAACCTTGTAAGAATTCCTCCACAACTCAAAGAGCTAGCTTCAAGTATTCCTGAGAATTCTCCATTCACCGAGAGACATGGTCGTCTACTCAACTTGGTCACCACCAACACAGAGGAGGATATGCTGAAAGTTCTCTTCCAGTTCTTTGACCCTTTGCATCATTGCTTCACATTTCCTGACTACCAACTTGTGCCTACTTTGGAGGAATTTTCTCAACTCCTAAGGATTCCTATTCTCAATCAACTACCCTTCAACGGTACAGAAAGAGATCCAAAGCCAGAAGAGATTTCTCAAGCCCTGCACTTGCACTCATCTAATGTCACAACACATTGGGAAACTAGAAATGGTGTCAAAGGCTTCTTGGCAAAAGTTTCTGTTATAGAAGGCCCAAAGCTGATGGAATTCCTTGGACTTATAAGATTTTGAGGAGATTGTAGCTCTTCTCATCTATGGGATGGTCTTGTTCCCTAATTCTGACCAACTTATAGTTGTGAGCGCTGTCAAAATCTTCATGTCTCGCAACCTGGTACCTACATTGCTTGGGGATATCCTCCACTCTTTTCACACTCGTACAGAGTATGGCTATGGCTACCAATGAGGGCTTTAAAGACTACGCGCAAAAGTGGAGGGATTTAGCCGGAAGGGTGCAACCACCTTTGTCAGAAAGAGAGCTAGTGGACATGTTCTTGGGGACTCTGTCAGGTCCTTTCTTCAATCACCTGATTGGAAGCTCCTCTGCAGGTTTCACTGAATTAAATTTAATTGGCGAGAGGGTTGAAGCCGGTATTAGAAATGGGAAAATTCAGAAGGACGCGTCTGCCTCAACTGCTGCAAAAAAGCCCTTCACGGGAAGAAAAGAGGTGTCTGCTGTCTATGCCCAGAGAAATCAGGGAAGAACCGAAAGACGACCAACAGTGGGGGCCGTTATGATTCAAAAGTCTGCATCAGATCAGCCGAGAAACAACCAACCGAGAAATGATCAGCCGAGAAATAACCAACAAAGGGTGGAAAGGCTTGTAAGGCAATTCCCAAGATAAACATGACTCCCACTAAAGTCCTACCACATCTCTTGAAGTTGAATCTGGCCATGCTAAAAGAGGCCCAAAAAAATCCTAATACCGCTTTTCCACATTACCATCCCAACGCCAGATGCGCGTACCATTCAGAAAATCCAGGGCACTGAAGAACAAGATTCAAGATCTGATCGATGCTAAGGAAGTTGAATTTGAAGCTCCTGAGAAACCAAATGTAATCTCCGCTCCAATGCCTGGGCATGGACATAATGCCAGTGCTATGGAAGAAGATCTGTTTGTTTCTACGGTGGATGAACTGTTAACTCCTCTCCTAACCATCAAGTTGAATTTGTTGAAAGTTGGAGTGTTCCCAGGTTGTGACCAAGATTTCCATACTTTCCTGTCCTCATCATTTGACTATCCCCTGTTGAAGAAAGGTATCCAACAACTGATTGATAACCAGGAAATTTTGTTTGAGAAAGCTCCTATTTCACCCATTCCAATTCCAGAAGTTTCAATAATAACCATATACGCCAATCCTTCCAGGGTTCCTAAAAAACCCATTAGGATTACATCTGCTCCTATGACTACTCCATTGAAGATAACAATGCCCAGGCCTGCCCCATACAAATCCGATAAAATGGTACCATGGAACTATGGTGGAGAAATCTACTACCATGGTGTCAAACAGATTGAACAAACTACCGAAGAAGAAAGCTCCGAAGAGGATAATCCCGACATCGGTAACATTGCAGGAACAAGCAAGGTTACCTGTAGTGGAAGAATCTTTTCTCGAGAGATTGCTCCTCCGACAGCAATCTTTGGACCTGTGGCCATTCCGAAGATAACCTCCGCACTAGTAATTGTACCTACAAGTGTACCCGCCAACAATAACAATACAATTCCTATCCCTATTCCCGCTGCCGAGAATAAAGGAAAGAATGTTCGAGAGGAGCCTGTCCTGACGAAGGCTCAATCACTAGTCATTCCTAAAACATCCAAGAAGGATATGGAAGAAATCCTAAGGATCATTAAGAAAAGTGATTATGATGTGGTGGAACAACTGGGGCAGACCCCCTCCAAAATCTCTATGTTAGCATTGCTGCTTTGCTCTGAGGCACATGTTAAAGCTTTGGTCAAGTTTCTGAAGACAGCGCACGTGCCGCAAGAGACTTCAGCTGACCAATTCAAAGAGTGTGTAGCTAGTCTGACAGCTGACAATGGCCTGGGTTTCTCCGATGCTGACTTGACATCCAAAGGGAGAAAACATAACGACGCACTACATGTCTCAGTGGAGTGTAAAGGAACGACCCTAGCTCATGTTTTGGTTGATACTGGGTCATCTTTAAATGTCTTGTCGAAGAAAGCCCTTGATAGGTTGGATTGTGAAGGGTTGACTCTAAAACCCAGCAATATAGTGGTTAGAGCTTTTGTTGGATCTAAGAGGATGGTCCATGGGGAGTTGGAAATCCCAATCAAGGTGGGAACTCAGGTTTTCAACTCAACATTCTACGTGATGGACATCCGTCCTTCTTACTCTTGTCTGTTGGGATGCCCCTGGATTCATAATGCCGGTGTCGTCACCTCCACCTTACACCAAATGATCAAGTACCCCGTCCAAGGGAAGATTATAATTGTCCATGGGGAAGAGGAATATATGATTAGTCATCTGAATTCCTTCCGTTATGTTGAGTTAGATGGCGAATTCATAGAAACCCCTTTCCAACATTTTGAAGAAGTCTCTGAGGAAATAGCGGCGACCAAGGCGGTATCCTCAACTCTTGTGATCACGAGACCTCCACCTCGGATGTCATATCTCAAGGATGAAAGGGAAGTAGTGGAAAAAGGGGGAAGCACAATCTGGGGTCAGCTTCCAGACTTTCCTTTCAAAACAGACAAATTTGGCTTAGGGTTCTCTTCAACTACTCAGAAAGTCGTGCGCCGCGCCTGTGCTGGAGGGCCACCTGTGAAGATCAGCCACCAAGGGGTTAATGCACTAGAGGACAGTGAAGAAGAGGGCAGCCTGGAAGATTGGATATTTCCTACTGTCAGTGGAGGACTGTGCAACTGGGAAGCAAAAGACTTTGTTTCGATTACTTTCATACCGCAGTAATTTATCTTTTCCATTTCTGTTGGATCTATAATAATTCATAAACAATTTGCACTTTTTCAACCTTGTGTCTTACCCGAGGCATATAGGTCCATTTGTAATGGTTCTTATTTCATTTTCATATGTCATTTAATGAATCATGGACGCTTTTCATATTTAAACCTTTTATGCTCATTGTCTTTCTTTTACATTTTTGTCGTTTT
The DNA here is from genome assembly GCA_948472305.1 of Vicia faba. Lineage (NCBI taxonomy): Eukaryota > Viridiplantae > Streptophyta > Magnoliopsida > Fabales > Fabaceae > Vicia > Vicia faba. The sequence continues at coordinate 258,284 of CATIWC010000562.1, forward strand.
AAGATGGCTATCCCTTACACACACCCACACTCACAAATGCAGGTACCCTTCCATTCCGGATCCCATGGGTAACGATACTGCTATAGCCTTGAATGACTCTGAAGATCTGATCTACCAAGCCGAATACAAAGGTGAGGAAGATTGTGAGGCTCCAGGGGAATTGGCCAGATTACTATAGCAAGAGGAAAGAGCAATTTAGCCTCATGAGGAGCAGTTGGATACAACCAACTTGGGTACTGAGGAAGATAAGAAGGAAATCAAAATAGGTGCCAATCTAGAGCCAAGTGTAAAGGAGCGCTTAATTCAGCTTTTGCATGATTATGTTGAGATCTTTTCCTGGTCATACGAAGACATGTCGGAACTGGATACAGACATTGTGGTACACCATCTACCCACAAGAGAAGACTGTCCACCAGTGAAGCAAAAGGTCCGCCGAATGAGACCTGACATGTCAGAAAAGATTAAAGCAGAAGTTATGAAACAATTCAATGTTGGATTTCTGGCTGTTACTTCCTATCCTTAATGGGTTGCTAACATTGTGCCCGTGCCTAAGAAGGACGGCAAAGTGATAATGTGCATGGATTATATAGATTTAAATAGGGCCAGCCCTAAAGATGATTTTCCACTTCCGCACATCGACATCCTGGTTGACAACACAGCTCAACACAAAGTATTTTCTTTCATGGACGGATTCTCAGGCTATAACCAGATCAAAATGGCACCTGAGGACATGGAGAAAACTACTTTTGTTACACAGTGGGGTACGTTCTACTACAAAGTGATGCCACTCGGACTGAAGAATGCCGGGGCAACCTATCGACGCGCCATGGTAGCTTTGTTTCATGATATGATACATCATGAGATAGAGGTCTACGTAGATGACATGATATCCCGATCACAAACTGAAGAAGAACACCTTGATCACTTGCAAAAGCTGTTTGTCAGGTTGAAGGAGTACAAACTCAGATTGAACCCAAACAAGTGCACATTCGGAGTCCGGTCCTGTAAACTTTTAGGTTTCATTGTCAGCAACAAAGGCATCGAGGTTGATCCTTCCAAAGTCAAAGTTATACAAGAAATGCCTGTTCCTCGCACTGAGATGGAGGTCAGAGGTTTCTTGGGACGCCTAAACTACATTGCTAGGTGCATTTCTCACCTAACATCTACTTGTGAGCCAATCTTCAAGCTGTTGGAGAAAGATCAAGTAGTTAGATGGAATGATGACTGTCAAGTTGCTTTCGATAAAATCAAGGAGTATTTGCTAGAGCCTCCTGTCCTGATGCCACCCGTCGAAGGAAGACCGCTAATCATGTATCTGACCGTCTTAGAGAATTCAATGGGGTGCGTACTAGGGAAGCATGACGAGTCTGGCCGAAAAGAGCATGCCATTTATTACCTTAGCAAAAAGTTTACCGAATGTGAAACCAGATATTCACTGCTCGAGAAAACTTGTTGCGCTTTGGTATGGGCTGCTCGCCGGCTAAGGCAGTACATGTTGAATCATACCACTTTGCTGATATCTAAGATGGATCCGATAAAGCACATCTTTGAGAAGCCTGCTCTGTTTGGAAGGATAACTAGATGGCAGATGATCCTAACAGAATACGATATACAATACACGACCCAAAAAGCTATAAAGGGGAGTGTGCTAGCTAACCATCTGGCTCATCAAGCTGTTGAAGATTATCAATCCATGAAGTTTGACTTCCCTGACGAAGACATCATGACATTGGACAACTGTGAAGAGATCATACCATATGACGTACCTGAACAAGGATCCCGATGGACCCTGTACTTTGATGGGGCATCCAATGCACTTGATAACGGTATCAGCGCTGTGCTTATATCTCCAGAAGGTTGCCATACTCCTTTCACTGCCAGACTTTGCTTCAACTGTACGAACAACATGGCAGAGTACGAGGCATGCATCTTTGGACTCAAGGCTGCCATAGACTTAGGAATCAAATCTTTAGATGTGTTTGGGGACTCAGCTTTGGTCATCAGTCAGATCAAAGGAGAGTGGGATACTAAACATCCAAACTTCATCCCTTACAAAGAACATGTCTTGACATTGCTACCACATTTCGAGCAGATTACCTTCGAGCACTTCCCAGGAGAAGAAAATCAGCTAGCATATGCTCTAGCTACAATGTCATCTATGTTTAAACTTAACTGGGATAATGAGGCTCCCCAAATTACCATTCAACGAATGGATGAACCGGCCCACTGGCACGAGATTAATACCGAAGAAGTAGTGGACCAGCTGTGGTTTCATGAAGTCAAAAGGTATCTCGAGACCCAAGAATATCCTAAAGGAGCTTCAGTCAACGACAAAAAGTTCTTAAGGAGATTCTCAGCTAAGTTCTTCCTAAGTAATGGCATCCTGTACAAGCGCAATCATGATTCTATTCTGCTCCGTTGTGTGGACAAGATTGAAGCTGAAAAGATCATGGTAGAATTGCATGAAGGTACCTTTGGCACTCACTCTAGCGGGCATACGATGGCTAAGAAGATTCTACGGGCAGGCTATTACTGGTCTACCATGGAAGCTGACTGCTATCAACACTCCCGGACTTGCCATAAATGTCAAATCTATGCGGACAAGGTGCACGTGCCTCCAGTTCCTCTAAATGTCCTAACAACTCCTTGGCCCTTCGCTATGTGGGGAATCAATATGATTAGAGAGATCAAGCCTACAGCATCCAATGGACACCTCTTCATTTTAGTGGCCATTGATTACTTCACCAAGTGGGTCGAAGCAGCTTCCTTCGCATCCGTTACTAAGAATGTTGTTGCCCGCTTCATCAAGCAGAATCTTATTTTCCGGTACAGTATCCCCGAAAGGATCATCACTGACAACGGTACAAACCTTAACAATACTATGATCACCGCTTTGTGCGAGCAAGTCAAGATTCAACATCACAATTCATCCCCCTATCGGCCAAAGATGAATGGTGTTGTTGAAGCTGCTAACAAAAATATCAAGAAGATCATACAAAAGATGACAGTCACCTACAAGAACTGGCATGAGATATTACCGTCTGCTCTTCACGGGTACCGTACCACGGCACACACATCAACTGAGGAAACACCCTATTCTTTGGTATATGGCATGGAGGTTGTTTTACCTATCGAGGTTTAGATTCCCTCCTTGAGAATCATGAAAGATGCTGGTTTGAGTGAAGACGATTGGATTCAGACCCGACTTGATCAGTTGAACTTGATTGACGAGAAGAGACTTATTGCTGTTTGCCATGGTCAGACGTATCAAAAGCGGGTGATCAAGGCTTTCAACAAGAAAGTCAGATGCCAGGTATATTAAGTTGGGGACTTAGTGATCAAGCGCATTATCTTGCCACAAAGTGATCCCAGGGGCAAATGGACTCCTACCTATGAAGGACCATTTGTAATCAAGAACATCTTTTCTGGTGGGGCAATGATTTTAACCACCATGGACGGTGACGACCTGCCGCACCCTGCGAACGCAGACATAGTCAAAAGATACTACACATAAGAGATCCGCTAGGTTGACACACCTAGGCAAAAAAAGGGCATCCCGGTGAATCGAAAACCCGAAAGGGCGGTTCAGGAAAAAATTAGGGATAAAATATAAAAAATCTGTACACCCGGCAAGTTGAAAACCCGAAAGGGCGACTTGGGCAAAAAAGGGTTTCCCGGTGGACTGAAAACCTGAAAGGGCGGTCCAGGCAAAAGTTAGGGAATTAAAGCGTATGACTATGTCTCGTCGGATCACTTTAAGGACAATCTCTTCACTGACAAACTCTGAGCTTCTGATCAACTCAATCATCTTCGGACGAAACAACGGATGAACAAGATATTCAGAGATACGAAGGCTATAGCAGAATGGGAACCCCATGGATTTTTTTTACACATAACTATCTTTCTTTGTATAAATTTTTCTTACTTTTATGACATCACCCTCTTACTAGGATGTCTGTCTCCTTTGTACAAAACACTTATTCAAAGTAAATACAAAGATACATCTTTCAAAGTACAGAAAACTATTTGCCTTTTTCTTTTACACTTGTGTTTTATGTGCAAAAAAACGTCCAATGATTCATTGATGAACATATGCATTTGAACATAATCACTGTTTACAAATAAACAGGATGGAAAAGAACCATTACTGACAGACTGAAAGGATAGGAAAACGTCTTTAGGCTATTCCAGGAGCGCTCCCTACAGTACGTCATTAAAATCCCCTGCAGAGCCCAACTTTGAACTCTAGATCCCTAGTGGAGCTAAAATTTCAAACCCTTAATTCCTATCAGAGTTAAAATTTCAAACTCCCAATCCCCAGCGGAGCCAAAGTTTTTAACTATCAATCCCCAACGGAAACCATCCAGTTTCTCTAAATTCCCCAACAAGTTAACTTGAAGTCTGGAAATCAACCAAGATAACAGTTAACTTTTGTCTCTCCCCAACCTAGGATAATTCCCCAGTAGGGTGGCAGACAACCGAAAACTCCTGAACTTACTCTCCCGCAGTAAGTCTTCTTCCCCACAGAGTTTTTATTCCTCAACAGAATGAAGATTCTCATTCTCAATTCCCCAGTGAAGTCGCCTAAGTTTTCATTGTTCCCCAATGGAATGAAGATTCTCCGTATTAATTCCCCGCAGAAGCCATCAGAGTCTTCCTTCTTCTCCAGCAGATCAAGGTTTCCCATTGTGTAACCCTCAGTGGAAGTCATCAAAATTCTCTAGATTCCCCAAACAGATTACTCAGGCAGTATATGGCATTGCTTGTAATAGAATTTTTTTCAGTACTCCAACTTCAAGACATAAAGGATCCTCACATCTCCATAGAAGTTGTCAAGGATTTTTTTTATCCCCAACAGTCGCCCAAGATTTCTTATCCTCGGCAGTCAAGGATTTATTTTCGCCGGCAGCAGTCAAGGTTTTTTATTATCCCCAGCTGTCAAGGATTTATTTTCCTCAGCAATACAACAAATCAGCTTACACGCGCATACATTACATCTATATATCATGAACATTGAAAAAACACATTTATTGCATCATACATTTCATGCAACATAACTTTATGTTTCAGCTAACATTTTTCCCTTTTCAGGATAAGATTAACAAGCTACCATTAACAGTATACAATCATGATACAGTACAAATACACTCCAGACGCGGCATTCATTCTGTTGCTCATTCAGATTCAGATTTCAGATACAGTTCAGATACGCTCCAGATACGGATGTCATCCTGATACTTATTCAGATTTCAACTATCAGATACAGCTTAGATACGCTCCAGACACGGAAGCCATTCTATTTCTCATTCAGATCAAACTTCTAGATACAGTACAGATACACTCCAGGCATGAAAGTCATTCTTTTGCTCATTCAGATTCACACTTCAGAAACAGTCCAGATACGCTCTAAACACGGTTGCCATTCTATCACTTATTCTGATTCTCCCCAGCTCAGAGACGCTCCAGACACGGATGCTATTCTATTGCTCATTCAGATCCCAGTTACCAGATACAGTTCAGAGACGCTCCAGACACGGATGCTATTCTGTTTCCCATTACAAGTCTCCAGATACAGTTCAGATACGTTCCAGACGCAAATACCATTCTGACACTTATTCTTCTGACTTACAACTTACAATTCAGCAAACATTCTTGGATGGAATCTACAAGCCCATCTCCAACAAGATTCTATCACATCTCCAAATTGAATCTTTAAGCCCATTTCCTCGACTACATTTTGACGAGTGCAAATTTACGGGCACTCTAGTGTCCAATCATCTTTTACCTTCGAGTCACGAACGACAAAGCTCGCCAATCTAACTCTTCAGGTTCAAGAAGATTGAACAGGGGCAACTGTTGTACCCCAAAATTTGCCCTCTTATTTATCAATATTTTCCTCACAAGACTTCTTGGACTCTAGACAAGATTAGGGTTTGCTCAGCTCAAGACATCACTTTGCACTGATAGCCTGAAATTAGGGTTTGAGTTTGCACAAGGATTTTTAGACCATCAATGCTTCATGTGACTTTAATACACCATCTTGGACCCCTAAGATTTCTCATGACAAGTTTCAAGCCTTGAATCACATTTTTGACCAGTCAATTGGACAGTTGACCTAAAAATCAGCTGTATTGGGAAAAAGTCAACCAGGGCCAATTTACAGTCAAACTTCATAATTTTTGATCCACAACAACATTCTATGCTCCTATGTACCATTTGATCAAGTTTGGATCACAACTCAAGAAATTTGATCAAATCATCAAAAGGGCAAAATGGTCAAAATTAGGGTTTTGACTGAGAAATGGCAATTTCTGATTTTTAACCTAGCCAATGACCAATTGGGTTCAAGCATGATTTCAAGGACTCAATAGCATCATCTTGACTTAATCACATAGTTCAAAAGATCTCAAATGCCAGGATTGACAGATGAATTTTGCAGTCAACTGTATACTGAAAAGTCAAACTTTGACTTTTTGGTCAAAATCCAGTGCCAAGGGTCATAATTCATCAAGATATGTCAAAATGTGAAACTTGTTGACCAAGAAACCTAAAATTTCAAATTAGGGTTTTAATTTGAAATTTTTCATAACTTAGAATTTTTCTAAGTATGGAAAATTTCTTATTTTTTCCCAACTTTCCACAACTTTTTCACCATGATGCAATTGGATTCAAAGAAAACTTCCAACATGAAAGTTGTAGTCCTCCATGAAATATATAACTTTTATTCACAAAGTTTTCCCGAAAGATTCTTGGATCTCAAGATATAAATTTGTGAATAGGGGTCCATGAACTAAAAGACTTAGTGAAAATTTGCCCTAATTTAGGCAGGTTTTTGACCCAACTTCATGGGCATTTTTCACCTAGTTCCAAGAGGTATATCAAAATGAATTTCAAATATGGATTGTAGAGTATGTTGAAAGCTTTCCAAAATGTCCAAGAAATCCCCAAGATCATTTGTGGTTAGGGAGAATCGAAGAAGAGAAAATGGCATTTTATCACTTTTGTTCAAGCCATTTTCACAATGCACCAACTTGCAAATCAGATCATAGCATGCTTGTACCTTGCACTACAGGTCCTAATCCTTTATACACTCCATAATTAAATGCTAGCTCAGTGGTTAATGGCTTTATTTTGACCTTTAAAGCATTGTACAAGAGTTTAATCCATAAATGGCATAAAGGGCACATTGCCATTTTCATAAAGCATGCTTTTTGCAACTTTGCAATTCTTGAGCCATGGACCTGTTTCTTTTGTGAAAGAAATATCCACAGATATCCAGCAATGTTTACCAACTATTATCAGCCCTAGAACTAGCAAGTACAAGCTTTTGGCACAAGTCATTTCACTTTTCTTCAAAAGCAAGAAAAGTTGCAAAAGTCAAGGGAACTTGCACATCTGATAAATGGTTAGCTTGGCTTCATTCTAAACAACTTCAAAAACTTGTCTCAAGCAGAAACACGAAAGCAAAAGATCCTAAACACTCTCAAACTGAAAAAACACATTTTTCTACCCAAGCATTGCAATTTCTGTAAAACACTAGCCATCTCAATATTTGCTCGTGCGTTTTTCTTTGTAACACATCGAACATCTTCCATACATCCTACCTAAACTATCCAAGTCCTTGTCCTGATTCTGTAAGCCCTATTCCAGACATCACCATTTCCATTTTGGAAGGTTGCAGGTTGACTCGTACAGGAAGTTTCAGCCATCCACAAGGCCAGCTAAGCATTGGAATAGCTTGAGGGAACTTCAATGAAGCTCACACGATCTTCAGGCCTCCCTCAAAGTCCCTACATTGCCATATCCAAACTCAGCTGAACAAGGTATTTTTCAAAACTCTATCTCTCTATTTAGGAATCCTTAGGCTTTGATTTGTGAAGCAAAGATGTAGTCCTTAACTTGCTAAAGCTATACATATGCATAGTTGTCATTTATATTAACTGAGTTGTGAGAATTTGAAGCTTGAAGTTCATAGAAAAATTGGGTCATAAATTAGGGCTACAGAAATTCTCCATGATCCTTGATAGTTAGATTATGTTCTTTATATCACTGGAATCGTGAGATCATAAGCTACATTTTTTGTGTTATGAGTTTTTGATTTTATACAAGCTAGAGCAAGATACAGGTTTGAAGCAAAAAGTGCCCGTTTGGGAGAGGTTGGAGGATAGGGATGAAGTCTTGGGCCTGGCGCGCCTTGGGCCTGTTTGTTCTACTTTTCACACCCCCTTGATCCACTATCCACACCCCCTTTGTATATTTTGTATATTTTTCATATTTTCTTTTCATTTTTATATTTATTGCTTTTATTTATTTTTCTGAACATGAAAAAATCTTGGAAAATATTTTCTTTATTTTTTGCATTTTATTTTATTTTTATCTTATTTTTTGCATAAAATATTAATTATTTAGAATAATAGGATCTATTTTCTTAAAATAAATAGTAAACATATTTAAAAATATCATACATTTTTATTTTTATTATTCATACACATAAAATATTATTTCCACATATATTTTGATTTTTAATATTTTTAAATAATTTTATTTATTTTTTCTTGTACATAAATGGATAAAATAAAATAAATATAGAATATATATTTCTTTTAATAAAAAACTAGGGTTTTACCCCTTTCAAAAATAACAATATTATTTTTCTTATTTTTAGAACTTAAATAATTTTATTTTCTCATACATAAAACAACTACAAAATATTTTTTGCATAATTACATTTTATTGCATATTTAAATACTTGTTTATTTATTTAATTTGCAAATATTCAATTGGGTTGTAATAATATTTTAGCATTTTATTTTGTGCAAATATCCCCATTCAAAAAACTTGTATCCCCGCTCCCATAATATTCGTTGTAATAGCTTAGATTTATTTTACGCAATTTATCGCATTATATACATGTTTAGTAAAATTAGGGTTTGCATGATAAGACGAAAATCAAACAAATAGCAAAGACCTAATACAAGACAAACAAAAGCATGTAAAATGACAACACATTGCACACAAGCACCCCTAGGGTTTCACCCACTTGGTTGCCTAAACAAAATGGCCATGGTATGCATGCAAGGTATCTTGGCAAAACAAACAAATAAGATCATAGTCCCTCGATGACGCTACCAAAAGGTTGCCTAAACAAATGATCTTAGTCCCTCAAAACTTGCTAAGATACTTGGCAATATTGCTATCATGATCATACGATGACCCACACCCGTCTCGTTTAACATCCAAAGATAGGGTTGTTTACCAAATCAATGGTAAATCAACAATGTCAAAGGAATTAAAATGTACAAGAAAGACTTTTGAGTAGGTAGATAGCTTCTAGTTACTTGATCAACTTCAAAACAATCCTTGCTATTTTCAAACACACGCACATTTCAAAACATTTTCCAAACAACTTTCAAAATATTGAAACATTTTTCAAAAGACAAACATCTTTGTATACATTCTTATGAACGAGAATCATTACAAAGATTGCCTAAACGATGACCTCTTTTCAAAATACTTTCAAAACCACACAAAGCACCATTTCAAACAATTGCAAAAGCAAAGCAAGTGATCTAAACAAGTAACTAAGAGCCCATGGAAAACCATGGATGAAAAGGGTGCTAGCACCTTCCCTTTTCATAGTCTACCCCCCGAACTCAAGAAAACATCTCAAAGGTCTTTCCTCTGCTTTTTTATCTTTCCTTTTGGATAAAAGAAAATTCGGTGGCGACTCTTGCTAACCACAACATTTGCAAACACAAACGCAAAACCTCAAGTCAATTCTCCCACCACATCACACCAGGTACTTGTGCATTGGAACCACATTTTCTCAATCTTTCTTCAAAATCAAGCAAAAAGCCACAAACTTGTGATTTTGAATTCTGATCAAGGACAAGTCTCCAAACTTGTTTCTTATAAATAGAGGCACTATTTGTGAGCTAATACACGAGCATTAACACCCTGAAACTCTCTCAAACTCCCTCAAGCCATAAATTGCCCAAAAACACCATTGTTGCATAGTTTATGACTTTGAACTTGTAACTCCCATTTCCCTCGTGCATTTCTTGGAATTTCACTTCCAAAAGCTCCTACATATCAAATATAGTCCATACCCATCCTCATTCCAGAACTGTAACACCATTTGCATCAAACTCCATAACCAAAAATAGAGCATTGCACATTGACTTCTTCAAGCCATTCCAGCCATCCATTGCTCAAGCTAATCATTGCATTAGCTTCCTAGGAACTTGAGGAAGCTAACCTGATCATCACAACTCCTTGAAAGTAGCTCAAACTCATTTCACAATTTCTAGTTTTGAGGTATATTTTTTTGAACTTCTATCTTCTCATTTAGGCATTGTTCGACTTGCATTTATGAAGATAAAATGTAGACATCATTACGCTGAAACTGCACATGTCCATAGATTTCATTTATATTGATTGAGCTTAGAGAATTTTAGGTTTGTATCTCTGAAAATAATTAGGTCAGAATTTGGTACTTTCAAAAATTCTCATTCATCTTTGATTTATAGCTTATGATATTTATATGGTTGGATTCGTATGGAAAAATGGAGCAACTTTCATGTTTGCATATTTCATTTTTGTTGAGAAATGTGAAGTTACAGATGTTCAGGCTGGAGGTTGAAGATGAAGTCATATTCAGGACTTGATTTGTGTTATATGTTTATTATTTCACCAATGTTACCAGATGTACAGCCACCCCAGTGGCAAAGGTAACACGCGTGTATATGGAAGGTCATGGGTTCAACACCCAGCGCTACCTTTTGGGAATTTTTCTCACATTTTCTATCTTGTTTGCTCCATCCATACAGCAGCGCCTGGGCCTCCCCTTTGGGCTTTTTTTGGTGCTGATTTCTAACCCCCAGCCTACTTTTGTACAGTTGGCCCAACTTTATTCTATTTATTTCATTTTTATTTATTTCTTTTTCTTATTTTATTTTACTTCAGTTTTATTTTATTTTATTTTTATTACTATTATTATTATTGTTATTATTATTATTATTTTTATTAATGAAAAATATAAAAATATTTTTATTTATAAATTACACTTATTTATTTTATTTTCTTTATAAAACAAAAAAGGAACAAAAACATTTTTTTTAAACAAATTAATTTCTTTTTCTTAAATAAATATTTAGATTTAGGTTTAATTATTATTTTATTTTCTTTTAAGTTAACTTAGAATTTAGGTTTCTTTTAATTATTTAATTTTCATTTTATTATTATTAACTTAAAACCTTTTTCATAAAAACCCTAAAAAATCATTTTAACTTAATTACTTTATTAATTAGTTTAAACTTAATTTTGTTTATTTTAATTAATCATTCTCTTTAATTAGGTTAAAACCCTTTCATGAAAACCAAACAAAAGTCATTTTTTTCCATTTACAATCTTGCATCATTTTCAATTATTTGTACATTATTCAATATGATTGTAATAGATAATTAGGTTTAATTTTCTTGCAAATCCCCATTTGTAAATTTGTATACCCCCTCCCCTAATGATGTAATAGCGTAGTAATTTTATTTTCTGCAATTTATCGCTTTATATAAATGTTAGTAATTAGGGTTTGTATGGAAAGATAAAATCAATAAGTAGCAAACCCTAATCCAAGATAAAACAAGCATGTAAATCAAACACATTTGCACACTTGCACCCTTAGGGTAATTCCACTTTGTTGCCTTACAAAAATGGTCATGTTATGCATGTGAGATATCTTAACAAAAAGCAATAAAAAATACAAGAACATAGTCCCTCGATGACGCTATAAATGTTGCCTTTCAAAATGATCTTAGTCCCTCAAAGAGAAGTGCTAAGATATCTCACAACATCGCTATCATGATTATACGATGACCCACGCTCGTCCCTTTACATCCAAAGATAAGGCTTTTTACCAATCAATGGTAAGATAGCAATAACAAAGGAAAGGAAGAAATGAACAAAGACTTTTAAGTAGGTAGATTGTTCCTAGTTGCTTGCTAATTTTCAAATCAAACATCCTTGCTTATTTTCAAAACAAACACCAACACTTTCAAAAACACTTTCAAAACATTTTCCAAACATGAGATATTTTCAAAAGCCCAACACTTTGTATACGTTCTTACGAACTAGAACTATTACAAAGTTTGCCTAAATGAAGGCGCCTTTTCAAAATACTTTCAAAAACCACACAAAGCACATTTTCAAACAAAAGCAAGATCTAGCAAGAAACTAAGAGCCCATAGATAACTATGGATGAAAAGGGTGCTAATACCTTCCCTTTTCATAATCTACCCCCCGAACTCAAGAAATAATCTCAAAGGTCTTTCCTGTTCTTTTCAGCCTTTCCTTTTGGATAAAAGAAAAGTCGGTGGCGACTCTTGCTAACCGCAACATTTACGATAAAACTCAAAACACCCAAGTCAGTTCTCCCACCATATCACAGTTTTTTTGAGTATTTAATAAACAAGTTCTGCTTTTGATGGATGGCGTAGCCAAGACATTGGAAGAGAATTAATTCCGCTTTTGCACTAAACAAGTTTTGATGAACAGTAGCAAGACACTCTAGAAGCTTCTAAAGTGTAGGCTCTGATGCTTGTCTAAAGAAACAAGTCAGAAGATCTGAAGACAGAAGTTCTACTTAAGTCCAGATGCTAAAGACTCAGGTTTTTAAAGACCTAAGGTTCTAAGAGAAGGGTTCTAAAGACCAAGTGTTGAAGACTCTGAAGACAAAAGTTCTAAAGACTTTGAAGACTTGAAGTACTAAAGACCTAAGGTTCTATAAAAGGTTCTCACGACCAAGTGCTGAAGATTCCAAAGACGCAATTCTGAAGACTTTGAAGACTTGATGTTCTGATGACCTTGGGTTGTATTCTCACTTCTAAACTCATGCTCGCAGAAGCCTCTGAAGTGCAAAAGAAAAGAAGATAACATTAACATGGTACAAATAGTACATGGTAAAATCAACGTTTCATTCCACTACTATGAAAGGAAGGGCGTGTTACATGATCTTGTCCCCCACGTTACTGCTCAATCCATCAATGACTTTGGAAATCCTAAGAGTACCCCTCAACAAATATATCATTTTATTAGCTATATAAAGGCTTGAAGACTAAGAGAGAAAGTAGAAGAAAATAAACAAAATATCTACGCACAAAGAGTTGTTCATAGATTTCATATTTTTAGTCTATTATTCTTAAAATATTTTAAATATTCAGCTTGTGTAGAAGTAAGATTATTGTAAACAAAACTTGTATTCAAACAGTTGTTTGATTTTCCTTAAGGGACCAGTTAGATTTGTATCCTTGAGAAGTCTAGGACTAGTGTGTCTTATAGATTTGATTTTCCTTAAGGGACTAGTTAGGTATGTATCCTTAAGAATTCTAGGACTTGTGTGTCTTGGAAGTTATTAGTCACTTGCGGGTAGCTTGTACATTGTAATAATCAGTTGGATTATTGGATTAAGTCCTAGTTTAGAGAGGTAAAATCACCTTGGCGGGTGGACTAGACTAGCTTGATAGTTTTCAAGTGAGCTAATATAAACATACCTTGCTCTTTAGTTTCTGTTCTTAATTGTTGTTATTATCAAGAGTGGAGAAAAAGAATTTTTAATTAAAGGGGAATATTTTTAAAAGAAAAGTTTTTGATTTTAAACCCAATTCAAACCCCCATTTCTTGTGTTTTTCACACCTTCAATTGGCATCAGAGCTCTGGTTATGAGAAGATAAAAAGTTTCCATTTTTATCAACACTTAACAGTGTTCAATACCAGTCCAGTGTGTGTGAAAAACCAATGCCTACACCTACTTTCACTATTGATAATAGGGACAATGATAGAGATCACTATAGTTTAAAACCTCCTATGTTTGATGGGGAGAAATTTTACTATTGGAAGAATGGAATCGAAAGTTACTTTCTGGAATATGACTTAGATCTATGGGATTTGGTAGTTGATGGCTACACTCACCCAGTAGATGATAAAGGTCAAAAGATTGCAAGAAGTCCAATGACAGAAGCATAGAAGAAAGTTTACAAGAATCATTACAAAGCAAGAACTATTATGCTTAGTGCTATTTTATACAATGAATATGAGAAGATCACAGATAGAGAGACAACAAAGTCTATCTTTTATTCTCTACAGATGACACATGAAGGCAATGCACAAGTAAAGGAAACAAAGGCTCTAGCCTTAATTAAAAAAATACGAATCCTTCAAGATGGAAGATGGAGAATCTGTGGAAATGATGTTTTCAAGATTTCAAACTCTTGTGGCATGACTTAAGGTTATGAATAAAAGTTAATGTACAATAGATCACGTTAAGAAGATTATTAGAAGTCTGCCTATCAAATAGAGACTAATGGTAACTGCTTTAAAATTGGCAAAGGATATGAACAACATGAGAGCTTGATCAAGATTAACCTCAGAAGAAGGTAAAGTCAGTTGCTCTAAAGTCTACGTTTGGAAAGACCACGGCTTATCAAGCTAAGTAAGAATCATAAGAATCTGAAAAAGATTCAGATGACGAAGAACTTTCATTGATATCTAGAAGATTCAGTCAAATCTAGAAGCATAGACAAAGCAAATTTAGAAGTCAACGAGGGACATATGGAAGAGATAAATCTACTTCTGGTCAGAAGAATGCTTTTGGAAAAGAAGTTACCTGTTATAGATGCAAGGAGCTTGGACATTACAAAAATGATTGCCCAAAGCTCAAGAAAGACAAGAAGCCTAAAAAAGCTTACAAAGCTAAGAAGACTCTCATGGAAACATGGGATGATTCCGAATCAGAAGATAAAGATTTTGATGAAGAGCATGCAAACGAGGCACTCATGGCCAGAACTTGCACATATAAAGAAACATCATAAGACAAACTGACACTTGATAATGAGTCAGACTCTAATGACAACAAAGAGGCACTTTCTTCCTTATCTCGTTCTGAACTTGAAATTGGTTTATTTGAATTAATGAAAATGTATCAATCTCTTCTAAGTAAACACATAATCTTGAAAAAGAGTTTTGTAGCTACTTCTGAAAACACTACTATAGATGAGAAAAATATTTCTGACTTAAATGAAAAACTATTTGTTTTAGAAAAATCAAACATTGCTTTGAAAAGTAAAATGTCTAGATTAGAAGAAGAGATTTTCTCTAACACATTTTCTACTGACGAAGTAATCAGATATGATAGAGCTTTTCAACACTTCCTTGCTAAAAGCATAGATAGAAGCAAAATGGCTTCAATGATCTATGGTGTTAGTAGAAATGGAAGCACATGCTTGGGATATTTGGGATCATCAAAGAAAATTGATGAGACTCTAAATGTCAAACCAAAACCTCTCTCTGAACATTTTGTGCTTGTTGGCACATATTTGAAATGTCCAGAACAAGAAGGTTCTGATACTACTGTAGCACAAACACAGAGACAGAAGGAAACTTCTAAACGAAAGTATCATGCACAAATTTCACATGATTATCATGTTGCAATAAAGTCCAAAGGTTTCAGTACCTCTGGAACTTTTAACAAGAGAGGACCCAGAAAATGGGTACCCAAAGATCAGATAATCTATGGTGCATATATTCTTGATGGCACAACAGAAACACCAATTGACACATGGACAATGGATGCTTGCAACACATGATGGGCGAAAGGAATATGTTCCAAGATTTGGAACTTAAGTCTAGAGGCGTGGATAGTGTCAGAAGCAACCAGAAAAGAAAGATTACTAGGCCTGAAATTCTTGTAATAAAAGATGTTATTGTCAGAACAAGACCAAACTTTAAATCTTCTAGAGAAATGCTTCTAAGCCTTAATGATCTCACTTGTGCTAGATCATCTTCTGAATAAAGTCCAAATTTTGAAAATTGTTTGAAGAATCAGCTGATAGACTATCATACTTCTATGAGTAATGTTTCTATTCTCTTTAAACCTTATTACTGCTATTATATTTCTTTCACAACCTCAGTAATTAGAAGATGTTTCGGTCAAAAATGTCTTTAGTTAGATGGAAACCTTTTGGTTCTCTAGACTATGAGGATATAAAAAATGTCACTTAGTTAGATGTATTGATTAACGTGTGTAACCCTTGGTTATGCTTAATCATCACATGCCATCTAAGCTATGAAATGAGCAATGTGTGTATTTCTTGGAATTTGATTGATATCATAATTATTACTTTCATTTAATGCTCCTAATTATTATGTTTAATTGTATTTATTTTTATTTTATTTTCTCCCACTTCTGAAACACTACAAATCACACATGTTCACTTCACTTCCACACTTTAGAAAATCTAAACCTTCTTTTTCTCTCAAACAGTTCAACAAGTTCTTTGTGTTCATCATCTTCATCAACGCTCATCATCAAATATCATCACCCTCGTTAACAACTTTCATCATCTTAAACACTTTAACATGATGAATGCTCAACAACAAGAAGTTTTTCAATTTGCTAAAGTAATTGAACAATCCCTAAATCCTCCTGGGCCATCTTCTTTAACTATTCCAACCAGTTATTCTTCTCCTATGGTAACTGGTTCATCTTCTCTATCAGTTATTTATGAACACCACATAACACAGAAATCTATTCAAGTTCACTATAATTTGAAACCACGTGAGTTAAATGTTCTTCGTGAATATATGGTGGACTTCAATAACCTTTTTTGCAAATGGTGCAAATCGAATTGCTGACTTGAATCCTCAAGGATGGGAGCACTTTTTCATGCATCTTCATGGTCCTATTTATGATTCCTTGGTTAAGGATTTATGGATTCAAGAGGGTTATGAAAATCTTCATGTAGTTGCTTATGTGCTGGGTTTGAAAATTTTCATTACTGAAAAGTCTATTGCTGATCTTCTGGGCATGCAACATCTGGAAGGAAAATAAATTTATAAGATGAATATCAAATCTATATATGTGAAGGAGAAGATTAACAAAGCCATCTTCAAGAACTAATCTCCTGAGAAAGCTGAGTATAAGAGTAAAGATCTCCATGATGAACTCAGAATCTGGCACAAAATCATTCTAAATTGTATCAACCCCAGACCCCCATCTAGTTCTTCTGACTATTTCAACATCAATCAAAAGTACTTTTTGTACTATTTAATCACCCATCAGAATATGTGTCTTCCAGCTCTTCTATTTTATTATTTGAGAGACTCTGTTATAAAGACCAGAACCACTGATGATCTCAAAAAGAAGGTTTCCAACTATATTCCTTTTGGACGTCTCATCACTGACATCCTGGTAGAAAGTGGTTTTGTGAAAACTCTGGTAGAAGAAGCTAAGTTTACAGAGGACCTGGCTTCTAGTCTTAGAGATTCCTTCAATGGACAGACTCTGAAGAATATGAGGCTAATAGAGGAAGTCATTGCTAAACCTCTACTTATTCCCTCTGAAAGCATCATAATCTCAAGAATTCATGTGAATAACTACCCTTTGTTTACCAAGGGAGATAACATGTCTAGAATTGCTATCTGTTGTACCCCAAAATTTTCCATCCCATATTTCTCAATACATTTCAAGTGAGGTCTTCAAATTGCTCAAGGAAGTCCAAGAGTTGACCAGACAAACCCTCTCCTAAGACAGTCTACCTCAAATTAGGGTTTCATTTTCATCAAGATGCTTGAGCCCAAAGGATCCCAAATTCTCACTGTTGTCCTAATATGTTCTCAAGATCATCCATGTCAAGTTTTAAGCCTTGCAGAGGAAGTTTGCTCAGTTAATGGTTCAAAGGCATGAAAATTGACTATGCTAGGGCAAAAGTCAACTGTGGCCGACATACAGTCAAACTTAAAGATTTTTGGTCAACATACTCATTTTGAAGTATTATTAATCATTTGATCAAGGTTTGATCATGGTTCCTCAAGGATTGCTCACAATTCATCAAAATCCAAAAGTTGCTAAATTAGGGTTTTGCAGGAAAAGTCAACTCAACTTTGACCAAGCATAACTTTCTCATATTTTATCAAAAATGACTCATCCAAAGCTCATTTTGAAGAGGATGAAATTACCTACAATTCATATTCATCTCCCAAGTTCAAAATATGCACTTACAAGAAGATATGAATTTGAACATTATAGGTCATTTTAAAAAGTCAATAAAACCACCTTTTGGGTCAAAGCTTCATACATGAACATGAAAGACTCAATTGAGATGAGACCAAAAGGGTTGCTTAGAGGACATCTTAATATTTCTAAAAAGTCCAAGAACACCTCTCTAGGGTCAAAATTGAAGGAGTTATGCATTGGCCAAGTTGACCTTTTTTGCAAAGTTGCCAAAAGTCAAATGTGCCCAAAATTGCATTTTTTGCTAAATGGGCCCAACTTTTTATGCTTGCACTGAGTTTGTAATGTGACCCACGGCCCATAAGTCCTTCCACTTGTCATTATTTTATTTTTGTTATTTATTTTGATTTTATTTAAATTAAATCAAATTAAATCAATATAAAATAATGAAAATATCAAAAACTAATTAAATCTTGAGATTTTGTGCATGATTAGGTCCATTACACAACTGGAAACAAGATCAAATCGTGCAAGGCTCATATGGATACAAAAAGATTGCATTTGCTTGTTTTAGAAAGATTTGGTGCAAGGATTGAATCATGAATCAATATTCATAATTGGAAGAGATTTGATACAAAGTTGAAATCCTAATACACTCTAGTATACATAAGGAACAAAAAAAGATCAAAAGAAAGAGGCTAAAGGCATGCAAAGGCAAAGAACAAATTGCAAAAAATTCAAGACAAAGTGAAAACTGATTTCCAAGTTTCAGGCCATCTCAAGCCATTCTAATCATACCAATCAATTGCTGGACTCCCCAGGATCGTGTTTCAATTGCTAGTAAGCTTCCCCACGCCTTGAAATGCCCTGTAAGAGTCACACGGTTTGCATACTTTCTTGAATTCAAATACCTTGATTCTGGCTTATTTAGCATGATTAATTGACATATTTATAATCCTTGAGATGTTTGCAAGCTATTGGTTATATTTAATTGTATTTTTGATGACTAAACACGAAGCTGCCATGGCTAGGGTTCGTGCTTCATTTTTAGGGGTTTTATATACAGGGAAAATTGGACCTTAATAATGATACCATGATGCTCGTGAGGTTGCAATGAGTTGATTGGTACCATTGATTTTTATTTATCATACACATACAGGATTTTGGAATGAACAAGGGTTATACCTACGCTTGGTGTCCGTAGGTAAAAGCCTTTTATCTAAAACGACAGAAGCCACGAAGAAGACAATGGTGTGGCAGTATGTGAGTGGCTTGTTTGAATCTGCACACATTTTGGGAGGTGTGGCACATTATTTGTATTATATTTTATTTGTTGCATTATTATTACAACTAACAAGCTAGCGCAGATAGTGAGGTTATTGGCCTTTGATCCACACGTCCTGGGTTCGATCCCAGGCGTGTGCATTTTATTTTCTCAACATTTTCAAGGCAATCCAGTGTATCATATGGCAAGGCATCCATCATGTACTATCCAGATCTGGTCGTCCCATCCATCAAGGCTGCAGATCCAAGGTTATCCAATGAAGGACCACCATACGCCTAAGTCAATGAATACACAGGATCTGGCAAAGTCAAAAAGGGCCAGGGATTGTTGGGCCTAGAAGTCAGATTCATACCCCCCCCTTTGCTAAACAGCAACCAGGCCCGTTCTTTCTCTTTTCTATTTTTTTCTTTCATTTAATTTAATTTGCTTAAATATTTTTTAACAAAATCAATTTCTTTTTCACAAAATCATAAAATCAAGAGTTTGTAAAAAATTAGAATTAGTTTTTTTTAATCAAATTTAATTTAATATTAGTTTAATTTAATCTAGGGTAGTTCTAACTTTTTTTAGATAATTAAAATCAATTAGAAAAATTAGGGTTAGACTCTTGATTTAATTTTTATATCTTTCTCAAAAAATGAAAATCCAAAAATAGGTTAATTTAATTATTTTTCTCAAATTAAATTAAATAAAATTAGTAATTAGGTTTTTGTTTTTATTCAATTGAACTTTATTTTCTCAAATAACACAAAAAAACGACAAAAAAATGATTTTTCCTTTAAATTACAATAAGGCTTAGTTGGGGTCAAAACCCTAATTACTTTGCATTCGATTCATCGCGTGCGTTTTTATTCTTTTTGAAATATTGATGTAACTGTCTACGGTATGTAATAGTTTAATCTAGGATTTTCTTTATTTGTCGTTTTTGCGGGTTTTTTTGGCTATGTAATTAATCCCTACCCCGAAGCCTTGTAATAGCGTAGTTTTACTTTCTCGCATTTTAATTCTCGCAAATATTAACTGTTTAGATGTATGTTAATAGGATTGTATGACAAGATTGTATGATAATTTAAAACGGATAGAAAACCCTAATGTGCAAAGATAATAACTGAAATCAAATCACTCGCACATGCACACTCTTAGGGTATACTCTCACTTCGGTTGCCTTCGGTAAACGATCATTAAGTATAAGGTGTCTTAGTGGTTACCCTCCTGTCTAACAAAGATCAAAAGTCCCATTCGGAAATGTTTCCTCGGAAGCGTCGCCTCGGAAATGTTGCCTCGAATATGATCTTAAGACTCTAGGGTTATTACTAAGACGTCTTAACATTGCTTTAGTGATCGTACTTCCCTTACGAATTGACCCTTACAAATCCAACGACGGTGCTACCTATTTCTCAATAGCAG
This sequence comes from Vicia faba, assembly GCA_948472305.1. Taxonomy (NCBI): domain Eukaryota; kingdom Viridiplantae; phylum Streptophyta; class Magnoliopsida; order Fabales; family Fabaceae; genus Vicia; species Vicia faba. The sequence goes on from CATIWC010000562.1 coordinate 278,977, forward strand.
GATAGCATTGCCTAAAGGAAACGAGAACAGAAATGATCTTTTTTTCGAGTAGGTAGATAACTGTTACGTACTTGCTCAAGTCAAACTTTTCACACCATACACTTTCAAACAAACTTTTCAAACTAAAGTTTTCAAAACACTTCGTAACACTCTTGAGGATAGAAACAAGCGTTAAAACGAAGTAAAACATTTTTCAAAACAAAGCACACACACAAGCAATTTAAAAAATGAGCAAGTACCTAAGAGCCCATGGAAAACCATGGATAGAAAGGGTGCTAACACCTTCCCTTTCTATAATCTACCCCCGTACTCAGAAACATCTCGAAAAAGGATTTTTTTTTGTACTTTTTTCATTTCCGATTAGATGAAATAAAAGTCGGTGGCGACTCTTGCTTACCGCGACATTTTGCGAAAAAAAAACACAAAACGCAAACCAGTAGTTAACAGTCGGTTCTGCCACCGTATCACAGAACTGGTGACTTTGCTGGGGAAATATTAAGTGGGGTATACCTTAGGATCTAGTTCATTATAATTGCTTCTCTTGTTTGTTTTGGTTGCTTTACTTTTAAAGGTTTTTGTTTGGGAGTTACTATAGATCCTAACCCGGATCTGGGGACACCTTTTAGGTAAGTAGCAATAAACTGTGAGGGAACTGTACGGCGTAGAACGATACGGTTGAAGCAGTAGCTACGTTGATGTGGCACCTTGGTTGGTACTGGTATCCCTTGTGGAGAAACAAGGAGAATACGGGGCCGCTGTGTGTGTCGTTAAGCATCAACTGACCTTAGAACCTTTAATCGACCAACTTGGCCATTAGAAAGTAGTGAGATAGCCGTCCTCGGTGTAAAGCTGAGAATTGGTTGATACTCGATGCTACACTCATTGAGACCATACTCTCGAGATAGTTCCAGCCGCAAGAAAAGATTGTGTGAGCTGAAACCATGACCGATGGAGGATGGTCAGTGATATTGAGAACATCTAGAACCCGGTTACTTTTGCTAAGACAGGTTGAAACCAACTGAACTTCAAGAGGGTGCTACCTTTGACCTCATGCAAGCCTTAAACAAGGGATTTGTGTGACTTGTTTGCCTTTTCCATGCCTGTTATCTGTTATACCTGTTGTTTTATCATGACATCATGCATCATAACATGGCATTCATACTTCATTATACTAACCATTTCAAAGACCAAGGGAATTTATCTTTATTCTGTTTTGCAGATTATGGCTTCCGTGCGCAGAAATACCATCGGAGTTAACTTTGTGCAAATACCTGCTCAACTTAAAGAGTTAGCCTCAAGAGTTTTTGAGACTTCTATGTTCATTAAGAGACATGGTCAGCTTCTTAGCCTAGTCACCTCAAAGCTTGATGAACAGATGATGAGTGTACTTTTCCAGTTCTTCGATCATGTGCATCATTGCTTCACCTTTCCAGATTACCAGCTGGTCCCCACTTTGGAATAGTTCTCTCACTTATTGGGCATATCCATCCTTGAGCAGGTGCCTTTCACAGGTATGGAAGATAATCCTAGACCAAAAGACATTGCCTCAGCTCTGCGTCTGAAACGGGCTGATGTAGTATCCAATTGGGAAACGCGAAGCGGGGTCAAAGGTTTTCTAGCCAAATTTCTGATAGACCAGGCTCAACTATTCTGGGATAATTTTGATTTTCAGGCTTTCGAAGATATCTTGGCTCTTCTTATTTATGGGTCGGTCCTCTTCCCGAATCCGGATTCCTTTGTGTATGTGAATGCCGTCAAGGTTTTCCTTTCTCGCAATCATATGCCTACTTTACTGGGTGATATCTTGCATGCCCTCTACACTCGTACTGTGCGAATAAGGGGAACTCTTATGTGTTGCATGTCGTTGCTGTCAAGGTGGTTTATTTCACACCTCCCCAAGTCTGTGTTGAAGAATGAAGAAGGTTTGGGTTGGTCCTACAGGATAATGTCACTTGCCCATACAAATATTATTTGGAGCTCCCGGGCTATGGAAGATACTGTTGTCATTGATCGTTGTGGGGGATACCCTAATGTCCCATTACTTGGAATCAGAGGGGGTATAACCTACAATCCCTGTCTAGCTTTGCGATAATTTGGCCGTGCTCGGAGAGATGGTCCTCATGAGCTACTTCTTGAGGATATTGCATTTGACTACAAGGAAGACATTGACGAGCACCGCCGGAGGTTTATAAGAGCCTGGGGCATGGTGAATACATCTGACCCCCAAGAGATGGGACCAAGGACTTCCCTTCCTATGCAGCCTTATCTCCAGTGGGTTCGAGCTTGTGCCCAAAAGCTTGGGATGCCCTATGAAGCCATATTACTAGTGATTATGGAGCCCACCAATGAAGAGGGCATTCCTTACACAGTTCTTTATCCTTACATGCCCACTGATCCTGGGGAGTTGCAGAGGTCTTGGATTCAGCTGAAAGAGGAAAGGGACACTTATCGGGAAAAGTACCATGAGCAAGAGAGGAAGATTCTGAAGCTCACCAGGCAGCTCGAGGAAGAAAAAGTGATCAATGACTACGTCAGCACAAAGAGGAAGCGTCCATGGGACTTTTGCTTTTGCTTTTCTAGTTTTAGACTTGTTTTCTATTTTACTTCTTTGTAACGCCTTAAAGGCATTGTTGAACCTTTTATAAGTTAATCTAATAAAGTTTGTTTATTTTTGGTTTGCAAATTTAAATTTCCCAAAGTCTTTGAAATCATTACATGCGCATCCCATTATCATGCACACCATTACAGGTACCATTACAGGTTTCTCATCTTCTTCGCTGTTTATTTCAGCAGAATTGTCTTCTGATCAAGCCATCAAAGATCTTCAGGCACAAAATGCCCAATTCCAACAGATGTTCTTGAGTTTGGCTAAAGGGCCCGAGGATTTGAAGACCCTGATTCTGAAAGAAAAGAAGAAGAAGAAGGTTGGTATTCTGAACATGGGTAGAAGATTCGGAGAAAGGATAAGACAATCAGCTGATCTGACCTCCTCATCCAAGGACGGGGAGAACCAAGAAAGGACAAAGGATCCTAGTCCAGCAGTTTCTGATGACGATACAGATTATGATGATGAGTAATATCCTCCTACTGAGGATAGATACAAGCAGCTAGAAGACCGTCTGAGTGCTATAGAGATTCAGAAGATCCCTGGTTTGGATTTTGGAGAGCTGGGATTGGTATCGGGAGTGGTGATCCCTCATAAGTTCAAAGCTCCGATTTTTGCCAAATACGATGGAGTATCCTGTCCAAAACTCCATCTCCGCTCGTACGTCAGAAAAATCCAACCTCACACTGCTGATAGAAATTTGTGGGTACACTTCTTTCAAGATAGTCTGTCAGGGACTCAGCTTGAATGGTTTTATCAATTGGAAGGATCCAGTGTCCAAAATTGGGAAGACCTTGTTGTTGCTTTTTACAGACAGTATCAGTATAACGTCGACCTTGTCCCACTCGTACTCAGCTCCAGAGTATGTCTATGGGTGCAAGTAAAGGTTTTAAGGACTATGTTCAATAGTGGAGAGATTTGGCTGGAAGAGTCCAACCCCTTTGTCTGATAGGGAGTTGCTTGACATGTTTCTAGGGACTCTATCTGGTCCATTTTTCAATCATCTGATCGACAGTTCGTCATCTGGGTTTACTGAGTTGATTTTGACTAGAGAGAGAGTAAAAGCTGGTATCCGAAGTGGAAAAATACAAAAAGATACTTCATCAAGTTCAATAAAGAAGCCTTTCACCGGTAAGAAGGAAGCTAGTGCAGTCTACGACCCGAGGGTCCAAAGCAGACCTGAACACCGTCAAGCAGTAAATGCGGTAGTGATATCAAGACCCACAGTTGCTCCACAATGCAACAATCAACAAAGGGTGGAAAGACCACAGAGACAGTTCACTCGGCTCAATATGACCTTGTCTCAAATTCTACCACAATTATTAAAGACCAATCAGGTAATTCTGAGGGAAGCCCCAAAGAACCCTAACACCACATCTCCCCATTATAACTCGAATGCCCGTTGCGCCTATCACTCCGAAAGTCCAGGTCATGATACAAACAACTATTGGGTCTTGAAAAACAAAGTGCAAGACTTGATCGAAGCCAAAGAGATTGAGTTTGACGCTCCGGAGAAGCCCAACGTCATAATTGCTCCCATGCCCAAACATGGTCATGGAGTAAATGCTATAGACAATGATTTATTTGTGACCTCTGTGGAAGAAATTTCTACTCCTTTGATGACAGTTAAGAAGAATTTGTTGTTGGCCGGTTTATTTCCGGGTTATGGTGAAGGTTGCCATATGTGTTCAATTTTGGCTGCTGATTGCCACTTATTGAAATCAGGTGTTCAGTGCCTGATGGATATTAGAGAGATCATGTTCGAAAAGACTATGATTTTGTTGGTTCCAATTCAAGATGTTGCCATCATAACCATTTCCGCCAATCCTTCCAAGGTTCCCTCGAGAAAACATGTTAGGATTACACTTGTTCCAAGAATTGCTCCGTTAATAATTATTGTCCCTGGTCATATCCCATACACTTCGGATAAGGCTGTCCCATGGCACTATGGTGCTGATGTGTATTACCATGGAGTTAAACAAGACTTAAAGAGTGAGGAAGCTGATGTTGATGTCAGCAATATTGTCGGGGCTAGCAAGGTCACCAGAAGCGGAAGACTCTTTTCTCCCAAGATTTCCCCTCCGATTGTTCATAAACTTGTTGTCATTCCATATGCTATTACAATAACCACTGTCCTAGTTTCTACTCCAGTCATCACCCCTTTCGTCGAGCCATCTGGGACTCGTGGCAAAGAAATCACAAGTGAGCCTGCCTGGACAGAGGAACCTAAGAAGATCATCGTAGAAACCTTTAAGCAGGAGATGGAGGAAATACTTAAGATTATCAAGAAGAGCGACTACAACGTAGTCGAGCAGTTGGGGCAGACCCCGTCAAAAATCTCAATGTTGTCCTTGTTATTATGTTCTGAAGCCCATGCAAAGGCTCTAATTGCGTTCCTCAAGACTGCGCATGTGCCGCAGGAAACTTCAGCCGATCAATTCAAAGATTGCGTAGCTAGCCTGACTGCCGACAATGGGTTGGGTTTCTCAGATGCATATTTGACTGCTAAAGGAAGGAATCATAATTATGCTCTACACATCTCGATCTAGTGCAGGGGCACTACTATGGCCCATGTACTAGTAGATACCGGGTCTTCATTGAATGTTCTTCCAAAGAAAGCATTAGACCGTCTAGACTGTGAAGGTTTGATTCTGAAGCCAAGCAATATTGTGGTCAGGGCTTTCGACGGGTCAAAAAGGATGGTGCACGGGGAGGTGGACATCCCTGTTAAAGTTGGCTCTCATACTTTTGCATCCACCTTTTATGTGATGGATATCAGACCATCATATTCTTGCTTGCTGGGTCGCCCTTGGATTCATAAGGCTGGGGCAGTGACTTCCACGCTCCATCAAATGTTGAAATATCCGGTAAAGGGGAAGATTGTCATGGTACGAGGTGAAGAGGAGTATATGGTAAGCCATCTCAACTCCTTCCGCTACGTGGAGATGGATGGGGAATTCATCGAAACCCCTTGTCAGAATTTTGAAGAGGTCCCTCAGACCTTGGCGTCAACTGAAGTGGATATCGATAAACCCCCGATGAAGATGGCTTCTCTCAAGGATGCCAGGGTTGTAATTGAAGAAGGCGAGTGTACAAATTGGGGTCAGCTCCCTGATTTCACGCACAAAACTGACAAATTTGGTCTGGGCTTTACTACAGGGGCTCAAAGGGATGTTAGGCGCGCGCGGATTGGAAGACCTCCTCTGCACATCAGCAATCAGGGAGTTAATGCAATTGAAGATGGTGAAGAAGATTCAGATATCGACAGCTGGATCTACCCAACGACCAATGGTGGATCGAACAACTGGACGAAGAAGGACTTCATACCTGTTTCTTTTATTCCACAGTAATTGACTTTTCTTTTAAGAGTTGTAATAGACAGTTTGAAACTTTACGGCCCGGTGCCTTGCCCGAGGCACCTTGGCTTTGCTTGTGAGGGCTTATTACTTGTCATTTCATATATCATTAATAAAACATTGGACGTTTCTTGCATTACAAATTTTGTGCTCCTTGTCTTTCTTTTCTATCTCGCACTTTATTAAAACAGCTATTCTCTTACACACACTCACATATCATACTGCAGATCCATATCCACTCTGGATCCCGTTGATAACAAGTCTGCTACTGCCAGTTATGACTTTTAAAATCCGATCAACCAAGCCGAGGACGAAGATGAGGATGATTGTGAGGTGCCTGGAGAACTTGATAGACTGTTACTGCAAGAAGAAAGGGCCATACAGCCTCATGAAGAGCCAGTCGAATAAGTGAATTTGGGTACAGAGGAAGACAGGAAAGATGTTAAGATAGGTGTGAATCTGGAGCCTAGTGTCAAACAACAGTTGATACAGATGCTACGCGACTATGTTGAGATCTTCGCTTGGTCTTATGAAGATATGCCTGGTTTGGACACCAACATTGTGGTTCATTGCTTTCCAACTAAAGAAGACCGCCCTCCGGTAAAACAGAAGGCTCGTCGTATGATCCCTGAGATGTCTGAGAAAATCAAAGCTGAAGTCATGAAACAGTTCGATGCAGGATTTTTAGCTGTCACTTCTTATCCGCAGTGGGTTGCCAACATTGTTCCAGTACCTAAGAAGGATGGTAAGGTATGTATGTGTGTAGACTATAGAGATCTGAACAGGGAAAGCCCCAAGGATGATTTCCCACTTCCTCATATCGATGTTCTGGTCAACAACACCGTGCAACATAAGATTTTCTCCTTCATGGATGGTTTTTCTGGTTACAATCAGATCAAGATGGCTCCCGAGGACATGGAGAAGACAACCTTCGTTACACAGTGAGGCACCTTTTGTTACAAGGTAATGCCTTTCGGGTTGAAGAATGATGGAGCAACTTATCAGCGCGCCATGGTCGCTCTGTTCCACGACATGATTCACCATGAGATTGAGGTTTATGTTTATGACATGATAGCAAGGTCCCAGACTGAGGAAGAGCACCTTGACCATCTCCAGAAACTGTTCGACAGGTTGAAGACGTACAAGCTGATGTTGAACCCGAACAAGTGCACCTTCGGGGTAAGGTCTGGTAATCTGCTGGGTTTCATCGTCAGTGATAAAGGTATTCAGGTGGATCCTGCAAAGGTGAAAGCTATATAAGAGATGCGAGTCCCCCGCACAGAAAAGGAAGTTAGAGGCTTTTTGGGACGTCTGAACTACATCGCCCGATTCATCTCACATCTGACTGCTACTTGTGAGCCAATCTTCAAGCTGCTGAAGAAAGATCAAGTGGTAAAGTGGAATGAGGAATGTCAGACCACTTTTGAAAGAATCAAAGAGTACCTTCAAGAACCACCAATTCTGATGCCTCCAGTTGAAGGGAGACCTTTGATCTTATACTTGACAGTGTTGGACAATTCAATGGGGTGTGTGTTGGGGCAGCATGACGAGTCTGGCCGAAAAGAGCACGCTATTTACTACCTTAGCAAAAAGTTTACCGACTGTGAGACCCGATACTCATTGCTAGAGAAAACTTGCTGTGCTTTGGCATGGGCTGCTCGCCGGCTGAGACAGTATATGCTGACTCACACTACCTTATTGATATCAAAGATGGATCCAATCAAGTATATCTTCGAGAAGCCTTCCCTGTCCGGAAGAATAACGAGATGGCAGATGATCTTAACTGAGTACGACATCCAATACACTACCCAAAAAGCAATCAATGGGAGTGTATTGGAGGATCATTTGGCGCATCAGGCCGTGGATGACTACCAATCCATGAATTTCGAGTTCTCGGATGAGAACATCATGTTGGTGACCGATTGTGAAGAACCTGGACCGGATGAAGGACCTGAGGAAGGATCCCGATGGTCTATGTATTTTGATGGAACCTCTATCGCATTGGGTAATGGCATTGGCGCTGAAATTATATCTCCTAAGGGCTGTCATACTCCATTCACCGCCCGATTATATTTTAACTGAACCAACAATATGGCAGAGTATGAAGCATGTATCCTGGATCTTCGAGCTGCTATTGACCTGAGGATTAAGTTCTTGAGTGTATTAGGAGATTCTTCTCTAGTGATCAGTCATATCAAAGGTGAGTGGGATACGAAGCACCCAAATCTTATTCCTTACAAAGAGTATGTATTGAAATTGCTCCCACATTTTGAGGAGATAACCTTTGAACACTTCCCGAGAGAAGAGAACCAGTTGGAAGACGCGCTAGCTACCATGTCTTCTATGTTCAAGGTCAGGTGGGAAAATGAAGCTCCCCAGATCACCATCGAGAGGTTGGACGAACCCGCACATTGCTGCGATATTGAGACTGAAGAGGTAGCAGATAAACCCTGGTTTCACGAAGTAAAGAGGTATCTTGAGACTCAAGAATACCCCGAGGGTGCATCTGTTAATGATAAGAAGTTATTGAGAAGGTTCGTTGCGAAGTTCTTCATTAGCAATGGGATCCTTTATAAGCGTAACCATGATTCAACCTTACTGCGATGTGTGGACAAAAGTGAGGAAAAAAGGATCATGGTAGAGTTACATGAAGGTACCTTCGGAACTCATTCCAGTGGACATACCATGGCAAAGAAAATCCTACGGGAAGGATATTATTGGTCCACTATGGAAAACGATTGTTATCATCACTCTCGGACCTGTCATAAGTGCCAAATCTATGCTGATAAGGTGCACGTACCTCCAGTTCCTCTGAATGTTTTGACGGCTCCTTGGCCTTTCACAATGAGGGGCATTGACATGATCGGCGAGATCATATCTACTGCGTCTAACGGGCATCGCTTCATTCTGGTAGCAATTGATTATTTCACAAAGTGGGTCGAGGCAGCTTCCTTTTCTACAGTAACCAAGAACGTCATGGTGCGGTTTATCCGACACAATCTGATCTGTCGATATGGTGTACCAGAGAGGATCATTATGGACAATGGTACAAATCTCAACAATATAATGATCACCGAACTCTGAAAACAATTCAAGATTCAGCATCATAACTCTTCTCCCTACCGGCCAAAGATGAATGGGGCCATTGAAGTAGCTAATAAGAACATCAAAAAGATTGTGCAGAAGATCACGGTTACATACAAAGACTGGCACGAGATGTTACCATTAGCTCTTCATGGGTACCGTACCTCAGCACGGACGTCAACAGGGTCAACACCCTACTCTCTGGTGTATGGCATGGAGGAAGTCCTATCCATCAAAGTCCAGATACCCTCTCTCAGGATTATGAAGGATGCGGGTTTGAGCAAAGTGGACTGGATCCAGACCCGACTTGATCAGCTGAATCTAATTGATGAAAAGAGGCTTACTGCTATTTGTCATGGTCAGACGTATCAAAAGCGAATGATCAAGGCATTTAACAAGAAAGTCAGACAACAAGAATATCAAGTCGGGGATCTGGTGATCAAACGCATCATACTACCGCAAGGTGATCCCAGGGGAAAATGGACCCCCACATACGAACGACCATTTGTGGTTAAGAACATTTTCTCGGGAGGAGCTATGATTCTAACCACCATGGATGGTGACAACCTTCCTCACCCCGTTAATGCAGACATAGTGAAAAAATACTACGCCTAATCAAAGACCCGCTAGGTTGACTGGCCTAGGAAAAAACAAGGGCTTCCCGGTGAACCAAAAGGGTTTGGGCAAAAGTAAGGGATGAAAATAAAAAAAACGGTACACCCGCAAGTCGAAAACCTAAAAAGGCGGCTTGGGCAAATAAGGGTATCCCGATGGAGTGAAAACCCGAAAGGGCGGTCCAGGCAAAAATTAGGGATTGAAGAGTAACATTATGTCTCATTGGATCATCATGTAATCAGACTTCGGTATCAACTATCAAGCTCAGACGGCGCCAATCAATTGGATCCCTTCGACCAAGCAAAGTGATGAGACGCTCGAAGATATAAAGGCAATAGAAGAGTTGGAACCCAATGGGATTGTTTCACATAGCTGTTTTTCTTTATTTTTTCACAAATTGTACAATTTCTATCTTTCGGTGGCGTTCTCTTACTAGGACGTCATCCTCTTGTACAAAATGCCTATTACAGGCCAACTTCAAAGATTAATACAATTCATTTTCACCAGAAATTTCAAATTGTTTTTTGTTTTTCTATTTTGTCTTGCAAAGAACGTCCAATGATCCATTTTTGATATATGCATTTGAGGATAATTGTTGCTTATAAATGTTTACATGAAAAAACAAAAGATAGTTACTCGCAATTCCAGGAACAGGGGAAAACAAGAATTGTCCAAACCTTACAGTTGCTCTACCCACCAGGTACAGGGATAGAGCCAGCTTGAGAATATAACCGAAAGTTCGTACACTCCCCGTAGAGTAGGAAGTATCCAAAGACAATGGTGTTAGCTCTCCCCAACTGAGGTTCATAATCGCAAATGAGTCGGCAAATTCCCCCAAGCAGAGTATGTTTATCACCAGCAATAGAAGTTCACCACCAGCTGAGTTTATTTCTCCAAGTCAGTAGATAGTCCAACAGAGTATCTCTCTTCCCCGAAAAGTCATTCTCCCACAGGATTATTCTCAAACAGAGTCTCTCCCGGCAGAATATTCTCGAGCAGATTAGACGCAAGTCTCCATCCAATCATCTTCGGTCGCTATCCCCAGCAAGAACGAAGAACTCAACTCCTTATACTCTCCAACAGCATTTCGAGATTTATTCTCCCCAGCCGGAGAATATCTCAAGAACATTGCATATCCATACATCATGGCATGCGCATATGCATCATACAGCACGATCTCACTTATTTTGAGAACACCATTACTCAATACATTTCATACATCATGACATTACATATGACTAACTCTTTACCTTTCAGGGAAAGATACAATCGAGTTCTCGTAAGTTTTCTCTGGTTCAGTCAAATCGATACTAAGATTTCTATTCCAGTTCAAGCTATGAAGCCCGGAAATCGACTGGAAAATAGCTTAACCCTCAGCAAGTTATTGTGAAGCCTGGAAATCGACCAGATAGTAACACAATATGCCGTGAAGCCTGGCGCATGATCAGATAACAGTATAAGACGCTGTGAAGACTGGAGCACGACCAGATAGCAGCAAGATACACTGTGAAACCTGGAGCATGACCAGATAACAGTATAAGGTACTGCGAAGTTTGGAATTTGACCAGATAGCGGTTTACTCGGCCAATTACTATGAAGCCCAGAAATCGACCGAATATTGGTATGCCTTAAATTCAAGTTGAAACCCGGATGCGGCCGGACAACCACTTAATTCCTTCTGAAGCCTGGAGAACGAACAAATAAGAACTGAGAAATTGCAAAGCCTGGAGGACGACCAGACAGCAAGTTTAATCTCATCTTCCCAATAAGTCGTTGTAAAACCTAGAGCACGACCAGATAGCAGTCAGTCTTATTTTCCTCAACAAATCATTGCAAAGCCTGGAGGACGACCATATAACAATGAATTTTCACCTCCTCAACTAAGGGGTGATTCCCCAGTAGAGTAACGGACAACTGAAGCTCCTAAAATTCTACTTCTCTCAAGACAGAGACCAGCATTCCCCAGCAAAGTCCTCCTCAACAACAGGTATACGGGTTCTCGCAAGGGAATCTCTTATGCGATCGACACTTCTTTGGATGGCATCTTTCAGCCCATCTTCCGTCATTGACTTCCAAATTGCATCTATAATCCCATTCCTGATATCACAAGACAAGTACCACTTCATGCGAGTGCAAATTTCTGGGCACTCTAGTGTTCAATCATCTTTCACCTTCAGATCACGAAAGGCAGACAAGCCAATCTACATCCTCAGGTGTAAGAAGATTGAACAGGGGAAGCTGTTGTACCCCAAAATTTTCCCTCCCATATTTCTCAATACATTTCAAGTGAGGTCTTCAAATTGCTCAAGGAAGTCCAAGAGTTGACCAGACAAACCCTCTCCTAAGACAGTCTACCTCAAATTAGGGTTTCATTTTGCATCAAGATGCTTGAGCCCAAAGGATCCCAAATTCTCACCAATGTCCTAATATGTTCTCAAGATCATCCATCTCAAGTTTCAAGCCTTGCAGAGGAAGTTTGCTCAGTCAATGGTTCAAAGGCCTAAAAATCGACTGTGCTAGGGAAAAAGTCAATTGTGGCCCACATACAGTCAAACTTCAAGATTTTTGTTTAAAATCCTCATTTTGAAGTATTATTCATCATTTTATCAAGGTTTTATCATGATTCCTCAATGATTGCTCACAATTCATCAAAATCCAAAAGTTGCTAAATTAGGGTTTTGTAGGAAAAGTCAACTCAACTTTGACCAAGCATAACTTTCTCATATTTTTTCAAAAATGACCCATCCAAATATCATTTTTAAGAGAATGAAATTCCCTACAATTCATCTTCATATCCCAAGTTGAAAACATGCACTCACAAGAAGATATGAATTTGAACATTATAAGTCATTTTGAAAAGTCAACAAAAACACCTTTTGGGTCAAAGCTTCATACATGAACATGGAAGACTCAATTGAGATGAGACCAAAAGGGTTGCTTAGAGGACATCTTAAGATTTCTAAAAAGTCCAAGAACATCTCTCTAGGGTCAAAATTGAAGGAGTTATGCATTGGCCAAGTTGACATTTTTTGCAAAGTTTCCAAAAGTCAAATGTGTCCAAAATTGCATTTTTTTGCTAAATGGGCCCAACTTTTTATGCTTGCACTGAGTTTGTAATGTGACCCACGACCAATAAGCCATTACGCTTGTCATTATTTTATTTTTGTTATTTATTTTGATTTTATTTCAATTAAATCAAATTAAATCAATATAAAATAATGAAAATATCAAAAACTAATTAAATCTTGAGATTTTGTGGATGATTAGGTCCATTTCACAGCTGGAAACAAGATCAAATCATGCAAGGCTCATATGGATACAAAAAGATTACATTTGCTTGTTTTAGAAAGATTTGGTGCAAGGATTGAATCATGAATCAATATTCATAATTGGAAGAGATTTGATACAAAGTTGAAACCCTAATACACTCTAGTATACATAAGGAACACAAACAGATCAAAAGAAAGAGGCTAGAGGCGTGCAAAGGCAAAGAACAAATTGCAAAAAAATCAAGACAAAGTGAAAACTGATTTCCAAGTTTCATGCCATCTCAAGACATTCTAATCATACCAATCAATTGCTGGACTCTCCAGGATCATGTTTCAATTGCTAGCAAGCTTCCCCACGCCTTGAAACACCCTGTAAGAGTCACACTGTTTGCATATTTTCTTGAATTCGAATACCTTGATTCTGGCATATTTAGCATGATTAATTGACATATTTATAATCCTTGAGATGTTTTCAAGCTATTGGTTATATTTAATTGCATTTTTGTTGACTGAACACGAAGCTTCCATGGCTAGGGTTCGTGCTTCATTTTTAGGGGTTTTATTTACAGGGGAAATTGGACTTTAATAATGGTACCATGATGCTTGTGAGGTTGAAACAAGTTGATTGGTACCATTGGTGTTCATTTATCACACACATACATGATTTTGGAATGAACAAGGGTTATACCTACGCTTGGTGTCCGTAGGTAAAAGCCTTTTATCTAAAAGGACGGAAGCCAAAGAGAAGACAATGGCGTGGAAGTATGTGAGTGGCTTGTTTGAATCTGCGCGTGTTTTGGGAGGCGTGGCACATTATTTGTATTATATTTTATTTGTTTCATTATTATTATAACTAACAAGCTAGTGCAGATGGTGAGGTTATTGGCCTTTGATGCACACGTCCTGGGTTCGACCCCAGGCGTGTGCATTTTATTTTATCAACATTTTCAGGGCAATCCAGTGTATCATATGGCAAGGCATCCATCGTGTACTATCCAGATCTGGTCGTCCCATCCATCAAGGCTGCAGATCCAAGGCTATCCAATGAAGGACCACCATACGCCTAAGTCAATGAATACACATGATCTGGCAAAGTCAAAAAGGGCCAGGGATTGTTGGGCCTAGAAGTCAGATTCATACCCCTCCCCTTTGCTAAACAGCAACCAGGCCCATTCTTTCTCTTTTCTATTTTTTTGCTTTTATTTAATTTAATTTGCTTAAATATTTTTTAACAAAATCAATTTCTTTTTCACAAAATCATAAAATCAAGAGTTTGTAAAAAATTAGAATTAGTTTGTTTTTTTATCAAATTTAATTTAATATTAGTTTAATTTAATCTAGGGTAGTTCTAACTTTTTTTAGATAATTAAAATCAATTAGAAAAATTAGGGTTAGACTCTTGATTTAATTTTTATATCTTTCTCAAAAAATGAAAATCCAAAAATAGGTTAATTTAATTATTTTTCTCAAATTAAATAAAATTAGTAATTAGGTTTTTGTTTTTATTCAATTGAACTTTATTTTCTCAAATAACACAAAAAAACGACAAAAAAATGATTTTTCCTTTAAATTACAATTAGGCTTAGTTGGGGTCAAAACCCTAATTATTTTGCATTCGATTCATCGTGCGCGTTTTTATTCTTTTTGCAATATTGATGTAACTGTCTACGGTATGTAATAGTTTAATCTAGGATTTTCTTTATTTATCGTCTTTGCGGGTTTTTTTGGCTATGTAATTAATCCCTACCCTGAAGCCTTGTAATAGCGTAGTTTTACTTTCTCGCATTTTAATTCTCGCAAATATTAACTGTTTAGATGTATGTTAATAGGAATGTATGACAAGATTGTATGATAATTTAAAACGGATAGAAAACCCTAATGTGCAAAGATAATAACTGAAATCAAATCACTCGCACATGCGCACTCTTAGGGTATACTCTCACTTCGGTTGCCTTCGGTAAACGATCATTAAGTATAGGGTGACTTAGTGGTTACCCTCCTGTCTAACAAAGATCAAAAGTCCCGTTTGGAAATGTTGCCTCGGAAACGTCGCCTCAGAAATATTGCCTCGAATATGATCTTAAGACTCTAGGGTTATTACTAAGACGTCCTAACATTGCTTTAGTGATCGTACGTCCCTTACGAATTGACCCTTACAAATCCAACGACGGTGCTACCTATTTCTCAATAGTAGGATAGCATTGTCTAAAGCAAACGAGAACATAAACGATCTTTTTTTCGAGTAGGTAGATAACTGTTAGGTACTTGCTCAAGTCAAATTTTTCACACCATACACTTTCAAACAAACTTTTCAAACTAAAGTTTTCAAAACACTTCGTAACACTCTTGAGGACAGAAACAAGGGTTAAAACGAGGTAAAACATTTTTCAAAAAAAATCATACACACAAGCAATTTAAAAAATGAGCAAGTACCTAAGAGCCCATGGAAAACCATGGATAGAAAGGGTGCTAACACCTTCCCTTTCTATAATCTACCCCCCGTACTCAGAAACATATCGTAAAAGGATTTTTTTCTGTACTTTTTTCCTTTCTGATTGGATGAAATAAAAGTCGGTGGCGACTCTTGCTTACCGCAACATTTTGCAAACAAAAAACGCAAAACGCAAACCAGTATTTAACAGTCGGTTCTGCCACCGTATCATACTATCTAAGTCAAAATGATGGAATCAGAAGGGTATAATATGTCTAGTTTCAAGTATTCTGATTTACTTTCTGCTCAAGAGTATGCTGACTCTTCTAAAGGTAAAATGAAGAAGAGTTCAGAAGCTTCTGAACCCGGATAGAAGAAGAAGCCTGGAACTTCTAAAACTGTGACTCTAGATGCTTATCGAAAAATAATAAGTAAGTCTACTACTGCTAATCATGTACCTGTTTCATTGTCTGTTTCTAATATTATTAATGCAGTCTTATCCATTCTAACCACTATCACACAAACATCATGTTTTAAATCCTTTTTTGTTCCATCATCCACCATCACCACTTTTGTTTTTGTTCCTGTCACAAATCTACCACTTAATTCTGATACGACTTCAACTGAAATTCTGGTAACTATAAATGTGTCTGTTCCACCATCAACAATAATCATTTCTAAATCCACCACCACCACACAAGCTTTTGCTCCAAATCTTATTCCATCTCTCACTACCACCATTTCATCAGAACCAATCCACACTTTTACATCTCCATTAACCTCATCTCAATCACTTCCACAAACTTCTCATTTTTTAACTTTTGATACCAATCTTCATTTTTCCTTCTTTAACAAATAAATCACTCTCCATAACTCACCCATTATCCATCCTGGTCCAATTTTTCCCTCCGATCACGAAATGTCTGAAAGGACAATGTCTGATAATCGTGGAGCTGTTGAAATTTCCATAACTGAACCTTTCACTTGTTCTGAAATTTTCGATATTCCTGAACAATCGTTATCACGAAATCCTCCGGATCAAGCTTCTGAACCAAACCATCCTGAACCTACCCAAGCCTTGGTTGCTTACGAAAAACCTACTCCTAAAAACTTAGATAAATGCATTAACATTTTTAGAATCAAGGCAAAGAAAAAGGTTGCTAAGTTAAGGGCAAAGGCAAGCACAAGTATTGAGCCTCAGGACATAGATGGTTCTTGGAAACTTTTTTAGAAGTGGATGTCTTCTGAGGTTGAACGAATGAATTCTTTTGCTGAAGCATCCAAAATTTAGGATGTTCAGATGGTAATTGAAAGGAAATAAATAAGAGAAGGAGTTAGACTGTTTGAACTGCTTGAGGCTAAATAACGAGAAGATGATGCAAGAGCGTTAAAAGAAGCAGAAGAAGAAAGAATTAAAGCTCAAGAAGAAGAAGAAGCCAGAAAATCTGAAGAAGCAAGGTTGACACAAGAGGCAGAAAAATCTCGTAAAGCAAGTAAAGATGTTGTAATAGTATCTTCTTCTAATTCTTCACGTCTAGAAACTGCAATTGGTGAAATTAGAGGAGAAAAACAGGTTTTTAGAGAAATCATCATTGAACATAAGGTTGTCAATGAGAATGTTCAGAACATGCTACAACTGATTCTGCAAAATATTTCTACTTCTTCTGCTCCTGAAGCCTAGGCTATGGGATTTTCTTTTTCCTTTTGCTTCTGAACCATAGGACTATGTTTACTTCTTACTTTTTATGACTAATGTGTTTCTTCTGATTATTTGATATTTTTGCAAGTCTTCTTTTTGGATCTTATTTTGTTCTACTTCCTTCAACTGACTTCTTATTATATGAATGTTTGAAATTAATGAAGTCTTCTTTTGGATAATCACTTCTTATCTTTTCCTGTTAATTATTCTGGTTTTTATGTTTTTTCACACATAATTACCTTTTTTTGATTATGACAGAAAGGGGGAGTAATTAAATGAATGTAATTTTTTATTTCAATAATCAAGTTCTGGAAAATGTTCTCTGAAAAGAGTTGCTTACATTCTAACCCACTTAAACTTTTATTTATGTTAGAATTGTTTTCCTTTTTCAGGAATCATGAGAACTCTGATTAAAGACAAAGATCTAAAAGCATTATGCAAGGCTATTTCTAACCTGTTGGCTTCAGACTCTGAAGATATGTTTCATAACCAGACTCCAAGAATTGAGAATCTGGAAGCTGTCTTATTGACATTAAAGTTTCAATATTTCAATCGATTTCATTTTCATTGGCATCTAGAGCCAAGACTCTTAAGATCTCAATATCTAATCTATTAGAACCAGGGGGAGTTCTACTCAAATGGTTCAGAGTCAGGATATTCGATCTTTATCAAGTCTTTGACTCAGGGGGAGTTTCATAAAAAGGATAAGTATTCCTTACCTTTTTATTTTCACTTTTTCTGATTATATGAACAAAATTGTGTCATCAAAATACATAGTTTTGTCATCATCAAAAGGGGGAGATTATTAGAACAAGATTTGGTTCTGCAATATTATCTCTGAGTTTTGATGATAACAAATGAGTATGTTTATAAGAATTTTTTTGATACTCTAGTGTTTGTTATTTTTGAGTATTTAACAAACATGTTATGTTTCTGATGGGTGGTGTGACTAAGACATTAGAAGAGAATTAATTCTGCTTTTGCACTACACAAGTTTTGTTGAACAGTAGCAAGACACTCCAGAAGCTTCTGAAGTGTAGTGTGATACGGTGGGAGAACTGACTTGAGGGTTTTGTGTTTTATCACAAATGTTGCGGTTAGCAAGAGTCGCCACCGACTTTTCTTTTATCCAAAAGGAAAGGTGAAAAAGCACAGGAAAGACCTTTGAGATTGTTTCTTGAGTTCGGGGGTAGATTATGAAAAGGGAAGGTATTAGAACCCTTTTCATCCATGGTTTTCCATGGGATCTTAGTTACTTGATAGATTACTTGCTTTTGTTTTGAAATTGTGCTTTGTGTGGTTTTTGAAGGTATTTTGTAAAAGAGGCCATTGTTAGGCAATCTTTGTAATGATTCTCGTTCGTAAGAATGTATACAAAGATGTTTGTCTTTTTGAAAATGTTTTCAATGTTTGTAAGATGTTTGGAAATGTGTGTGTTTGTTTTGAAAATAGCAAGGATAGTTGTTTTGAAATGAAGCAAGCAACTAGAAGTAATCTACCTACTCAAAATGTCTTTCTTGTTTAATTTCTATTCCTTTGACATTGTTGTCTTACCATTAATTTGGTAAGTAACCCATATCTTTGGATGTAAACGGGACGGGCGTGGGTCATCGTATAACCATGATTAGCAATGTTGCAAAGTATCTTAGCTTTTTTGTGGGACCAGGACCATTTTGTAAGGCAACTTTGAATAACGTCATCGAGGGGCTACGATCTTATACTTGTTTGTTTTGCTAAGACACTTCACATGCGTAATATGGCCATTTTTGTATAAGGCAACCAAGTGGAGTAACCCTAAGGGTGCTTGTGTGCGAGTGTATTACTTTCATGCTTGATTTTGTCTTGGATTAGGGTTTTCTATTTGATTTGTTTTGATCTTTCCATTCAAACCCTAATTACTAGCATGTTATATGAAAGCGGTAAATTGCGTAATTTAAAGATTACTACGCTATTACAACATTGTCTGGGAGGGGGTATACAAATTATAAATGGGGATTTGCAATAATATAAATCTAATTTAATCCATTACAACCAAATCGAATTTGTACAAATATTTGAATAAATAATATACAATATAAATATGCAATGGTATGTATGCAAGAAAAAGATTTTTGTTTTGTTTTTCATATAAAGAAGAGTTTTGAATTAAACCTAATAATATTAAAAATAAAAAAAAGGAAATTATTTCTTAAAAAGTGATTAACCCTAATTTATAACTTAAGAAAATAAAGTTCTTTAAGTATTATTTTTGTGTATTTTTTGTCTTAAAATAATAAATAATATTTATGAAAATATTTAGTCTTTTTATATGTTAGGAAAAAATATTTACAAGTGTGAAAAAGAAAATAAAAATTAACCTAAGTCTATTTTATTTTACAAATGTATTTAAGAAAAATAGTTAATATATATAATTTAATAAAAATATTTTTTAGGTGAAAATAAAATAAAATAAACAAAAATGAAATATTTAACATGTTTATATTTTTCATGATTTTATAATATTTAAGAAAATATATTTGATAAAAAAGGAAATAAAAATAAATAATAAAAATGTATGGGCCCATGGGTGTCCTGAGTAATCAGGATGTAAACATTAGGAAAAAAAATGAAGCCCAGTGGAACAAAGCCCAGCGCTGCAAAAATGAGAAAAAATGGCAAAAAATGAGAAAGTATGTAAAAGGCAGGCACCAAGGCTCGAACCCATGACCTTGGCATTCTCAGCGCGCTGCCTTGCCACTGGGGTGGCTGTACATCCGTTAGTTCATATGAAATATAAAACACATAACACATAGAGCCTCCTTGCCCTGTACTTCATCTTCTTCCTCAACCTGGCCAGAACCTCTGTATCTTTCTCATTTCTCCATGAAAATGGAAACTTCAAACATGAAAATGGTAGTACTTTTTCCCATGATTTCAACCATATAACTCATGTAAACTAACAATCAATGATCAAAGCTAATTTTAATGGCCCTAATTTTAAACCTAATTTTTACAGAAATTTGAAATCTAAAATTCTCCATACATAATGAATATAAATGAAATCTATGCACATGGTTGGCTTTAGCACAATAATATCTACATTTTCCTTTCACAAATCGAGACCAATGGATGTCTGTATGCAGAGATAGAAGTTAGAGTTCTTACCTCCTTCAACTCTGGTTCGTGAATGGAGTTTGAGTGAGTTTTATGAAGGCCTAAAGATTCCTTTAGCTTGCTTGAACCTCCCTGAGTGTGTTCCAATCCTTGCCTTGCTTTGAAAGTGTCTGAATCTCTCTATCCAAGTCAACCTGCAATCTTGAAATGCAAAAATGGCAGATGGAGAAGGAGGAGTTACAGTGAAGGGGTGATGGTCTGGAACACTTAGATATGAGGTAGGTTAAGTGTTTGAGTGATTAGAACTTGAAACACACGAGTAGATTTTTGGATTGTTATGCTTAGTCTCAAACTGCAAGTTATGACAAGTTTTTGGTGATAGGGAGTTTTAGAGAGTTTCTGGCCTTGAGCAATCGTCCATTAGGTTGCAATGTGTTTGTGTATAAGTATAGAGAAGGTTTCAAGTCAACTCCACAACAGATTTCTCAAATGTAGGCTTTTTGCTCTATTACTTGCCTTTTAAGAAAAGTGAAGAGACAACTCTCCTCATGCTTGTACAGGCCTGCTTGGAGTTGGTACAAGTACTAGAAAATTTTCTTTTGGTTTATAGGCCTTGTGTGTGTAGAGAGAACGGGTGCAAAGCTCAAGAAGTGAAAAGTTGCAAAAGTTATGCTTTTCTAAAATGGCAATGGCAACTTTGTGCCATTTATGGAATTAAAGCTTGGACAAAGGCTCTTATGCTTGAATTAAGGATTTATCAACTGTTTAAGCATTAAATTATGAAGTGAGAAATAAGTTTGAGACCTGTAAAGCAAGGATTAGGCAGCATAGGTTCATATTTGAATTTTGTTCTTCATGGAATGGCTTGAAATCAAAGTGAGAAATTGCCAACTTCATCTCTTCGATTCTCCCTAATCAAAAATGATCTCAAGGAGTTCCTTGACATTTTGGAAATCTTGCAATATGCTCTATAAATCATATTTGAAATGAATTTCAAGATTCCTCTTGGAACTAGGTTAAAAGTTTCCATGAAGTTAGGTCAAAAACCTGCCTAAATTAGGGCAAAATTTCACTAAGTTATTTTAGTTCATGGGCATGTAATTACAAAATTATATCTTGAGATAAAAGCATATTTAGGAGAAAATGTGTGAAGAAAAGTTGTAGATTTCATGGATATCTACAACTTTCATGTTGGGAACTTTCTTTGAATCATCTTGTATCATGGTGAAAAATTGGCTTAAAGTTGAGAAAAAACAAGAAATTTTCTATACTTGGAAAAAATTTTAAGTTAAGAAAATTTCAATTTTCAAAACCAAATCTTCAAATATTTTGATTTATTGATGAACAAGTTTCAAAATTTGACATGTTTTGATGAATTTTGATCCTTGGTATTTGATTTTGACCAAAAAGTCAAAGTTTGACTTTTCAGTATACAGTTGACTTTTGATCAGTTGACTGCAAATTTCATCTGTCAATCCAATGGATTTGCAATGTTTTGAACCATGTCATTAGGTCATGATGATGCAATTGAGCCCTTGGAATCATGCTTCAAACCAATTGGTCATTTTCCAGGTCAAAAATCATAAATTGCCCTTTCTCAGTCAAAACCCTAATTTTGACCATTTTGCCCTTTTGATGATTTGATCAAATTTCTTGAGGAAATGTGGTCCAAACTTGATCAAATGATACATATGAGTCTAAAATGTTGATGTGGATAAAAAATTATGAATTTTGACTGTAAATTGGCCATGGTTGACTTTTTCCCCAATACAATTGATTTTTAGGTCAACTGTCCAATTGACTGATCAAAAATATGATCCAAGGCTTGAAACTTGACAAGAGTAATATTAGGGGTCCATATTGATACTTGAAAGTCATATGAAACATTGATAGACCAAAAATCTTTGTGCAATTCCAAACCCTAATTTTGGGTTATTAAGGACCTCCAGGCACAAAATGCCCAATTTCAACAAATGTTCGTAGCCTTGACTAAGGCGTAGGAAGATCTGAAGGCCCTTATTATGAAAGAGAAGAAGAAGAAGAAGAAGAAGACTGTTGGTGTCTTGAATCTGGGCAGAATATTCAAAGGACCGTTGAAGCAACCGGTTGATCTGACCTCCTCATCCAAATAATGGGAGAATCAAGAGAGAGAGAGAGAGACAAGGGAGGAGGACCTTAGCCCTGAAGTTTCTGATACACAGATTACAATGATGAACAGTATCCTCTTACTGAGGATAGATAAAAACAGTTAGAGGATCGTCTAAGCGTAATGGAAATACAAAGAATACCAGGGCCGGATTTTGAAGAGCTGGGTTTGGTATCTGGGGTGGTCATCCCACAGAAGTTCAAGGCTCTAGTATTTACGAAGTATGATGGGGTGTCTTGTCCCAAGCTTTATCTCCGTTCCTATGTGAGGAAGATTCAGCCTCACACTGTTGATAGGAACTTGTGGGTCCATTTCTTTAAGGACAATATATCCAGGACTCAGCTCGAGTGGTTCTATCAGCTGGAGGGAACCAATTTCCACAATTAGGAGGATCTGGCTGCTGCTTTTTATAAATAGTATCAATATAACACTGACCTTGCCCCTACCCGAACTCAACTCCAGAGTATGTCCATGGGTGCAGGCGAAGGTTTCAAGGACTATGCGCAAAAGTGGAGAGATCTGGCAGGGAGAGTCCAACCCCCTTTGTCTGATAGGGAGTTGGTACATACTTTTCTTGGTACGTTGTCTGGTCCGTTCTTCAATCACTTGATTGGTAGCTCCTCAGCTGGTTTCACCGAGCTGATATTGACTGGAGAAAGGGTAGAAGCTGGGATCCAGAGTGGCAAAATCCAGAAAGATACCTCATCAAGTACAGTGAAGAAACCATTCACGGGTAAGAAGGAGGTCAATACCATTTATAGCCCAAGAGGTCAGAGCTGAGCTGAGCGCTGTCCAACAGTAGGGGCCGTGATGATACCTAGGCCTGTAGCTACTCAACAACAAAACAATCAGCAAAGGTTAGAAAGTATGCAAAGGCAATTCACCCTTATTAATATGACATTGATTGAGGTTTTAGCCCATCTGTTAAGATCTAACTTGGCAACCTTAAAAGAGGTTCCCAAGAATCCCAACACCACATCTCCTCAGTACAATCCAAACACTCGGTGTGCGTACCATTCTGAGAGCTCGGGCCACGATACAAATGATTGTTGGGCTCTGAGGAATAAGGTACAGGATCTGATCGAAGCCAAGGAAATTGAGTTTGATGCTCCTGAGAAGCCTAATGTCATAACTGCTCCCATGCCCAAGCACAATCGTGGTGTTAATGCCATTGATACTGATTTGTTTGTTACCTCTGTTGATGAAGTGTCCACTCCTCTCATGACTGTCAAGAAGAATTTATTGCTAGCCGGTTTATTTCCGAGCTGTGGTGAAGGTTGCCACATGTGTTCATCTCTTCCCTCTGGTTGTTATTTGCTGAAAGCAGGTGTTCAACGCCTAATGGACAACAGAGATATTTTATTTGAAAAGACTTCGATTCCGACTGTTTCGCATGAAGATATTGCTATCATAACCATTTCCTCCAATCCTTCCAATGTCTCCTCTAAAAGATCTGTTAGGATTACACCTGCTCCAAGAATTTCTCCGTTGATAATCACTTTTCCTGGTCTTGTACCGTACTCATCAGACAAAGCTGTCCCTTGGAATTATGGTGCCAACGTTTACTATCATGGCATCAAATAGGATTTGAAGACTGAAGAGGCTGATCCCGATGTCAGTAACATTGTCGGAACCAGCAAAGTTACCCGAAGTGGAAGGGTTTTCTCTCCCGAGATCTCCCTGAAGATTGTTGTGAAGCCTGTTGTTATTCCATCTGTTGTTCTTGCTAGTACTTATGCTACTACTCCCATTATTACTCTAGTTGTTACCCCTTCCGATGAGTCATCTGGGACTCGGGGCAAAGAAGCTATAAGTGAGCCTTCCCGGACGGAGGCACCTAGAAAAGTTGCTTTGGAATCCTCTAAGCAACAAATAGAGGAAATTTTAAAAATAATCAAGAAGAGCGACTATAATGTGGTCGAGAAGCTGGGGCAGACCCCTTCGAAGATATCAATGTTGTCTCTGTTTTTGTGTTCTGAGGCCCATGCAAAGGCTTTGATTGCATTTCTCAAGACTGCGCATGTGTCGCAAGAAACCTCCGTTGACCAATTCAAGGACTGTGTGGCTAGTTTGACTGCTGACAATGGGTTGGGTTTTTCAGATGCCGATTTGACACCAAAGGGGAGAAAGCATAATGATGCTCTGCATGTCTCGATCGAATGCAGGGACACTACTATGGCTCATGTGCTGGTGGACACTGGATCGTCACTGAATGTTCTGCCTAAGAAGGCTCTTGATCGGCTATATTGTGAAGGATTGACCTTACAGCCCAGTAACATTGTGGTGAGGGCTTTTGACGGGTCAAAAAGAATGGTGCATGGGGAGGTGGACAACCCTGTCAAAGTGGGTTCCTAGACCTTTGAATCCACCTTCTACGTGATGGATATCAGGCCATCATACTCTTGTTTTTTAGGTCGCCCTTGGATCCATCAAGTTGGGGCCGTTATTTCAGTAAGATGGACATGGAACAGACGGTAAAAAATCTCCAAGCACAGAAAGCTCAGTTTCAACAAATGTTCTTGACTCTAGCCAATGTACAAGAGGATTTGAAAACTTTGTTGATCGAAGAAAAGAAGAAGAAAGCAAAGAAAGCAACCGGTGTTTTGAATCTAGGAAGAAGGTTCCCAGGGCCAGCCAGACGGACCCTAGACTTCGAAACATCATCTGGTGAAAAGGATAATCAAGAAGGGAAAGGCAAGGAAGTGATTTCCCATCCAGAATCTGAATAGGAAGAAGACGATGATTACTCTGAAGAGAAGTATCCTCCGACCAACGATAAAAACAAACAGTTGGAAGATCGCTTAAGTGCAATGGAGATTCAGAAAGTGCCAGGGCTGGACTTTGAAGAGCTGGGTTTAGTGTCTGGAATTGTTATTCCACCAAAGTTTAAGGCACAAGTGTTTTATAAATACGAAGGGGTTTCATTTCCCAAGATGCACCTCCGATCTTATGTGAGAAAGATACAGCCTCACACTGCTGACAGAGATTTGTGGGTCCACTTCTTTCAGGATAGTTTATCCAGAACTCAACTATATTGGTTCTATCAACTAGAAAGGGCCAATATCCATAATTGGGAAGACCTTGTCGTTGCTTTTAATAAACAGTATCAGGTCAATGCAGACCTTGCTCCCACCCGTACTCAACTCCAGAGTATGGCTATGGTTTCAAGCGAAGGTTTCAAAGACTACACTAAAAAATGGAGGGACTTAGCAGGAAGAGTCCAACCTCCACTGTCTGACAGGGAGTTAGTAGACATGTTTCTAGGTACCCTGTCCGACCCTTTATTTAATCATCTAATTAGAAGCTCCTCAGCAGGCTTCACTGAATTAATCTTGACCAGAGAAAGAGTGGAAGTTGGGATTAAGAGTGGGAAGATCCAAAAGGATGCATCCTCCAGTGCCATGAGAAAACCATTTATTGGGAATAAAGAAGTCGGTGTTGTGTACCCTCAAAGGAATCAAGACATAATTGAACACCGTCCAACGGTAGGGGCCATCATGATCCCTAAGCTTGCACCTACTTAACAAAGGAGTAACCAGTCTAGAACAGAAAGACCGGTAAGACAGTTTACCCGGATAAATATGACGTTGTCTCAAGTCCTGCCACATTTATTAAGATCTAATATGGTAACTTTGAAGGAAGCCCCGAAGAATCCCAACATCGCCTCTCCTCATTACCACCCTAATGTTCGTTATGCTTACCATTCAGAAAGTCCAGGCCATGATACCAACAACTGCGGGGATTTGAAAAACAAGGTGCAAGACCTTCTCAAGGCAAAAGAAATTGAATTTGATTCTCCTGAGATCCCAAATGTTATCACCGCTCATATGCCCAAGCATGGTCGTGATGTTAACGTTGTTGAAGACGATGTGTTTGTTACTGTCGTTGATGAACTTGCTACTCTTCTCCTGACTATCAAGAGGAACCTGTTGAAAGCCGATTTATTTCTGGGCTGTGGCGAAGGCTGTCACCTCTGTTTATCCCTACGAACTGGTTGTCATTTATTGAAAGCAGGTGTCCAGCACCTAATGGATGACAAAGATATTTTGTTTGAAAAGACTCTCGTTCCAACCATTTCTTACAAGGATGTTTCAATAGTAACCATTTCCGCCAATCCTTCCAGGATCTCCACCAAAAGACCCGTTAGGATTACATATGTTCCTAAAGTGACTCCACTGATAAATGCTATGCTAGGGCCGATCCCGTACTCCTCAGATGAAACTGTCCCCTGGAACTATGGGGGTGATGTCTACTATCACGGTGTCAAGCAGGATTGGCTGGCTGATGAAGACTCGATTTTTGAGAAGGCTGACCCCGACATTGGTAACATTGCGGGAACCAGCAAAATAACCCGAAGTGGAAGGATATTCTCTCTAGAGATTGCTCCTCTAAAAACTGTTATAGGTCCTGTGGTCATCCCTGCTTTTGTTCCTGTTGACACTACTACTACAATCCCTACG
The DNA here is from genome assembly GCA_948472305.1 of Vicia faba. Classification (NCBI taxonomy): domain Eukaryota; kingdom Viridiplantae; phylum Streptophyta; class Magnoliopsida; order Fabales; family Fabaceae; genus Vicia; species Vicia faba. The sequence continues at coordinate 305,735 of CATIWC010000562.1, forward strand.
GTTACCCCTACTGACACCCCTACCGCCGAGTCGACCGAGACTCGGGGAAAAAGCATTTTTGTTGAGCCTGTCTGGATGAAGGCGCAATCAGTATCTATCCCAGAAGCCTCCAAAAAGGAGATGGAAGAAATTTTGAAAATTATAAAGATAACCGACTACAACGTAGTCAAACAGCTAGGACAATCTCTGTCAAATATTTCCATGCTGGCTTTACTGTTGTGCTCTGAGGCTCATGCGAAGGCCTTGGTGAAATTTCTTAAAACTGCCCATGTGCCACAAGAAACCTCTGCTGACCAATTCCAAGACTGTGTGGCCAGTTTAATAGATGACAACGGTTTAGGCTTTTCTGATGCTGACCTGACACCTAGAGGGAGGAAACACAACGAGGAATTGCATGTCTCTGTCGAATGCAGGGGCATAACTTTAGCCCATGTCATGGTTGATACTGGTTCATCTTTGAATGTGCTACCTAAGAAAGCTTTGGATAGACTCGACTGTGAAGGTTTGTCCTTAAAACCCAGCAACATAGTGGTAAGGGCCTTCGACAGTTTAAAAAGAATAGTGTATGTGGAGGTGGACATCCCCATAAAAGTTTAAACTCAAACCTTTGATTCAACTTTCTACATGATGGACATTCGCCCTTCCTATTCCTGTTTATTGGGCCGACCTCGGATTCATGACGCTGGTGTCGTCACCTCTACATTACATCAGATGCTAAAATACCCAACCAAGGGAACAATCATTACTGCCCATGGAGAGGAGGAATATATGGTCAGTCACCTGAACTCCTTCAGATACATGGAAATGGATGGTGAATTCATTGAAACTCCGTTTCAGCATTTCGAGGAAGTCTCACAAGCAGTGGCAGCTACCAAGACTGTTTCCCAAGTCCCGAAGATTACAATACCTCTGCTAAAGATGTCTTCTCTGAAAGATGCCAAGGCAATAGTCGAAGAAGGTGGGTGTACTATTTGGGGCCAACTCTCGGATATCCCTTACAAATCTGACAAATTTGGTTTGGGTTTCACTTCAGGAGCCCAGAAAGCTGTTTGTCGTGCTCGTGCCGGGGGACCACCTTTGAAGATCAGCAACCATGGAGTCAACGCAGTGGAGGATAGTGATGACGGCTGCGACCTGGAGGAATGGATTTTCCCAACTATCAACGGAGGACTCACCAACTGGGAAGCTAAAGATTTTATCCCAATTACTTTTATCCAACAGTAACTTTCTTTAAATTTTGGTAGGACTTGTAATAACTAAACAATTGAGACTTTTAAAACCTTGTGTCTTACCCGAGGCGCAACGGTCCATTTGTAAGGGTTATTACTTCATTTTCATATGTCATCAATGAATCATGGATGTTTTTGCATACAAACTTTACGCTCTTTGTTTTTCTTTTCCTACATTTTTGTTTTTCAATAACAGTTATGCTCTTATACACACTTACATATCAAATGCAGATCCACATCCACTCAGGGTCCCATGGGTAACAATTCTGCTATGGCCTTTTGTAACTTTGAAAATCTAATCTACCAAGCCGAAGATGAAGGTGAGGAAGATTGTGGAGTGCCAGGGGAACTAGCCAGGTTACTGCAACAAGAATAAAGGACCATACAGCCCCACGAAGAACGGGTTGACACAGTTAACTTAGGTACCGAAGAGGACAAGAAAGAAGTTAAAGTATGAGCAAATCTGGAACCCAGTGTCAAGAAGTGTTTAATTCAGTTACTACATGACTATTTTGAGGTCTTTTCCTGGTCATACGAAGACATGCCAAGACTTGACGCTGATATCGTGGTCCATCGTCTACCGACAAAAGAAGACTGCCCTCCGATAAAACAGAAAGTCTGTCGCATGCGGCCAAACATGTCAGAGAAGATCAAGACTGAAGTCATGAAACAATTCAACAACAGATTCTTAGCTGTCACCTCCTATCCACAGTGGGTCGCCAATGTTGTTCCAGTGCCTAAAAAGGACGGCAAAGTATGCATGTGTGTGGATTATCGATATTTGAATAGGGCAAGCCCTAAGGATGATTTCCCACTTCCCCATATCGATATTTTGGTTTACAATACCGCACAGCATAAAGTGTTCTCATTTATGGATGGTTTCTCGGGCTACAATCAAATCAAAATGGCACCTAAGGACATGGAGAAAACGACCTTCATCACAGAATGGGGCACATTCTGTTACAAGGTTATGCCATTCGGGTTGAAGAACGTTGGGGCAACCTATCAACGTGACATGGTAACTCTATTACAAGACATGATTCATCACGAAATAGAGGTATATGTAGACGACATGATTGCCAGATCTCAAAATGAAGAGGAACGTCTTGACCATTTGCAAAAACTATTTGAAAGGCTAAAGAAATACAAGCTAAGGTTGAACCTGAATAAATTCACATTTGGGGTGAGGTTCGGTAAACTCCTAGGCTTCGTCGTCAGCGGTAAAGGTATCGAAGTGGACCCTGCGAAGGTGAAAGTAATACAAGAAATGTCTGCTCCTCACACCGAGAAGGAAGTCAAAGGATTCTTAGGACGGCTTAATTACATCGCCAGATTCATTTCTCACCTAACCGCTACTTGTGAACCAATCTCCAAATTCCTGAAGAAAGATCAAGTAGTCAAATGGAATGATGAATTCCAAGCTGCCTTAGATAATATCAAGGAGTACCTACAAGAGCCTCTTGTTTTGATGTCGGCAGTCGAGGGAAGACCTTTGATCATGTATCTAACTGTTTTGGAAAATTCAATGGGGTGTGTGTTGGGGAAGCATGACGAGTCTGGCCGAAAAGAGCATGTTATTTATTACCTGAGCAAAAAGTTTACCGACTGTGAAATAAGATATTCACTGCTCGAGAAAACTTGTTGCGCTCTGGCATGGGCTGCTCTCCGGCTAAGACTGTATAAGCTGACCCATACTACCTTATTGATATCCAAGATGGATCCAATTAAATACATATTCGAGAAGCCTGCCCTCTCTGGGAGAATAGCAAGATGGCAGATAATTCTGACTGAATACAACATTCAGTACACTACCCAAAAGGAAATAAATGGAAGTGTACTAGCCAATCACCTTGCTCATCAAGCTATGGATGACTATCAGTCCATGAAATTCGAGTTCCCAGATGAGGGCATCATGATGGTAAACAATTGTGAAGAACTTAGACCATATGACAGACCTGAACAAGGATCCCAATGGACCTTGGTTTTTGACGAAGCCTCCAACGCACTCGGAAATGGTATAGGTGTTGTAATCATATCCCCTGAAGGATGTCATACTCCCTTCACTGCAAGACTTTGCTTCAACTGTACAAATAACATGGCAGAATACGAAGCGTGTATTTTTGGTCTCAAAGCTGCCATAGATTTGGGAATCAAGTCCTTAAGTGTATTTGGAGATTCAGCTTTAGTCATCAGTCATATCAAAGGAGAATGGGACACGAAGCACCCTAATCTCATCCCCTACAGAGAACATGTGTTGACATTAATCCCACATTTCGAGTAAATTACCTTTGAGCATTTTCCACGAGAGGAAAATCAACTAGAGGACGCGCTAGCCACTATGTCATCCATGTTTGAACTCAAAATGGGGTAACGAGGCTCCCCGGATCACCATTGAACAGATGGATGAACCATCTTACTGTCACGAGATCGATACTGAAGAAGTAGTAGACCAACCTTGGTTCCATGAATTTAAGAGGTATCTCGAGGTTCAAGAGTATCCAGAAGGAGCTTCAGTCAATGATAAGAAGTTCTTGAGAAGATTCTCTGCTAAGTTCTTCCTCAGTAATGGCATTCTCTACAAGCGCAACCACAACTTTGTTTTGCTTCGTTGCATAGACAATGTTGAGGCAGAAAAGATCATGGCTGATCTATATAAAGGCACTTTTGGCACCTATTCCAGTGGGCTCATGATGGCTAAAAAGATCCTACGAGTAGGGTACTACTGGTCTACCATGGAAGCAGATTGCCATCAGCATTCATGAACCTGTCACAAGTGTCAGATCTACGCTGACAAAGTGCATGTGCCTCCAGTTCCTCTAAACGTCCTAACTGCTCCATGGCCATTCGCGACGTGGGGCATCGATATGATTGGAGAAATCAAACCCACAACTTCTAATGGACACCGCTTCATCTTAGTGGCCATTGACTATTTCACGAAGTGGGTTAAAGAAACTTCTTTCGCTTCTGTTACCAAGAATGTTGTAGCCCGATTCATCAAATAGAATCTCATATGTCAGTACGGTATCCCAGAGAGAATCATCACAGACAATGGTACGAATCTCAATAATACTATGATCACCGCGTTGTACGCGTAATTCAAGATCCAGCACCATAATTCTTCCCCTTACCGTCCAAAGATGAATGGCGTTGTCGAATCCGCAAATAAAAACATCAAAAAGATCATACAAAAAATGACAGTGACTTACAAGGACTGGCATGAGATGTTACCATTCGCTCTCCACGGTTACCGTACCACAGCTTGCACATCAACAGGGGAAACTCCCTTTTCCTTGGTATACGACATGGAAGCTGTTTTACCAATTGAAGTCCAAATACCTTCTCTGAGAATCATAAAACATGCAGGGATGAATGAAGACGATTGGATCCAAACTCAAGTTGACGAGTTGAGTCTAATTGATGAGAAGAGGCTTACGGTTGTCTGTCACGGCCAGATGTACCAAAAACGTATGATCAAGGCTTTTAACAAGAAGTTCAGACGTTAGGTATATCAGGTTGGTGACTTGGTAATCAAGCGTATCATATTGCCACAAGGTGATCCCAGGGGTAAATGGACTCCTACATACGAAGGACCATTTGTGATCAAAAGCATATTCTCTGGTGGAGCAATGATCTTAACCACTATGGATGGCGACGGCCTTCCACACCCTGTGAACGCAGGCATAGTCAAATGATACTACGCATAAGAGACCCACTAGGTTGACACACCTAGGCAAAAAAAGGGCATCCCGGCGAACCACAAAGGTTCGGGAATAAATTAGGTATAAAATTAAAAAAAATTGTACACCCGACAAGCTGAAAACCTGAAAGGGCGGCTTGGGCAAAAAAGGGTATCCCGGTGGACTGAAAACCCGAAAGGGCGGTCCAGGAAAAAGTTAGGGAGTTAAAGCGTACGACTATGTCCCATTGGATCACCTTACAGATAACCTTTAGCATCGACTGACAAGCTCAAATGGGTCTAATAAATCCAATCAACTTCGGACAAGGCAACAAGTGGATAAGACGCTCAGAGACACGAAGGCTATAGCAGAATGGGAACTCCATGGGATTTTTTCACATAGCTATCTTTTCTTTGTATCAAATTTTCACTTTATACGACGATATTCTCTTACTAGGATGTTCGTCTCATTGTACAAAATACTTATTCAAGTTAATACAAAGATATTCCTTTGAAAGTGAAAAACTATCTATTTTTTCTTTATTTCTGTGTTTTGTTTACAAAAACGTCCAATGGTTTATTTTTGAACATATGCATTTGAACGTAACTACTGTTTACAAATGAGCAAAAAAGAGGAACAGAAAATAGAAAGACAATCACTAATGGCTTTAAGAAATAGGATAATATCTTTAGACTATTCCATAAAATCCCCCGCAGGTACTTTTTCCAGCAAGAGCAGAAAAGGGGACATCCCACTACAGGATCGCTAACATATCTCCAGTATGCAGCTTAATGATATCAAGCTCTCTCTCATCCCAGACAGAATAAAACTTCTGTTTACCGCTCCTAAGATTCCCCAGTGAAAGTCGCCCAGTTTCTCAGGATTCCCCAATAGGATTTCACGAGGTCTACAAGCAATACACGGCATTTCCCTTACACAACAGAGTTTATTTCTCTAACGAATGGAAACTCGTCAACACTTCAAAACATGAAAAACTTACACTCCTCATTCTCAACAATGCTCAGGGATTTATTTTCCCTGACTCCAGCAATACTGCGGCATAACAATTAATGTGTCCATACATTTCATTCATACATCATAGCATTGACAACACAAATACATACGACAGAATCTCATTTATTTTGAGAACATCATTGCACCATGCATTTCATACATCACGACATTGCATGCAACTAACCTTTCATCTTTTCAGGAAAGATCAATCAACAGAAAATTATCGTCAAAATTTTCAGCAAGTCAATTACAGATCAAATCCCAAGAAAGGATTGGTCAACCATCTACACAACAGATATTTCTTTCAGACCCCTTCCGGTTCAGTTTAAGTCTCTCAACGGTTTATTCTGATTCTTTCCTGCAGACGTCTTCTCTGGTTCAGATAAATCTCCAAATGATTTGTTCTGATTCTTCTCCAGATCCCCGTCGGTTCAGTTTAAATTTCTCAATGGTTTAGTCTGATTCTTTCCCGCAAACGCTTTCTCTGGTTCAGATAAATCGCTCAAAGATTTACTCTGATTCTTTCCAGTTAAAGATCATTCAAGATATCTTTTGGTTCAGTTTAAACCCCTCAACAGTTTATCCTGATACTTTCCAAAGGAACACTTCAGGTTCAGTTTAAATCTCTCAACGATTTATTCTGATTCTTTCCCTCAGATACTTTCTCTGGTTCAGATAAATCACTCAAAGATTTACTCTGATTCTTTCCAGTTAAAGAATATCCAAGATCTCTTTTGGTTCAGTTTAAAACCCTCAACGATTTATCCTGATACTTTCCAAAGGAACACTTCGGGTTCAGTTTAAATCTCTCAATGATTTATTCTGATTCTTTCCCGCAAATGCTTTCTCTGGTTCAGATAAATCACTCAAATATTTACTCTGATTCTTTCCAGTTAAAGAATATCCAAGATATATTTTGGTTCAGTTTAAACCCCTCAACGGTTTATCCTGATACTTTCCAAAGGAACGCTTCGGGTTCAGATAAATCTCTCAACGATTCATTATGATTCTTTCTGCAGACATTTTCTTTGGTTCAGATAAATCGCTCAAAGATTTACTCTGATTCTTTCCAGTTAAAGAATATTCAAGATCTCTTTTGGTTTAGTTTAAACCCCTCAACGGTTTATCCTGATACTTTCTGAAGGAACACTTCTAGTTCAGATAAATTGCTCCAAGATTTATTCTTATTCTTCCCAGTCAAACAACGTATAAGACTTCTTCTGATTCAGATAAGTCGGTCCAAAGATTTATTCTGATTCTTTTCCAGTTGAAATCAAGTTCAAAATTAGTCCATTTTCTGTCAACATTCACCCTTGGATAGCATCTATAAACCCATCTCTGAAAAATCTCCACCATTCCTCCAAATTGCATCTATAAGCCCATTCCCATTTCATCTTTGAGTGCAAATTTATGGGCACTCTAGTGTCCAATCATCTTCCACCTTCAACTCGCGAATGGCGGGTCCGCCAATCTAACTCTTCAGGTTTAAGAAGATTGATAAGGGGCAGCTGTTGTACCCCAAAATTTTCCCTCTCATTTATCAAGTGTTTTCTCACAAAATCTCCTTTGGTTCAAGACTGCATAAGGATTGATCAGCTCAAAACACCTCCTTAAGCATTGATGACTGAAATTAGGGTTTGAGATTGCACAAGGGTAATTGAAATTTTAATGCCTCATATGAATTTCATGGGTCATTATGGACCCCCAATATTTCTCATGTCAAGTTTCAAGTTTTGGATCACATTTTTGTCCAGTCAATTGAGCAGTTGACCTAAAAATCAGCTGTATTAGGGAAAAAGTTAACTGTGGTCAATTTACAGTCAAACTTCATAATTTTTTATCCATATAAACATTATAAACTCATGTATCATTTGATCAAGTTTGTGTTAGAACAATGTTTGAATCTACTACCCTATATTTGAGTTTTGATGATAACAAAGTGAAAAGACATAGTATTTATAAGTTTCATGAATGAACTATCTGCTACCTAAAATTATTATGTTCTGACTTGCAGATACTCTGATTGATATAAGCAAGATCACGTCTATTCAGCATCAGAATTTTATTTCATACACCAGCATCAGAAGTTGCTACATCAGAACGTCAAAATCAGATGATCAACTCACGTACATGCTGAAGCTTGATGAACAAGACTGCGCTCAAACACTCTGATACAGAAACAATAGTTCATCAGCAGCGAAGCAGAATCAGAATGAGCCAAGCCAGAACTTGCGTTAAAGAAGCAACGGTACTGTGCATTGAAAGCTAATTAATTCCAACGGCCTCATTCCAGACAAGATCTGCTCAATAAGGAAAGCTTGTTATTAGCATTGAATCAAGAATATTGCATTCAACGTTCATCTTCTCAAGTGCTATATAAACAAGGCTTTGAAGATTATAATGGCTAATGCTCTCCAACTCTCTACACGCACAAAGCTGAACCATAATCTTCGTTCTACCAGTTTTGCTAAACCACATACTCTGATACTCCACCATTGTTTAGCAATCTAGTTTCTAAGCTTCATTTTGTGTATACATCACAGTTGTGATAAAGTTTTGTAGAAAACATTCACACACATAGTTTTATACCTTTGTAAGAAAGTGTTGCCTTGACAAACCGGGTTGTGGTTTGAATCAAGAAGGCTTTAGCAGTTGTTAAAGCAGTCTGTAATATTCAGTTGAATATAGTGGATTAAGACCTCGTTGGAGAGAGGCGAAATCACCTTGACGGGTGGACTGGAGTAGTTTGAGATCAAATGAACCAGGATAAAAATATCTTGTCAATTGCTTTAGATTTCAGTTTTACAATTCAACCCCCCCTTCTTGTGTTTTTCACCCCTTCAATTGGCATCAGAGCGCCTGGTTCTGAGCTAAAACACTTAACCGTGTCAGTACAAGATCCAGCGTCAGAAAAACACAATGGCAGGAAACAACTCTCACTTCAGAAATGACAACAATGAGGACAGAGACAGATTCAGTGGCAAACCTCCAGTCTTTGATGGAGAAAACTTTGATTACTGGAAAGACAAAATTGAAAGCTTCTTTCTAGCACATGATGCTGATCTGTGGGATATGGTGACAGATGGATACACGCACCCTGTGAATGCAAGTGGTCAGAAGATTGATAGAAAATCAATGACTGATCAACAAAAGCGTGACTTCAAGAATCACCATAAGGCTAGAACCATCCTCCTCAGTGCCATCTCCTATACTGAGTATGAAAAGATCTCCAACAGAGACACAGCAAAGAATATCTTTGATTCTCTCAGAATGACGCATGAGGGCAACGTTCAAGTCAAAGAAACAAAAGCTCTGGCGCTCATTCAGAAGTATGAGGCGTTCAAAATGGAAGAATATGAATCCATTGAAACTATGTTCTCTAGATTCCAGATTCTGGTAGCTGGTCTCAAAGTTCTGGACAAAGGATACTCTACTGCTGACCATGTCAAGAAAATAATCAGAAGTTTACCCAAGCAGTGGAGGCCTATGGTTACTGCTCTGAAGCTAGCTAAAGATATCAACAAAATCACTCTGGAGGAACTTATAAGCTCCCTCAGAAGTCATGAGATAGAGCTAGAAGCTGATGAGCCTCAGAAGCAAGGTAAGCCTTTAGCATTAAAATCTAACAGAAAATCTGAGTCTAAAGTTTTGCAGGCAGTTGAAGAAACATCTGATGGATCCTCATCAGAAGAAGACGAACTTTCCCTTCTCTCCAGAAGAGTAAATCAACTGTGGAAGCAAAGACAAAGGAAGTTCAGGAATCCCAGAAGATCTGATCAGAACGAGTCTTCTTCCAGATACAGAAGGACAGATTCTTCCTCTGGATACAGAAGATCTGAAGGCTCCTCCAGTAGCAAGAAGCCAAACACCAAAGACATCATCTGCTACGAGTGCAACGAGCAAGGACACTACAAGAGTGACTGCCCAAAGCTTCAGAGGGAAAAGCCCAAAAAGAAGTTTGGAAGAGAGAAGAAGAAAAGTCTCATGGCTACATGGGATGACTCTGACTCGTCTGAAGCTGACTCAGAATCAGATGATGAAAGGGCAAACATAGCTCTCATGGCAAACATTTCAGAAGATAGTGAAGCTTCTGAATCAGACTCAGAATCAGACACAGAAGAGGTATTTCCTAACTTCGCTGTTAACTTTACAAAGGCTGAACTTGCTGAAAGCCTTAATGAAATTCTGGAACGTTATCAGCAGATTAGAGCCAAATTCAGAGACCTGAAAAGGAATCTTGAATCTGACTCTAATAAGTCTGAGAGTCTCAAATTGGAAAATTCTGAGCTGAGAGATAAAATTTCAAAATTAGAAAACACTTTACAAAACTCTCAGAAGGAACCAATGTCTGAAACTCCCAGCAACGCTGATGAGATCATCAAGGAGTATGATCACAGTTTCCAGAAGTTCCTAGCTAAAAGCATAGATAGAAGCATAATGGCTTCAATGATCTATGGAGTTAGCAGAAACGGCAGGAAAGGAATAGGATACCAAGGTAAGGTTCCTACACCAAAGAATGTCATGGACTTAACCATTAAACACACTCCTCTAAACTCACACTTTGTGTATGGTCACACACATGACATCAAATATACTAGCAGTAAGCACTCTGTGAAACCAAAATTCAACCAGAGTTTTGGTAAAACTAACAAATCAGGACCCAAGAAAATCTGGGTACCTAAGGATAAAATAATACATGTTACAGATATCTTTAGCAGCAAGTCAGAAACACCAGTCATGGTACCTGGACTCTGGCTGCTCACGACACATGACGGGAAGAAGGCATATGTTCCAAAGCCTGGAACTTAAGCCTGGAGGCCACGTTGGCTTTGGAGGCAATCAGAGGGGAAAGATAATTGGCTCTGGAACTGTAGGTAATGGAAATCTTCCCTCTATTAATAATGTTCTGCTAGTAGATGGATTGATGCATAATCTGTTATCCATAAGTCAATTAAGTGATAACGGTTATGATATAATCTTTAATCAAAAATCATGTAAAGCTGTTAGTCAGAAAGATGGGACTATCCTGTTTAATGGTAAGAGGAAAAACAACATTTACAAAATCAAACTTTCTGAACTAAAGAGTCAGAATGTAAAATGTCTTCGGTCTGTTAACAACGAGCAGTGGATCTGGCACAGAAGATTGGGGCATGTTAGTATGAGAAGAATATCTCAGATTAACAAACTCAATCTGGTCAGAGGACTTCCTAATTTGAAGTTCAATTCAGATGCTCTGTGTGAAGCATGTCAGAAAGGCAAATTTGCAAAACCTTCTTTTAAATCCAAAAATGTTGTTTCTACCTCTAAGCCATTAGAACTTCTGCACATTGACCTATTTGGACCAGTTAAAACTGCTTCAGTCAGTGGTAAGAAGTATGGGTTAGTAATCGTAGATGACTATAGCAGATGGACATGGGTAAAGTTCTTAAGACACAAGGACGAGTCACACTCTGCGTTTGTTACCTTCTGTAACCAAGTTCAGAATGAAAAAGATCTTAGAATCGTTAAAGTCAGAAGTGATCATGGTGGAGAATTTGAAAATAAAGTTTTTGAGTCATTCTTTAATGACAGAGGCATTCTGCATGATTTCTCTTGTCCTAGAACTCCCCAACAAAATGGAGTTGTAGAACGAAAGAACAGAACATTGCAAGAAATGGCCAGAACCATGATCAATGAGACAAACTTTGCTAAGACTTTCTGGGCAGAGGCAATAAACACAGCGTGCTACATTCAGAATAGAATCTCAATAAGACCTATTCTGGAAAAGACTCCATATGAATTGTGGAAGAACAGAAAGCCCAACATTTCATATTTTCATCCATTTGGATGTACTTGCTTTATATTAAATACAAAGAATTATTTGAACAAGTTTGATTCTAAGGCACATAAGTGTATTATGTTAGGATACTCTGAACGCTCAAGAGGGTACAGAGTATACAATACAGAAACACAGATTGTGGAAGAATCAATCAGTGTTTGTTTTGATGATAAGCTTGACTCTGAAAAGTCAAAGCAGAATGAAATTTTTGCAGGTATAGAAATTGAATTTGCAGGTTCTGAAGACAAGTCATCAGAAGCTCTCAACACAGACATTCCTTCAACATCTGAAAGGAGAACTGCTAGAAATCCTACAACAGCTGCTGATCAACCTCAGAAGAGATTGCCCAGAAGCAGCTTGGATCACCCAGAAGAGACTATCCTAGGAAGAAAAGAAGATCCAATCAGAACAAGAGCAAGCTTCAGAAACTCTGAAGAAACTCTTATGGGACTTGTGTCTCTGATTGAACCGTCTTCTATTGATGAAGCACTTCTGGATAATGACTGGATTCTGGCAATGCAAGAAGAGCTGAATCAATTCACCAGAAACGACGTATGGGATCTCGTTCCCAGACCAAAAGGATTCAACGTCATTGGAACAAGATGGGTGTTCAGAAACAAGCTAAATGAACAAGGTGAAGTCATCAGAAACAAGGCATGACTGGTTGCACAAGGTTATAGTCAGTAAGAGGGGATAGACTATACAGAAACCTTTGCCCCAGTCGCCAGGTTAGAATCTATCAGACTTTTAATTTCATTTGCTGTTAATAGAGGCATCACTCTGTATCAGATGGATGTCAAAAGTGCATTCTTAAATGGTTATATAGAAGAAGAAGTTTATGTTCACCAACCCCCAGGTTTTGAAAATACAAAACATCCAGAACATGTTTTCAAACTAAAGAAGTCACTGTATGGTCTGAAACAAGCTCCCAGAGCTTGGTATGAAAGGCTAAGTAACTTTCTGCTTGAAAATGAATTCACCAGAGGGAAAGTGGACACTACTCTATTCTGTAAAACAGTTAAGAGTGACATCTTAGTCTGTCAAATTTATGTTGATGATATCATTTTTGGTTCTACTAATCCTTCTCTTGGAAGAAAATTTGCTAAGTGTATGCAGGCAGAATTCGAGATGAGCCTCATGGGGGAACTGAAATTCTTTCTAGGAATTCAGATCAATCAAACTCCAGAAGGAACTTACATTCATCAGAGCAAATACATCAGAGATCTTCTGAAGAAATTTGACCTCTCAGAATGTAAGCCATCAAAGATTCCAATGCATCCCACGTGCATTCTGGAAAGAGAAGAGGTAAGCAAAAGTGTAGAACAGAAAGTCTACAGAGGTATGATTGGTTCTCTCCTCTATCTGACTGCTTCAAGACCTGACATATTATTCAGCGTTTGTATCTGTGCTAGATTCCAATCAGATCCTAGAGAATCTCACTTAACAGCTGTTAAGCGAATTTTCAAGTATCTGAAAGGTACTACTAATCTGGGTTTGTTTTATAGAAAATCTAGTGATTACAGCTTAGTAGGCTACTGTGATGCTGATTTTGCTGGAGACAGAGTGGAACGTAAAAGTACTTCTGGAAGCTGCCAGTTTTTGGGAGAAAATCTGATCTCTTGGTCCAGCAAAAGGCAATCAACAATTGCTCTGTCAACAGCAGAAGCTGAGTACATAGCAGCAGCAGGATGTAGCACACAAATGCTCTGGATGAAAAGTCAGCTTGAAGACTTCCAGATTTTTGAGAGTAACATTCCTATACTTTGTGATAATACTTCTGCTATTTGCTTAAGTAAGAATCCAATTTTACATTCTAGAGCTAAGCATATAGAAATAAAGCATCATTTCATTAGGGACTATATTCAGAAAGGTATTTTGAACTTAAAATTTATAGATACAGACCATCAATGGGTTGATATCTTTACTAAACCCCTTTCAGAAGATAGGTTTAATTTCATTCTGAAACATCTCAGCATGAAAGTATGCCCAGAGTGAAAATGTTTAATTCCATATATTTACTTTCAGAATGTAATTATTTTACTGTGAACTTCTGATCAATCTTCTTTCAGAAAGATAGAACATGCAGATTGTATCAGATGCAAGTCTAAAGATCTGAGAGTCTAATCTCAAAGGCAGACGTGCTGATCACTACATCAAACAAGTGTCATCCAATCATCAGCATATCTCTGAAGCTGAACGCGTGCACGCTTCTGAGAAGGCAAAGCGCTGATTGGGTGCATTGAGACACATGTCTGGTAACCGTTTTTAAGTATCTTTCTCAAATCCCCCAAAATCAGCAAGATTGACACTGTTGTCAACATGGTTCAGAAGCAGAATGAAACTTCTGAAAAGATTCAAGCGATGCTGGAGAGCCTGTTCTCACGCATGCCCCCTCAACCTTAAATCTTTTTCATGCATGACCTTTTTCATGTTTTTTCTTGATTTTCTGATGTACTGTTTTGATTATGTTTTGTAATGTTTGCTCTGATTCTGAACTATTAATATGATTAGTTTTTCTGATCTTAAGTGTTTTAACACATCACCAACACTTTTTGATTACTGACAAAAAGGGGGAGAACAGGAATGATATTTAAATCAATAACGGCTAACTAGACAGAAACTCTCAAACATTCTAACTATATTACTTGAAATGTTTTTTCTGTTTTGTTTAAAGTCTACAGGCACAAGGAAGCTCCTGGACATTCTGAAGACTAGAAGCTCTGATCAAAACGAAGAAGCTCTGATCAATATGAAGTTGCTCTGATCAATATGAAGTTCTGATCCAAAGCAAAGCTCTGACAAGAAAAGCTCTGAAGCTCTGCTCGGACATAAAGCTTCTGATAAGTCAAAGACTCTGATAGTCTGATGTTCAAAGAAAGAAAAAGATCTGATCCTGAAGAACACGTATAATCAAAGGGAAGTAATCAACTCAGGGGGAGTATCTCTTAACTCTAACTTCTCCGTACTTCTTACTCTGATACATTTTCCAGATACCTTTTCACGTTATTTTTCATTTAAAATATCTAGTTTTTGTCATCATCAAAAAGGGGGAGATTGTTAGAACAATGTTTGAATCTACTACCCTATATTTGAGTTTTGATGATAACAAAGTGAAAAGACATAGTATTTATAAGTTTCATGAATGAACTATCTGCTACCTAAAATTATTATGTTCTGACTTGCAGATACTCTGATTGATATAAGCAAGATCACGTCTATTCAGCATCAGAATTTTATTTCATACACCAGCATCAGAAGTTGCTACATCAGAACGTCAAAATCAGATGATCAACTCACGTACATGCTGAAGCTTGATGAACAAGACTGCGCTCAAACACTCTGATACAGAAACAATAGTTCATCAGCAGCGAAGCAGAATCAGAATGAGCCAAGCCAGAACTTGCGTTAAAGAAGCAACGGTACTGTGCATTGAAAGCTAATTAATTCCAACGGCCTCATTCCAGACAAGATCTGCTCAATAAGGAAAGCTTGTTATTAGCATTGAATCAAGAATATTGCATTCAACGTTCATCTTCTCAAGTGCTATATAAACAAGGCTTTGAAGATTATAATGGCTAATGCTCTCCAACTCTCTACACGCACAAAGCTGAACCATAATCTTCGTTCTACCAGTTTTGCTAAACCACATACTCTGATACTCCACCATTGTTTAGCAATCTAGTTTCTAAGCTTCATTTTGTGTATACATCACAGTTGTGATAAAGTTTTGTAGAAAACATTCACACACATAGTTTTATACCTTTGTAAGAAAGTGTTGCCTTGACAAACCGGGTTGTGGTTTGAATCAAGAAGGCTTTAGAAGTTGTTAAAGCAGTCTGTAATATTCAGTTGAATATAGTGGATTAAGACCTCGTTGGAGAGAGGCGAAATCACCTTGACGGGTGGACTGGAGTAGTTTGAGATCAAACGAACCAGGATAAAAATATCTTGTCAATTGCTTTAGATTTCAGTTTTACAATTCAACCCCCCCTTCTTGTGTTTTTCACCCCTTCAGTTTAGACCATAATTCCTCAAGAAATTTGATCAGATCATCAAAAGGGCAAAATGGTCAAAATTAGGGTTTTGACTGAGAAAGGGCAATTTCTGATTTTTTTTTACCTAGCAAATGGTTAATTGGTTTGAGACATGATCTCAAGAGTTCAATTTCATCATTATGACCTAATGGCATGACTCAAAACATTTCTCAAGGTCATTTGATTAATAGTTAATTTTCAGTCAACTGAACAAAAGTCAATTGTACACTGAAAAGTCAAACTTTGACTTTTTGGTCAAAATCAAGTGTCAAAGATCATAATTCATCAAAAAATGTCAAAATATGAAACTTGTTCATCAAGAAATAAAAAAGTCAATATTTCATTTTGAAAAGTCAAAGTTTCCAAACTTAGAATTTTTTCTAAGTGTTAAAAACTTCATACTTTTTCACAACTTTGAGCCAATTTTTCACCATGATGCAAGATGATTCAAAAGAAACTTTCAACATGAAAGTTGTATATCTCCATGAAATCTAATACATTTATTTACACAACTTCTCCTAGAAATGCTTGGATCTCAAGTTATTGATCCATGAAGTCATGGTCATGAAACTAAAACACTTAGTGAAATTTTGAGCATTTTTGGTTAGGATTTTGACCTAACTTCTTGGCCAAGTTTCACATATTTCCACTTGGATTTTGAAAAAGTTATTCAAATATGGATTGTAGAGCACATTACAAGTTTTCCAAAATGTCCAAGAACTCCTTGAGATCATTTGTGAGCAAGGAGAATCGAAGGCCAGAAGTTAGGGTTTCAAGTTGTTTTGCAAGGAAATATTTGTGATGCAACATGAACCAAATCTATAGCCATGCTGCACAATCTTGCTTTGCAGGCATCTAAACCTCAAAATATTTCCCTAATCATAAGATTACACTTTCTTTTAAGCTATTATCCATTTGATTCAAGCTTTATCCAACATAATTTTCCATTAATGGCACAAAGGCACCATTGCCATTTACATAAAGCAAGCTTTATGCAAAGTCAACTTGCATTGAGCTTTGCACTTGCTCCTTCTGCACAAGCTTCATCTATAAAGTCAGATAAGCATGTTTAAAGTTGGTAACCACTCTAGATAGCTTTGTATCTTGCCTTGAAACCATACTTGTCAAGCTTGCTTCAAAAACAAGTCAAAATCCCATAACTTGTGATTTTGTGATTCTGACCACCTCAAGTATCTAAACCTTTTCCTATATATCAAGACACTCTTATGCAACCTAGACACGGGCTGAAGCATTCCAAAACACTCCTAAGCACTCTACAACTCAGAACTTGCCATAACTTGATTGTTTTGAACGTCACATAGCCATCTCCAAATCCACTCGTGTGTATTGAGTTTAAACCATCCAAACACCTTCTATACATCACATATGAGTGATCCAGGCCTTTGTTGCTGGACTGTAACTCCATTTGCATAATCCACCATTTTCAAAAACTGAGCTTACAGGTCGACTTGGTTAGAGGGATTCAAGGACTTTCAAAGCAAAGCAAGGATTGGAATACACTCAAGGAGGTCCTGGCAAGCTAAACAGATCATCAGGACAACTTAAAAGTTGCTGAAACTCCATACTCGACTCCAGCTGCAAGAGGTAAGTTTTCAAACTTCAAAATCTTGATACAAGCATCTTTTGTGCATATATTCTGAAGCAAAAATGTAGATATCATTGCCCTGAAGTTGTACATATCCATAGTTTTCATTTACATGGCTTGAGCTTAGAGAATTTTAAGTTTGAAGTTTCTAAAAAAAATTAGGGTTCAAATTAGGGCCAAGAAATTTTCATTCATCTTTTATCTATAGCTTTAGTTGTTTACATGGTTAGATTTGTGAGGAAAAATAGCACAACTTTCATGTTTTCATTTTCCATTTTTGTTGAGAAATGAATGAGATACAGGTGGTCTGGCTGGCTGAAGGTTGAAGATGAAGTACAGGTCATGGAGACATTTTACATTATGTATTTATTATTTCATTTAAGTTAATGGATGTACAGTCGCCACAGTGGTAAGACAGCGTGCGATATTGGTAGAGATCGTGGGTTCGAACCTCAGCGCTGCCTTTTGCATTTTTTTCACATTTTTGTCATTTTTCTTTTTTTGTTTCAGGTAGCGCTTGGGCCTCCACCCCATGGGCCAGACTTTTTTTCTTAACATCACCCCCTATTTGCTCATATCACGCAGCCCACATAACTTTTGTTTTATTTTCTGATTTCCAAACAAAAATATCATTTGGGCCAACTTCAACACTGCTTTTCTAATAAATCTCCCAGATTCAACTTTAACCTCCCTGACTTTTATATTTTATTATATTTTATTTTTCTTTATTATTTTTTTATTACTATTATTATTATTATTATTATTTTTATTTTTATTAATAAAAAATCCAAAAATATTTATATTTTATTATTTATATTTATTTAGCTTATTTTTCTTCATAAAACTAAAAGAACAAAAAAACATTTCCTTTAATAAATTAATTTCCTTTTTTAAATACTTAGATAATTAGTTTTAATTATTATTATATTATTTTCTTGTAAATTAAAATCAGTTTAGAACTTAGGACTTTTATTTAATTAATTTTATTTACTAAATTAATCAAATTCACAAAAAACCCTAAAAATTTTGTTCTCTTTAAATTAATTTATTTTACTAACTTAATCTTAATTTTCTTATTTTTAGTTAATTATTTTATTTTAGTTAACTAGGTCAAAGAGCCTTTTCATGAAAACCAAACAAAAAACATTTTTTTTTTTACATTTACATTCTTGCATTTTTATTTATTCATTTTTTTTGTACAATATTCAATATGGTTGTAATAATTATTTAGATTTAATTTTCTTACAATTCCCCATTTGTAATTTGTATATCCCCTCCCCTAAATGATGTAATAGCTTAGTATTTTTATTTTCCGCAATTTAATGCTTTATATACAAATACTAGTAATTACGGTTTGTATGAGAAGATAAAATCAATGCTTAGAAAATCCTAATTCAAAGATAAAACAATGCATGTAAATTAATACACTTGCACACTTACACCCTTAGGGTAAATCCACTTTGTTGCCTTATAAAATGGCCATATTACGCATGTGAGGTATCTTAGCAAAAACAAATAAAATATAGGATCATAGTCCCTCGATGATGCTATCAAAGTTGTCTTTCAAAAATGATCTTAGTCCCTAAAGAAAATGCTAAGATATCTTACAACATTGCTAATTATGGTTATACGATGACCCACGCTCGTCCCTTTTACATCCAAAGATAGGGTTACTTACCAAATCAATGGTAAGATAACAATGTCAAAGGAAATAGGAAATAAACATGAAAGACTTTTGAGTAGGTAGATTGTTCCTAGTTGCTTGCTCAATTTCAAAACACAAACATCCTTGCTATTTTCAAAACAAACACCAACACTTTCAAAAACATCTTACAAACTTGAAAACATTTTCAAAGGATCAAAACTTTGTATACATTCTTACGAACGAGAATCATTACAAAGTTTGCCTAAACGATGACATCTTTTCAAAATACTTTCAAAAACCACACAAAGCACACTTTCAAACAAAAGCAAGTGATCTAGCAAGCAACTAAGAGCCCATGGAAAACCATGGATGGAAAGGGTTCTAACACCTTCCCTTTTCATAATCTACCCCCCGAACTCAAGAAAACATCTCAAAGGTCTTTCCTGTTCTTTTCAGCCTTTCCTTTTGGATAAAAGAAAAGTCAGTGGCGACTCTTGCTAACTACAACATTTGCGATCAAACGTAAAACGACCAAGTCAGTTCTCCCACCGTGTTACACCTAGCAAAGTAGGCACCGAGTTACGAGACATGAAGATTTTGACGGCGCTTACATCTATGAGTTGGTCAGGATTTGGAAACAAAACCATCCCATAGATGAGAAGAGCCACAATTTCCTCAAAAGCTTGCAAGTCCAAAGAGTTCCAACAGTCTTGAGCTTTCTCAAACAAGAACTTGGCTAAGAAACCTTTGACACCACTCCCTGTTTCTCAATTAGTTGTGACATCATATTGTTGCAAGATTAGGGCTTGAGCAATCTCTTCTAGTTTTGGATCTCTTTCCATATCGTTGAAGGGTAGTTAACTGAGAATGGGAATCCTCAAGAATTGGGAGAATTCTTCCAAAGTTGGCACAAGTTGATAATCGGGAAATATAAAGCAATGGTGTAGAGGATCAAAGAATTGGAAAAGCACCTTCATCATATCTTCATCTGTGTTGGAGGTAACCAAGTTTAGGAGGCGACCATGTCTTTCGGTAAATGGAGAATTCTCAGCAACCCTTGATGCTTACTCTTTAAGTTGAGGAAGGATCCTTACGAGATTGACTTGAATGGTTTTCCTGCGAATAGAATCCATGTCCTACAAAACAGAACAAAGATAAATCCCAAAAATCCTTGAAATGGTTAGTGAGTATGAGTATGATGTTATGATGTTTATGATGTTATGTACAAGTAAATATATACAAAAAAAACAAACAAGTCCTTAGGTTTAGGCTTGCATGGAGTCTCATAGGTAAGTACCCTCTTGAAGTTTAGTTGGTTCAAACATGTTCTAGCAATAGTAACCGGGTTCTATGGGAGCTCAATATCACTGGTTTATCTTCTCGGGCATTGTTTCAGCGTAAGCCTCTTTAATGGCGACGGAAATATCCCAAAAAAACAAACCTCAATGAGTGTAGTATCGAGTATCTACCAACTTTAGACTGCACCAAAGTCGGTCATCTCACTAAGTTCTAATGGCCAAGTTGGTTAAGTAAAGGTTTTAGAAGTTAGTTAGTGCTTCATGACATCACTCAACGGTCCCATATTCTCCTTGACTACTCAAGGGATACCGGTACCCACAAATATGTCACACTAACGTAGCTATTTCTTAGACCATGTCGGTATACCCCATACAATTTCCACAACGTATTGCTACTTACCTATAAGGTATCCCAAATCCGGGTAGAGGATTTAAACCCAAACAAAGAACCAAAATGTAAAGCAAACCAATCAAACAATGAAAGCAAGTAAATGTGATCTAGACCTAAGGTAACCCCACTTTTAAAATATTCCCCAGCAGAGTCTCCAGTTCTGTAACACGGTGGGAGAACTGACTTGGTTGATTTGCGTTTGATCGCAAATGTTGCGGTTAGCAAGAGTCGCCACCGAATTTTCTTTTATCCAAAAGGAAAGGCTGAAAAGAACAGGAAAGACCTTTGAGATGTTTTCTTGAGTTCGGGGGGTAGATTATAAAAAGGGAAGGTATTAGCACGCTTTTCATCCGTAGTTATCTACGAGCTCTTAGTTTCTTGCTAGATCACTTGCTTTTATTTGAATGTGTGCTTATGGTGTGGGTTTTGAAAGTATTTTGAAAATGTGACTTTGTAATGGCTCTCGTTTCTATAAGTGCGTACAAAGTGTTGTTTTGAAAATAGTTCAAAGAAGTGTTTGTGGAATGTGTTTTTTGAAAGTGATTTTGAAAAGGTGTGTCTTTTTAATGACTCTCGTTTCTATAAGAACGCGTAAAAAGTGTTTATCTTTTGAAAATGTTTTAAGTTTGTAAGATGTTTTGAAAGTGTTGGTGTTTGTTTTGAAAATAGAAAGGATATTTTGGTTTGAAAATGAGCAAGCAACTAGGAACATTCTACCTACTCAAAAAGTCTTTCTTATTTATTTCCTCTTTCCTTTAACATTGTTATCTTACCATTGATTTGGTAAGAAACCCTATCTTTGGATGTAAAAGGAACGGGAAAGGGTCATCGTATAGTCATGAATAACAATGTTTGTAAGATGTCTTAGCATTTTCTTTGAGGGGCTAAGATCATTTGTAAGGCAACATTTGTAGCGTCATCGAGAGACTATGATCTTGTATTTTTTCTTGTTTTTGCTAAGACATCTTACTTGCGTATTATGACCATTTATTTCTCAAGGCAACAAGTGGATTTACCCGAAGGGTGTAAGTGTGCAAGTGTGTCTTTTTACATGCATTGTTTTGTCTTTGAATTAGGGTTTGCTAATTTGTTGATTTTAATCTTTTCATAGAAATCCTAATTTACTAGCATTTATATATAAAGCATTAAATTGCGGAAAATAAAAATACTAACCTATTACATCATTAGGTAGGGGGTGTACAAATTTACAAATGGGGAAATTGCAAAAAAATTAAATCTACATAATTATTACAACCATATTGAATATTGTACATGATTTGAATAAAAATGCAAGAATATAAATGAAAACAAAAAAAAGAAATGATTTTTGTTAGGTTTTTTTTTTATGAAAGGGTTTAGTCTTGACCTAATAAAAAATGGTTAAGAAAAATTAAATAAAATTAACTTAAACTAAAAAGAAAAGAAATTAACTAAAAAAGGATTTTTTTTTGGGTTTTTCATGAAAAGGTTTTAAATTAATAATAATAATAATATGAAAATTAATTAATTAAAATAAAAACCTAAGTTCTAAATTTATTTTAATTAAGAAATCAAAAACCTAAGTCTAATTATTATTTATTAAACAAAAAGAGATTAAATTGTTAAGAAAATATTTTTTATTCTTTTGCTTTATAAAATAAATAAATTAAATAAGTGTAAAAATAATAAATAAAATATTTTTTGGATTTTTATTAAATAACTATAAAAATATATTAATAATAATAATAATAATAAAGGAAAAAGAAATAAAATAAAATAAGAAAAAAAGAAATAGTAATGAAAATTTGGGCCAAGGGGTGCTGAAGTAAGGCAGTGGTTAGAAAATTAGCAAAAAAGAAGAAGGCCCAATGCTGGGGCCCAAGCGCTGCAAAGAAACCAAAAAAATGTAAAAAGTGTGAAAAAGAAAAAAAGGCAGCGCGCTGGGTGTTGAACCCACGCCCACTTGGTTACCAGCGCGCTGCCTTACCACTGGGGTGACTATACATCCGTTAACATTGGCACAACAATAAATACATAACATGAAACTTGCTCTGACTGTATTTCATCTTCAACCTCCATCCAAAGGATCTGTAACTTGCTCATTCTTCAATCATTTTCAAAAATGTAAACATGAAACTTATGTATTTTTTCACCACGAATCCAACCATGTAACTAATTTAAGCTAACATTCAAAGATAAAGATGAATTTATGAAAGTACCAAATTCTTACCTAAATGTTTCAGCAAGTTTAAACTCAAAATTCTCCATGCTCAAGCAACATAAATAAAATCTATGGACATGTGTAGTTTTAGGGTAATGATATCTACATTCTATCTTCACAAATGCAAGCCTAACAATGCCTAAATAAGGAGATAGAAGTTCAAGAAAAATACCTCAAAACTGGAAATTTTGAAATGAGTTTGAGCTTGTTTCAAGTAATGGTGATGATCAGGTTAGTTTCCTTGGACCTCTAGGAAGCTAATGCAATGGCTGGCTTGAGCTGAAGGTGACTGGAATGGTCTGGAGAAGTCCAATTGTGATGCTTTATTTTTGAACTTGGAAATGGGTGAAGATGATGTTATAGTCGTGTAACAGGGATAGGGATGGCTTATGTAAGATGTTTGGAAGCTCTTGGAAGCGAAAGGCCAAGAAACGCACGAGTGAAATAGAAGTTTGAAGTTCTTGGTTAGAATATGCAACAATGGTGGTTTATGATGTAGTTATGATTTTTGTGTGTTTTAGAGCTTGTGTATTCATGTGTTTTGATGCAAACAACTTGTGCATAAGTAAGGAAAAGGTTCTGAGGCTTGAGAGGGTCAGAATCACAAGATCTAGAGTTATGGCTATGTTACTTTATTTTGAAGAAAAGTGGGAATATGGTTTCAAGGCATAGTACAAGCATGGCCTGAGTTCAAAGAGGCTTTAGACAAGTTTCTTTTGGGTTATAGGTTTTCTGTGATCAGAAGCAAACAAGTTCAAAGCTCAAGAACTGATTTTGTGCATAAAAGCTACTTTTCCAAAATGGCAATGTGCACTTTCTTCCCAAAATGGCATTAAGCATGGGCAATGCATTGAATACTTGAGTTGAAGCTTCTTACAGCTGTGCAAACATTTAATTATGGAGTTCCAAATAATTTTGAGTCCTGCAAAGCAAATATTATGCAGCCTAGAATGGATTTGCATTCTTGTTCATCATGAAATTGACCTATAATTCAAGAATGAAATGCCAACTTCATGCCTTCGATTCTACTTGCTCAAACATGATCTCAAGGAGTTCTTGGACATTTAAAAAGCTTGTAATTTTCTCTACAACCCCTCTTTGAATCACTTTTGATAATTCCGCTTGAAACAATGTGAAAAATTGCCATGAAGTTAGGTCAAAATCCTGCCTAAACTAGGGCAAAATTTCACTAAGTTTCCAAGTTTCATGAACATGTATTCACAAAATCATAACTTGAAATACATGCATTTCTAGGAGAAGTTGTTTAAATCAATGTTTTATATCTCATTGAGGTATACAACTTTCATGTTGAAAGTTTCCTTTGAATCATCTTGCATCATGGTGAAAAAATGGCTCAAAGTTGTGAAAAAATATGAAGTTTCCAACACTTAGAAAAATTTCTAAGTTTGGAAACTTTGACTTTTCAAAATGAAATCTTGACTTTTTGATTTCTTGATGAACAAGTTTCATATTTTTACATGTTTTGATGAATTGTGATCTTTGATACTTGATTTTGACCAAATAGTCAAAGTTTGACTTTTTAGTGTATAGTTGACTTTTGATCAGTTGATTGAAAATCAACTATCAATCAATTGATCTTGAGGGAAGTTTTGAGCCATACCATTAGGTCAAAATGATGCATTTGAAACCTTTAGATCATGTCTCAAACCAAATAACCATTTGCTTGGTCAAAAATCAGAAATTTCCCTTTCTCAATCAAAACCCTAATTTTGACCATTTTGCCCTTTTGATGATCTAATCAAATTTCTTGAGAAATTGTGGTCCAAACTTGATCAAATGACATATAGGAGTTCACAATGTTGATATGGATCAAAAATTATGAATTTTTACTATAAATTGACCACAATTGACTTTTTCCTCAATACAACTGATTTTTAGGTCAACTGATCAATTGATTGAGCAAAAATGTGATCCAAGACTTGAAACTTGACATGAGAAATTTTGAAGGTCCATAATGATCCATGAAAGTCATATGATGCATTAAGAGTTCAATTATCCTTGTGTAATCTCAAACCCTAATTTCAGTCATCAGTGCTTAAAGAGGTGTCTTGAGTTGATCAACCCTTGTGCAGTCTTGAACCAAAGGAGATCTTGTGAGAAAATACTTGATAAATGAGAGGGAAATTTTTTGGGTACAACAGACTCATCATGAAGAAACCCTACCCAGGTTCCTTCTCATTTTTAGATGCAGTAGACTCATCTTGAAGTATCCCTACCTAGGTTCCTTCTCATTTCCAGATGCAGTTTCACACGGACTCATCCTGAAGCATTCCCTACCCAGGATCCTTCTCTCAAACTCTAGGTAAAGTTCCACATGGATTCATCCTGAAGCAGCCCTACCCAGGCTTCCCTCTCATATGTCTCCTAAAACCAGCCCTACACAGGCCCATCACAAATAAACAGTTGAAGACCTCTTCTGGTTAGATTTATTTCTTCCAGATTAAAAACAGGCAAAAGACATCTACTATTTCAGTATAAATCAACCAAAAGATTTATCCTGATACCTTTTCCTAGTCACTCTGGATGGCATCTATAAGCCCATCTGCAACAACTTTCCATCATTTCTCCAAATGGCATCTTTAAGCCCATTCCCTACACAATCAAGTCACATATCATCGAGTGCAAATTTCTGGGCACTTTAGTGTTCAATCATCTTCCACCTTCAAGTTACGAATGGCGGACTCGCCAATCTAACTCTTCAGGTTTAAGAAGATTGAACAGGGGCAACTGTTGTACCTCAAAATTTTCCCTCTCATTTCCCAAGAATTTCCTCACAAGATCTTCTATGGCTCAAGTTTGCAACACTGATACAATAATTTAGGTTTGGAATTGGCACAAGGGCAAAATGGTCAAAATGCACGTTGAAAAGTCAAACTTTTACTTTTGGATCAAAATCAAGTTCCAAGAATCATATTTCATCAATACATGTTAGAATATGAAGTTTGTTTCATCAAGAAAGTCAAAAGTCAAAATTATTTTGGAAAAGTCAAAGTTCTAAACACTTAGAAATTTTTCTAAGTGTTAAGAAAATATGATAAGTTCAGAACTTCTGGCCAGATTTTCACCATGATGCAAGAGGATTTTGGAAGAACTTCTGACACAAGAGTTGTAGATATCAATGAGATCTAAAACATTGCAGAACAAAACTTCTCCTGGAAATGCTGGGGTTTCAAGTTATAAATCCATGAAGACACGTCCATGAAACTGAAGCACTCAGTAAATTCTGGGCATTTTCAAGACAAAATTTGGTTAGAACTTCTAGGCCAGTTTTCACGTAGGTTCAATCAGAATTTGCAAGAGTAATTCAAAGAATGTTGCAAAGCATGTTACAAGATTTCTGGAAAGTCTGAGAACTCCTTCAGAACATGCTGGAGCACGGAGATTCAAGGATCAGAAGTTTGATATTTGTTCTACGTTACGTTAATGCTGAACTTCTGATCTAGATTTAAGCTATGATGCATAATATCATATTGCAGGTTTTCTATTTTGATAAGTCTCACCATCATTTAATGCTCACACCCACTTTTGAGTCTTTATCCAAAGGATTTCCCCACGTGTGGCATAGAAGTACCATTGATGTCCTTGGAAAGTAAACTTTTGTACAAAGTTTATGTTGGGTCCATGCTTTACTTTTGCTTTTGAGGGTACTTTTCCATAAATCATGCTTACAAAATCAGACTAGGCACAGATAAAAGCTGCTAACCACTCTATTTTTCCTTGAATCATACTTGTCAAAACTTGCTTCAAGAACAAGTCAGCGCCATAACACATGATGGTTGTACTCTTGGTTTCTCCAAGCTCCTAAATACTTTGCCTATAAATTGAACTTCATTTGCAACTGTTAAAGGGTCGGGAATTTGAGAAAAAAGCCTTGAAACGTTGCTGAAATTTCAAAGAACTTGAAATTGCAAACATAAATAAAAACTTGCTAATTTCTGGTTTTTGCATCCAAACTCTAATTTTCCTTGTGCATTTCCCAACCAAGTCACCCACGCAACTTCTGATATACATTTAGAAGTTGTCCTAACTTCCATTTTCAAACTGTAACACGTTCTTCATAAATCTCCATCTAAAAAATCAAAACTTTGCTCCTTGGCTGCTCCAGAACATTTCAGCCATCCACAACTCAAGTTAAGGATTGCTTCAGCTTTTTAAGAACTTGAGGAAGCTGACCAGAACATCACAGCAACCTGAACCAGGCTCTAATTCACAGAACCAACTTTCAGCTCCAAGGAAAGTTACTTCTGACTTTTATCTCATTACTTGGGTATTGTTAGGCTTGCATTTCCAAAGATACAATATAGACATCATGACTCTAATTCTTTACATATTCATAGATTTCGTGTATTTTGCCTAAGTAGAGAGAATTTCAAATTAGAACTTCTGGAGGAAATTAGGCTTCAGAATTAGAATTAATCAAATTCATACTTGCTATATTTATAGCTCTGATGCTTTATATTTCTGAAACCATAATGAAATCTGCCATAACTGCTATATTTGCATTCTTCATTTTTGTTGAGGAATAACTAAGTTGCAGATGCTCTATTTGGCATGGAGAAGGAGATGAAGTTTTTTATCAGAGCTTGCTTTGTAATATATGTTCATGTTTTTGCTTCTAATATCAGATGTATAGCCACCCCAGTGGTAGAGAGAGTGCGTATAAGACATTAGTGTTAAGGGTCCTGAGTTCTAGCCCCAGAAACACCTTTTTATGTTTATTTTCTAACATTTTTACCCCATTATTTGTTAAACAATAACCCGGACCAGAACTTCTAGATAAAACCCCTTCCATTTGTTTGCAAAAACAATAACCCTGGACCAGAACTTCTAGAAATCCTCTTCCAGCAGCATTGACACCTCACCTACCCATTACCAGAACTTCTAGCTTGTCAGTAACATTAGAACTTCTAGGTTCCCAACTGCATAGAATTTCCAGGCTCCTTCATCAACCAGAGCTTATGACCTTCCAGTGACATCAAAACTTCTAGGATTTCCTTTGTTCCCAGCAAACCCATAACTTTAGTGCACCCGGATCCAGAACTTCTGGCCTTCCCCATTTCTGCTAACATTTTCTTTCTGATTTGCAGCGCATCTGAAGTCAGAACTTCTGCCCCTTATTTCTGTCCTTTCAGTAATACGTTGATTCTGATTTTTTCTCTTCTCTTATTATTTTTATCATCACTTTTTATTTTCATTAATCAAAACCACCAAAAAATGCTTTATATTCATACACTTTGTTTTACTTTCTTTTAGAACAAAAAGACTAAAAATATTTTCTTAAGAAAATCTATTTATTTGTTAACCAAAACAAAACAAATCCATTTTTTACATTTCATTTCTTATAAATTATTTCAATATGGTTGTAATAGATAATTAGGACTTTAATTTCTTGCAATCCCCATTTGTAAATTTGTACACCCCATCCCCCTAATGATTGTAATAGCATAGAATATTTACTTTCCACAATTTATCGCCTTCATATAAATGCTAGTAAGGTAGGATTTATATGGGAAGATAAAATCAACAAGTAGACAACCCTTAATCAAAGACTAAATGCATGCAAATAAAACAAACTATTCACACATGCACCCCTAGGGTTAACTACAATTGTTACCTAAAAAATGGTCATATTATGCATGTGAGACGTCTTAGCGAAAACAATCAAAATACAAGATCATAGTCCCTCGATGACGCTCTGGATGTTACCTTTCAAATGATCTTAGTCCCTCAAGAGAAATTCTAAGATATCTCACAATATTGCTATCATAACTATACGATCACCCACGCCCGTCCCTTCACATCCAACGATGGAGCTTCTTACCAAATCAATGGTAAGATGGCAACATCTAAAGGAGGAGGAAAAGAATGTTTAAGAACTTTTGAGTAGGTAGGTTGCTCCTAGTTGCTCGCTTTCTCATAACAAAAACATTTTATACACCAACACTTTTATTTTGAAACATTTTCAAAAGACAACACTTTGTATGCGTTCTTATAGAGACGAGAATCATTACAAAGACACGTTTTCAAAATACTTTCAAAACCACACCACAAAGCACACTTTCAAGCAAAAGCAAGTGATCTAGAAAGCAACTAAGAGCCCATAGATAACTATGGATGAAAAGGGTGCTAGCACTTTCCCTTTTCACAATCTACCCCTCGAACTTAAAAAATAATCTCGAAAGGTCTTTCCTGTTCTTTTCAGCCTTTCCTTGTTGGATAAAAGAAAAGTCAGTGGCGACTCTTGCTATCCACAACAATTGCAATCAAACGCAAACATCCCAAGTCAGTTCTCCCACTGCGTTACAGTGGGGCAAGACCTTCTGATATGAAATCTTCTGCTATTTTTATTGTTTTTATGATTTTGAGTCTGTTTCCTTTCATTTCTTTTCCTTTTCTAGTGTAGGCCTTGGATGAAATAATTACCTGAAACACACTTGAAAAGCCAATATAATGCAACATAATTGGGATTAAATGGTAACATTATCTATGCAAATTGGGTCGAATATGCTATGTATTTTCGCGTTATCAAGTCCTAAGTTAATTGAAGAAAATGATAAGATAAAAAAACTTAAATTAGACCATAAGGATTATCTTGAATTTATGAAAAAGTGTAATGGAGCTCTTAAGTTCGAAATAACTAATATTAGAAACTCAGCTGGAACATGTGAGACTTGTGTCTTGGTGAAAAATGAAGTAACAGTTTGCATGAAACCCTAAGTAAATATACTAATGGTAAAGAAAAAATTGACTCGATTCTATCAAGTCAAAGGAATTCCTTATATAAAATTGGATTAGGATTTAAATTCGATAGAGCACATAGTAAAGAATAAAATAGGAAGAAAATGAGTCACGATGTTTATAAATGATATCATTGTAGTATATTTGGCTACTTAGATCCCTTTTGTTTTGATAAATCGAAAAGGACAAATGGTAATAACCCTAGACCTTATAGAACTACTAACGCACCGGGACCCAAGGAAATTTAGATATCAAAGGTGAAACCTTGGTATGTTTTATAGGGATGCTTTGTAGCTTTTATGAAGCCTATCACTCATTAAATGAAGTTGTGCAATGCAAAAAATATACTATCGAACATATAATAGTGTTTGGTATAAAGTATTTAATCCAAGAATGATTCCATACTGGTGTTTTTCAACGATGGTGATGAAAGTTCTTTTCATTGATGATGGTCTCAACATCTCTAATTTATGATGACCAACTTAAGAAGATAAGTCTGTGATGGACATAGTTATCTCGTATTTTTACCAAAGCTCGTATCCAATGATCCGTAGAGAAGGAAATGCCTCATTATATTGGAATTCCCTTAAAAGAAGGAGTTTTTATCAAGGTTACTATTTAACCAAGGTAGTACACTATTCGAAAGGTTAAATGATATGAAAACTATGATTAATCCTTTTAAATAGTGAGTTTAATTTTTTGTTCATCAATTAAAATCATTTTGCTAACCAAATAGATGAGTTTTCTAGTGATTTTCAGAAAGGGGTGCAAATAAGTTGGCTAGGGTTGCATAAAGTAAGAAAGCCAAAGCGAAGCTAGCATAATGCCCAAAAATCACCAAGGGGACTGATTTATATAAGCCTGATTGATTGGAACTAAAAGCCAATCGATTAGATCAGCTTGGCGCCTCAAACTTTGAATCAAATCTAACTGAAACTCTGCCTCAAAGTCAATTAAATCTGCGCATTCTTAAATATTTCTCAAGATCTCTGAAGATTTGATAACCCAATAAATTGGAGCCTCAACCAAATTGATTAGTGTGATACGGTGGCAGAACCGACTGTTATACTGGTTTTGTGTTTGTGTTTGCAAATATTGCGGTAAGCAACAGTCGCCACCGACTTTTCTTTTATCCAACTAAGGAAAGGGTGAAAAGAACAGAAAAAGACCTTTTCGAGAATTTTCTGAGTAAGGGGGGTAGATTATGGAAAGGGAAGGTGTTAGCACCCTTTCCATTCGTAGTTTTCTACGGGATCTTAGATGCTTAGCTCATTTTTAAATACCTTGTGCTTTGTGTTTTTGAAAAGTATTTGAAAATGCCTTAGTGCAGAGATTCCCTTTATGATAACTCTTGTATCAGTCCTCAAGAGTGTTGATAAAGCGTTTTTTGAAAGTGTTTTTGAAATGTTTTTGTGTAAGTGCAAAGGTTTATTTTGAGAAAGCATCTAGGAACTATCTACTTACACTCGAAAAGGTTTGTTCTTTTACTCCTATCCTTTAGACATTTTTATCCTACTATTAGTGAGTGGATAGCTCTATCGTTGGATGTTTAAGGGACATTCGAAGGGACATTTTTATAGCCACAAATACAACTTGGCAAGAAGTTTTAGTAACTACCTTAGGGTTCTAAGATCGTTTTTTTATCGAGGCAACATCGAGAGGGTCATCGAGGGACTTATGATCTTTTTGAACCAGAAAGTAGCCACTAAAATCTCTCACGTTTCGAGAGTTATAACTATTTTCCGAAGGAAACCGAAGTGGGTGTATCCTAGAGGTGTATATGTGCATGTGTGTTATGTTTCAGTTATTTTTTTAAAATCTTTTTTGTTAGGTTTGCTAACGTTTGATTATTAATCTTGTCATGCAATCCTATTAGGCATACATCTAAGCAGTTAATATATAAAGGAATTAAGAGTGCAGAAATGTAAATCCTACACTATTACATGGCTTTGGGGATTAATTACATGTCCAAAACTTGGAAAAACAAAGAAAAGCGGTAAATAGTCCTAGATAATTTCTGTTACATCACCTGAGCAAGTACAATAATATAAAAAATAGCGACGAAGCAATAAACGCGCGTGAAATTGAAAATAACGTCTAAAAATCCTAAGAAATGAAAATTTTTTGGTTGTTTTTGTTTATGAAAGAAAATAAAGTCTAAGTCTATTTAATTTTAATTTAAAGAAAAGGTTAAATTAATTAATTTATTTATTTAATTAATTTAATTAAAAGAAAACTAACCTAATGTTTTTTTTGTGGCTTTTATTTGTTTTTACTGATTAAACGAAATAAAACAAAAACTAAAAGAGGTAAATAATAAAGATAAAACAAAAATATAAATTGGCTGATTGGCAAAAGAAATAGAGGGGTATGAAGTGAAATTCGCTTGGTCACAGTGAGAGAAGCCCAGATCTACTATTAGATTCAATGGGGAGGTCCCCAGGAGAACCCATGGTGAGGCTGTATACTCAGGGTGTTGGATTCGGATCAGATATGCATTGGATGGCATGGAATCGATGGTGTATGGTGAGCATGCATAGGACCTTCCAGTACTGGATCTGCAGAATAATAGTTAGAAAAAACAAAATTGTGAGGCATGGGTATCGAACCCAGGCCCTTTCGATTTCCCACATTCCTTTACCATCTGAGCTTGATTTGAGATTCAAAGGAATCCACTTCACATGCCTTAGTAATGGTATCCTGTTACTTCAGACTTTGCATGTAACATATTAACAATCATGTAGCATGAATATACAGTCGAAATTAAGTTACATAGGAAATGAAATTGAGATTGAAGGTTCGTTACCAGTGGGGTGCTTCGATTATGGAAACCTTGTTGGAACTTTGGAAGTTTTGTGGAGCTCTTATGGGGCAACGTGCGTGTGTGGAAAAAAGGCCTTCATTTGGAAATGTGTTTGTAGCTTCGATTGGTAGTAAGTGTTGTGTGTGATGCAGCGTCTGGCTGGTGGCGTGAGTGTGGCGAAAATGTTTTTGATATTTGCATGGTTTTTTTCTCCGCCCTTTGAAATGTGCCTTAGGCCTGTACTTATAGGAGTTTGAGGGGAGTGGAAATGGCAAGGGACAACAATTAACCAGGCTTTGAAGGCAAAATCAAACAAATTAAAAGATTTCCTTTTTTGGATTATCCATGCCATTTTGAAATGTTGAGTGAACCTGGACATGTTTCACTTTCGAATTCCTTCATGCCATGCCCTTTGATTGGCCTTGAGTTGCCTCCTTCGAATGGCTTTGGTTTCATCCTTATAGCTCCTTCGATTGAGTCTATCTACATCAATTCGAATTGATCAGATCTTTGATGACTCTGAATTCCAATTGTTCAGAGTTTTCCCTTATCAGAGTTTCTTCAATTAAGTCACCATCTGCATCAATTTGAATTACTCATAATTCTCTTCGTCATAGCATTGTTCTTTTTAATGATTCGGAATTCGAATCTGTTCAGAGTTTCCCTTATTAGGGCTTCTTCGAAAGCCACCATCCACATCAATTCGAATTGCTCAGAATTCTCTTCGTCAGAGCATTGTTCTTTTTGATGATTCTGAATTCGAATCTGTTCAAAGTTTCCCTTATCAGGGCTTCTTCGAAAACCCCTCAGACCTTTTCTCTTCGATTGGCTATGACTTGCTCCTCATGTATCCTCCGATTGGACCCATCTATTTTCCTTAGCTGCTTGATTCTGGAAAACTCAAATAGCCCAAACGAGAACTTTATTATGACCAGTCGAAGCCTCTTTTGTCACTTCCTTCGAATGCCATTGCGTAGGAGGCTTGAGCCTTACAACATATAAGACCAAGACTCATCATAAGACAAACTTTCTTTCAATAATTATGTTTCTCCTTCGAATGGACAACCTATATATCATTCGAATGGACTTTTTGTGTGTCTTTCGAATAGTCCACATGTATGTCTCGTGCCTTCTTCGAATGGGCCACCAATGTGTGTCCTTCGAATGGACCTTTAGAGTGCTCTTTCGAAGGGGTCATATTGTGTGTCATAGTGCAAAAACTGTGTTGAGGAGTCTTGGCATTATGCCTTGAACACAAACACAGAGGAAGTCTTTGCCTTGTGCATTGAAGGCAGTCATAGAAGAAGCCTTTGCCCTTGTGAATCCAAGACAAGTCTGAGGAAGCCTCTGCCTTGTGGATTTGAAGGGAACTTGTAGGGGGTTCTTATCTAAATAAAACTTGGACCAAGGCTTGCTCGAAGGGGGACCAACATTCAATCGAAGTTGGTGGGCCAATGCTTAATCGAAGGTTTTTAGATGCCCAACCGAAGCTTGTGAGACAAATATCGCTCGAAGGGTTTTAAAAGCCCATTCGAAGCTCCTTTTCCAGATGCCAATTAAAGACCCTTTTGTTCACCTGCCAATCGAAGGATATTATTGACATGCCTTCAAAGTACACTTTATTCAGATGTCAATCGGAAGACATATGACCATCATTAAAAAAATTTCATTTTCTTCAAACAAGTGTTTGTAAACCGCCCATGTAAGAGAAAACCTTGGAAGACATGAGAGGGAAAATTTTAGGGTACAACAGCCGCCCCTGTTCAATCTTCTTAAACCTGAGGATTTAGATTTGCTTGTCTGCCTTTTGTGATCTGAAGGTGGAAGATGATTGATCACTAGAGTGCCCAGAAATTTGCACTTGCATGAAGTAACACTGATGGTTGGTGATGGCGAGAATGGGCTTACATATGCCATTTGGAGAAGATGACTGAGAGTCGTCGGAGATGGGCTTAAGTATTCCATCCAAAGTAGATGCTTAATTCATAAATGGTCCCTTTGTGGGGAATTCTTCCTCCTGCTGTATGAGGAGGACTCTGCTGGGGGATGTGGGTTTCTGTTGTTTTCCTGCTTGAGGAAAACTCTGTGGGGAATAGAGTTTAGGAGCTTCAGTTGTCCGAGACTCCACTGAGAAGTTATCTCTGTACTTGAGAGATGAGAGTTTGCTGCTTTCTAGTTGAAATCCAGGTTTCACAGTAACTTGCTGGGGATAATGAAATTAACTGTTACCTGAAAATGTATTAGAAAGAGCCTGTGTAGGGCTGTTTCAGGATGAGTCCGTGTTAGTCTGCATCTGAAGATATATGAAAAGGAGCCCGTTTAAGAGTGCTTCATATGGTTATGTAGATAGTTTTCCTGTCTGGTTTTAGGTGTAATCTACAAATCAGTTGTTCACAGATAGTTGTTCTGTCTTGTTATAGGTATTAATTTGGAACTTGTTTTTGTCGGTCGTTGAGATAGCCGTCATGTCTGGTTTCAGGTATTAATCTCTAACCTGATAAAGAAAGATAGTTTTCCTGGCTTGTTACATGTATTAATCTTCATTCTCCTCGCGTAGATAGATTTCCTGGCTTGTTATAGGTATTAATCTACAATCAGTCATCCACAGATAGTTGTCTTGGCTTGTTACATGTATTAATCTGGAACTTGTTTTTTCCGGTCATTCAGATAGTTATCATGTCTGGTTTCAGGTATTAATCTCTGACCTGAGAAAGAAACATAGTTTTCCTGGCTTGTTATAGGTATTAATCTTCAATCTCCTCATGTAGATAGTTTTCCTGGCTTGTTATAGGTATTAATCTGGAACTTGTTTTTGTCGATCGTTGAGATAGTTGTCCTGTCTGGTTTCAAGCATTAATCTCTGACCTGAGAAAGAAAGATAGTTTTCCTGGCTTGTTACAGGTATTAATCTCTGACCTGAGAAAGAAAGATAGCTTTTCTGGCTTGTTACATGTATTAATCTTCAATCTCTTCATGTAGATAGTTTTCCTGACTTGTTACATGTATTAACCTACAGTCGGTCGTCCACAGATAGTTGTCCTGGATTGTTACAGGTATTAATCTGGAACTTTGTTTTTTGTCGGTCATTGAGATAGTTACCATGGCTTGTTACAAATATTAATCTCTGACCTGAGAAAGAAAGATAGCTTTCCTGGCTTGTTACAGGTATTAATATTCAATCTCTTCATGTAGATAGTTTTCCTGGCTTGTTATAGGTATTAACCTACAATTGGTCGTCCACAAATAGTTGTCCTGGCTTGTTACAGGTATTAATCTAGAACTTTTTTTTTTGTCGGTCATTGAGATAGTTGCCCTGGCTTGTTACATGTATTAATCTCTGACCTGAGAAAGAAAGACAACTTTCCTAGCTTGTTACAGGTATTAATCTTCAATCTCTTCATATAGATAGTTTTCCTGGCTTGTTACAGGTATTAACCTACAGTCGGTCGTCCACAGATAGTTGTCCTGGCTTGTTACAGGTATTAATATGGAACTTTGTTTTTTGTCGGTCATTGAGATAGTTGCCCTGTCTGGTTTCAGGAATTAATCTCTAACCTGAGAAAGGAAGATATTTTTCCTAGCTTGTTACAGGTATTAATCTTCAATCTCCTCATGTAGATAGTTTTCCTGGCTTGTTACAGGTATTAATCTACAATCGATCGTCCACATATAGTTTTCCTGGCTTGTTACATGTATTAATATGGAACTTGGAAACATTTGGTCACATAGATAGTTCCCCCATCTGGTTTTGGGCATTAATTTGTGGCCTGCTGTATTTTTTGTTAAACCTGTCTTGCTTCAGGAGTTCATAGCACTTGGTCGTGTAGATAGTTTCCCCGTTTGGTTTCGGGTATTAATCTTTGACCTATTGTATAAGTTAATAGTGTTTGTTTGTCTGCTAATTTAACCTGAAAAGGTAAAACCAGTTTCATGCGATGTCATGAGGTATGAGTTGCATTATGCTTTCAAAATAAATGAGATTGTGATATATGTATTTGTGCTGCATATGATATGATGTTTGTAAAATGATGTATGAGTGCAATGTATAAATGTGTCAGTTGTTCTATTGCAGTGTTGCAGAATTAGGGAAAATAAATCCCTGATTGTAGCTGGGGGTGAAGAATGTAAGTCTTCAAATTTTTTTGAAGTTGAATTGTTGGTAGATAATCTTATGTGGTTAGAGAATAAACTTTGTTGGGGAAGGAAAACTATATGTAATGTTTGAGGATTCTCATAGTGAATTTATGTCATGATTGTATCTGGAGATGTGTTGAATAAGTGTCAGAATGATATTCGTCTCTGGATCGTATCTGAATTGTTTCTAGAGGAGAATCTAGAATAAGTGTTAAGATGACATCTGTGACACCCCAAATAATCCGATTATTAAATAATTAGAATTTTTAATTATTAATTTAATTGGAAATTTAATTATTGGTATTTTTGGATTATTGGAATTAATTTAATTAATTAAAGGAAAGAAGTATTGGTGGTGTGAATAGTGATTAGAGGGTGTGAGGAGTAAAATACTCTACTCTTACTAATTACTAATTTAATTATTTTATTGGAATAATAAAAGAAATATTAAAAGGAAAAAGAAGAGAAAGAGAGTTATTTTGGAATATTCATCATACGTGCATTTGAGAAGAGGAAAAAGAAGGAGAAAACCGGAAGCGTCAGAATTCGAAGAACCCACAAGGTAAGGGGTGATTTCGATTAGTTAATTCGTATTATTGGTTTAGATATTCAATAGTATGGATCATAGTATGTTAGGGAATCCCGGTTTAGAATTCTAGGATTCCGTAGAATTGTCCATATTGCATCGAATTGTAGGTTGAAAACCATTAGGGTGTCAGATGATAAAAATGAATGATGAAATAATGTTGTTTGATGTTATAATGGTGCAAAATGGATGTGTTTTGGTGTTTCTCATGTTGCAATTCGTATGGGTATGTTTGGAATTGGTTTAGAATGAATAAATGCTGTCAAAAGTGCAGAATTTGACTCTGCAGGTCGTGGGAACCAGTTCCCAGTGGGGAGGAACCGGGTTCCACGGTGTGAATTTATAAAAACTGGCAAAAATGCACGTAGGAACCGGTTTCTGTATAGGTAAGAACCGGGTTTCCATACATTTTTCCAGAAGCATGATTTTTGAACTTCGCAGGAACCGGTTCCTGCATATGTAGGAACCGGGTTCTACTGTAACTTTTTGAAAAATATTAAACTTTGAAAATTCATAACTTTCAAACCGTAAGTCCGTTTTGAGTGTCGTTTTGGACGTTATTTCTTAAATTTAATGCTCTATTTTATAAAATGAAAATATTTCCTAAAACCTAAAATTATTTTGAAAATGAGTCAAATCCCGAAATAAGTGATTATTGGCTAACGCACATGGGTGTGTATGTAGCAGTGAACCTGTGATGGATGGATGTATTAGTATTGTGTGAATGAAAGGCATGTTTATGTTGCTAATGATGGTGTGCATGATCGTTGAGATATCATGTTTTTGGTTTTGGTTCAGTTATGATAAATTGATGTATTTCATAGACTGATTTGATGTTGCATGCTAGTGATGTGCGTGCATATGCATTGTTTTGGTGAAGTTAATTCCCATTGTGTGGAATTTGAATTGTATTGTCGTTAACCGATACCTGGGTGATGATGGGTGGTTAGGCTGGATTCGTGTCTGGGTGTTTATAGACGAATCGATGGTTGCTGTATCCGGTTGATGATGGATCAGTGTTGGGTGACTTGGTCACGTGTTGGTACCACATGCATTGTGTCTGCATTTGTGTTTGCATGGAATTGTAACATGTTAGGATGTCTTCCAGTGTTACAATTCTTTGGTTGATTATTGATTTGTGCATAATGACTTGTATGATTGGAACTGCGTGTTGAATCTGAATTATGCTAAAAAGGGTGAAATAATATGCTTGTGATATAATATTGATTGAGAAGCTTATAATGCATGTTAATTATGAGAAATCTCACCCTTACTTTAACAATTTCAGATTAAAGTTAGCAGCTCAGGAGTTGGTGAGGATGGCTCTAGAGCTATGTTACTTTAAGTCCGCGTGTCAGTGTCGTGCTCTGATAGGTTGTAACACTGGGGAACGTTTAGTTGAGGAATTAGTTATTATTCAATTTTTTCTTTGAATTTCATTGGGAATAATTATGTTTTGGTTTATTCCGTTTTGGTTATGGTATTTTTCCGCTGTGTAAGACATGGTCTTAAGTTGATTGAATTATTTGAATAATGACCCTCAGTGTAGCATGACTACTGTTTTATTGGAAGTTTTATTTATTTCATAATTGTGACATCCATTGTTCCGTGTTAACTCTGATGGAATATGTCTTTAATCATTGATATAATTAATATTATTCAGGGTATTTTAGAATGGGTGTTACAATAGTGGTATCAGAGCATAGTCGGTCTTGTCTTGTGTCGTTATCCCTTTTGTATGCGACTAGTGTAAGATGACACTGTCGATACTTGTGTGCTGATGAGGTTGTTTTGTAATGTTACAAGAACAATGGCCGGAAGAGGTAACGGAAGAAACGATGATGCTATTGCTGAAGCATTGGGAATGTTGGATGGAGTACTCGGAGGGAACCAGCAGGGAGTTGTGATTGGTGCTGACCGGAAATTGGGGAATTTTCAGAGGAATAATCCTCCGTTGTTCAAGGGTGCACATGATCCCGAAGGTTCTCAAAAGTGGTTGAAGGAGATCGAGAGGATCTTCAGAGTAATTGACTGTGCTGAAGGGCGGAAGGTGAGATACGGAACTCACATGTTAGCAGAGGAAGCTGATGACTGGTGGGTTGCTACCAGAACTGAAATGGAAGAAGATGGTATTGCATTGACTTGGGCTGTGTTCAGGAGGGCTTTTCTGAGGAGGTACTTTCCTGAGGACATCAGAGGCAAGAAGGAGATTGAGTTTCTGGAACTCAAGCAGGGTAACAAGACTGTCAGTGAGTATGCTTCGAAGTTTACTGAGTTAGCAAAGTATTATGCTCATTATACTAACGATGCAGATAGAGAATTTTCCAAATGTATCAAGTTTGAGAATGATCTTCGTGATGAGATTAAGCAGGGTATTCGGTATTAGCGTATCCGAAGATTTCCTGATCTGGTTGACTGTAGTAGGATTTTAGAGGAGGATCTTGCTAGCACTAAGTCGAATGCTCGAGGGTATGTTGATAGGAAGGGTAAGCAACAGATGGATCGTGGTAAGCCTTATGATAGAAGTAATAAGAGACCCGGTGGTTGGAAGAAGTTTGGTGGAGGAGATTCTAGTTCTTCCATTAAGTGCTACAAGTGTGGTGAGATAGGACATCGTATGGTGGATTGCAAAAGTAATGATAAGAAGTGTTTCAAGTGTGGGAAACTCGGCCATGTGGCCAATGATTGCAGAGTAAGAGTGGTGACTTATTACAACTGTGGTGAAGAAGGTCATACTCGTCCTCAGTGTACAAAACCCAAGAAGAAGCAAGCTGGTGGTAAAGTGTTTGCATTGTCTGGGTCAGAGACTAAGCCAGATGATCGGCTGATTTTAAGGTACATGTTTTATTAATGACATACCTTTTATTGCGATTATTGATACTGGAGCTACGCATTCTTTTATTGCTTTGGATAGTGCTAAAAGATTGAATTTGGAAATTTCTAATATGGATGGAAGTATGGTTATTGATACTCCTGCGTCGGGTTCAGTGACTACTTCGTATGTTTGTAGGAATTGTCCTATTGTGATTTTTGGTAGGGGTTTCGGTATGGATTTAGTGTGCCTACCGTTAGAACAACTTGATATCATCCTTGGAATGAACTGGTTGGAATTCAACCAGGTTCATATCAACTGTTTTGCGAAGACGGTTATTTTTCCTTAAGAGGTTGGTGTCGAAGATGTGACTATGTCGGTTAAACAGATAAACCTAGCTGTGAAAGATGGTGTTGTGGTATTTATGTTGTATTCTGCAATAGAAGCGGAGGGAAAAGCAAAGAGTGATGGATTGTCAGTGGTGAATGAATTTCCAGAGGTGTTTTCGGAAGACGTTAGTGAATTGCCACCTGAGAGGGAGGTAGAATTTACTATAGATTTGATTCCTGGAACTAGTCCGGTGTCGATGGCGCCTTACCGTATGTCGGCATCTGAATTAGCGGAGTTAAAGAAACAGTTGGAGGAGTTACTTGAGAAGAAGTTTATTCGTCCGAGTGTTTCGCCGTGGGGTACTCCGGTGTTGTTGGTTAAGAAGAAAGAAGGTTCAATGAGATTATGTGTTGATTACAGACAGCTGAATAAAGTTACAATCAAGAATCGGTATCCTTTGTCGAGGATCGATGATTTGATGGATCAACTAGTTGGAGCTTGTGTATTTAGTAAGATTGATCTGAGATCTGGATATCATCAGATTCGTGTGAAGTCGGAAGATATTCAGAAAACTGCATTTAGAACGAGGTATGGAGATTACGAGTATTCTGTTATGCCGTTTGGAGTTACTAATGCACCTGGTGTTTTCATAGAGTATATGAACAGGATATTTCATCCGTATCTTGATGAGTTTGTGGTGGTGTTCATTGATGATATTCTAATTTATTCGAAGAGTGATGAAGAGCATGCAGAACATCTCAGAGTTGTGTTGGAATTGTTGAAAGAGAATAAGCTTTATGTGAAGTTGTCCAAGTGTGAATTCTGGTTAAGTGAAGTAAGTTTTCTTGGCCATGTAATTTCCAAGAATGGAATTGCTGTGGATCCTACGAAGGTAGAAGCAGTATCTCAGTGGGAAGCGCCGAAGAATGCTTCTGAGATCTGTAGTTTTCTGGGTCTTGCAGGTTATTACAGGAAGTTTATAGAAGGATTTTCCAAATTAGCGTTACCGTTGACTAAGTTGACCAGGAAGGGTCAGATGTTTGTTTGGGATGTTGAATGTGAGAAAGGATTTCAAGAGCTGAAGAGGAGGTTGACAAGTGCTCCGATCTTGATTTTGCCAAATCCGACTAAGTCTTTTGTTGTGTATTGTGATGCATCATTAATGGGATTAGGTGGTGTGTTGATGCAAGATAAGCAGGTGGTGGCTTATGCTTCGAGACAATTGAAAGTACATGAAAGGAATTATCTGACTCATGATTTGGAGTTGGCAGCTGTTGTGTTTGTTTTGAAGTTGTGGAGGCATTATTTATATGGTTCTCGGTTTGAGGTGTTCAGTGATCACAAAAGTCTGAGGTATCTCTTTG
The DNA here is from genome assembly GCA_948472305.1 of Vicia faba. Classification (NCBI taxonomy): domain Eukaryota; kingdom Viridiplantae; phylum Streptophyta; class Magnoliopsida; order Fabales; family Fabaceae; genus Vicia; species Vicia faba. Next base: position 347,435 of record CATIWC010000562.1, read on the forward strand.
TTCAGAAAGAGTTGAATATGAGGCAGAGGAGATGGTTAGAATTTCTAAAGGATTATGATTTCGGTTTGAATTACCATCCTGGTAAGGTATACGTTGTTGTGGATGCCTTGAGTAGGAAGTCCTTGCATATGTCGATGTTAATGGTCCGTGAGTTAGATTTGGTTGAGCAGTTCAGAGATTTAAGTTTGGTATGTGAAACTACTCCGAATAGTGTGAAATTGGTATGTTGAAACTGACTAGTGGTATTCTGGAAGAAACTCGGAATGGACAGAAGTCCGATGTTGGGTTAGTTGATAAATTGACATTAATCAACCAAGGTCAAGGAGGCGAGTTCCGGATTGATGAGAATGGTGTTATGAGATTTGGTAATAGGGTGTGTGTTCTGGATGTTGCAGAGATTAGGAAGAGTATTTTGGAAGAAGGACATCGTAGTGGATTGAGTATTCATCCTGGTGCTACTAAAATGTACCATGATTTGAAGAAGTTGTTTTAGTGGCCGGGAATGAAAAAGGAAATTGCTGAGTTTGTGTATACTTGTTTGGTTTGTCAGAGGTCGAAGATTGAGCATCAGAAACCGTCAGGATTGATGGAACCGTTGTTTGTTCCGGAATGGAAATGGGATGGAATCTCTATGGATTTTGTGTCTGGTTTGCCAAGGACATCGAAGAATTGTGATTCTATCTGGGTTATTGTTGATCGGTTGACGAAATCTGCTCACTTTATTCCGATAAGAATGGATTATCCGATGGAAAGGTTGGCAGAATTGTATGTTGAGAAGATTGTGAGTTTGCACGGTATTCCTTCTAGTATTGTGTCGGATCGAGATCTGAGGTTTACATCTAAATTCTGGACGGGATTGCAAGAAGCTTTGGGTACTAAGTTGCGTTTGAGTTTCGCTTATCATCCACGGACAAATGGTCAGACGGAGAGAACGATTCAGTCGTTGGGAGATTTGTTAAGAGCTTGTGTCTTGGAGAAAGGTGGAGCTTGGGATAGTTATCTACCATTGATTGAGTTTACCTACAACAATAGTTTTCATTCGAGCATTGGTATGGCTCCGTTTGAGGCATTGTATGGTAGGAGGTGTCGGACACCGTTGTGTTGGTATGAATCTGGAGAGAATGTTGTGATTGGACCCGAAATTGTCCAACAGACTTCAGAAAAGATTAAGATGATTCAGGAGAATATGAGGACTTCTCAGAGTCGTCAGAAAAGTTATCACGATAAGAGGAGGAAAGATCTAGAGTTTAGCGAAGGAGAACATGTTTTAATGCGAGTTACTCCGATGACTGGTATTGGTCGAGCTTTGAAGTCAAAGAAGTTGACTCCATGTTTTATTGGTCCGTTTCAGATTACCAAGAGAGTTGGGAAAGTTGCTTATCAGATTGCTTTGCCGCCGTCACTTGCAAATTTGCATGATGTTTTTCATGTATCTCAGCTAAGGAAGTACATTGCTGATCCGTCTCATGAGATTCGGGTAGACGATATACAGGTACGAGAGAATTTAACTGTGGAAGCGGTACCTGCGAGAATTGAGGATCGGAAGTTGAAACTGTTGCGAGGCAAGGAGATCGCATTGGTAAGAGTGGCTTGGGGAGGACCAGCAGATGGAAATGTCACTTGGGAGCTGGAGAGTCAGATGAAGTACTCGTATCCCAAACTGTTCGTCTAAGATATATTTTCGAGGACGAAAACTCTTTTAGTTGGGGAGAGTTGTGACACCCCAAATAATCCGATTATTAAATAATTAGAATTTTTAATTATTAATTTAATTGGAAATTTAATTATTGGTATTTTTGGATTATTGGAATTAATTTAATTAATTAAAGGAAAGAAGTATTGATGGTGTGAAGAGTGATTAGAGGGTGTGAGGGGTAAAATACTCTACTCTTACTAATTACTAATTTAATTATTTTATTGGAATAATAAAAGGAGTATTAAAAGGAAAAAGAAGAGAAAGAGAGTTATTTTGGAATATTCATCATACGTGCATTTGAGAAGAGGAAAAAGAAGGAGAAAACCGGAAGCGTCAGAATTCGAAGAACCCACAAGGTAAGGGGTGATTTCGATTAGTTAATTCGTATTATCGGTTTAGATATTCAATAGTATGGATCATAGTATGTTAGTGAATCCCGGTTTGGAATTCTAGGGTTCCGTAGAATTGTCCCTATTGCGTCGAATTGTAGGTTGAAAACCATTAGGGTGTCAGATGATAAAAAGGAATGATGAAATAATGTTGTTTGATGTTATAATGGTGCAAAATGGATGTGTTTTGGTGTTTCTCATGTTGCAATTCATATGGGTATGTTTGGAATTGGTTTAGAATGAATAAATGCTGTCAAAAGTGCAGAATTTGACTCTACAGGTCGTGGGAACCGGTTCCCAGTGGGGAGGAACCGGGTTCCACGGTGTGAATTTATAAAAACTGGAAAAAATGCACGTAGGAACCGGTTCCTGTATAGGTAGGAACTGGGTTCCCATACATTTTTCCAGAAGCGTGATTTTTGAACTTCGCAGGAACCGGTTTCTGCATATGTAGGAACCGGGTTCTGCTGTAACTTTTTGAAAAATATTAAACTTTGAAAATTCATAACTTTCAAATTGTAAGTCCGTTTTGAGTGCCGTTTTGGATGTTATTTCTTAAATTTAATGCTCTATTTTATAAAATGAAAAGATTTCCTAAAACCTGAAATTATTTTGAAAATGAGTCAAATCCCGAAATAAGTGATTATTGGCTAACGCACATGGGTGTGTATGTAGCAGTGAACCTGTGATGGATGGATGTATTAGTATTGTGTGAATGAAAGGCATGTTTATGTTGCTAATGATGGTGTGCATGATTGTTGAGATATCATGTTTTTGGTTTTGGTTCAGTTATGATAAATTGATGTATTTCATAGACTGATTTGATGTTGCATGCTAGTGATGTGCGTGCATATGCATTGTTTTGGTGAAGTTAATTCCCATTGTGTGGAATTTGACTTGTATTGCCGTTAACCGATACCTGGGTGATGATGGGTGGTTAGGCTGGATTCGTGTTCGGGTGTTTATGGACGAATCGATGGTTGTTGTATCCGGTTGATGATGGATCAGTGTTGGGTGACTTGGTCACGTGTTGGTACCACATGCATTGTGTCTGCATTTGTGTTTGCATGGAATTGTAACATGTTAGGATGTATTCCAGTGTTACAATTCTTTGGTTGATTATTGATTTGTGCATAATGACTTGTATGATTGGAACTGCGTGTTGAATCTGAATTATGCTAAAAAGGGTGAAATAATATGCTTGTGATATAATATTGATTGAGAAGCTTATAATGCATGTTAATTATGAGAAATCTCACCCTTACTTTAACAATTTCAAATTAAAGTTAGCAGCTCAGGAGTTGTTAAGGATGTCTCTAGAGCTATGTTACTTTAAGTCCGCGTGTCAGTGTCGTGCTCTGATAGGTTGTAACACTGGGGAACGTTTAGTTGAGGAATTAGTTATTATTCAATTGTTTCTTTGAATTTCATTGGGAATAATTATGTTTTAGTTTATTCCATTTTGGTTATGGTATTTTTCCACTGTGTAAGACATGGTCTTAAGTTGATTGAATTATTTGAATAATGACCCTCAGTGTAGCATGACTACTGTTTTATTGGAAGTTTTATTTATTTCATAATTGTGACATCCCTTGTTCCGTGTTAACTCTGATGGAATATGTCTTTAATCATTGATATAATTAATATTATTCAGGGTATTTTAGAAGGGGTGTTACAATAGTGGTATCAGAGCATAGTCGGTCTTGTCTTGTGTCGTTATCCCTTTTGTATGCGACTAGTGTAAGATGACACTGTCGATACTTGTGTGCTGATGAGGTTGTTTTGTAATGTTACAAGAACAATGGCCGGAAGAGGTAACGGAAGAAACGATGATGCTATTGCTGAAGCATTGGGAATGTTGGCTGGAGTACTCGGAGGGAACCAGCAGGGAGCTGTGATTGGTGTTGACCGGCAATTGGGGAATTTTCAGAGGAATAATCCTCCGTTGTTCAAGGGTGCACATGATCCCGAAGGTGCTCAAAAGTGGTTGAAGGAGATCGAGAGGATCTTCAGAGTAATTGACTATGCTGAAGGGCTGAAGGTGAGATACGGAACTCACATGTTAGCAGAGGAAGCTGATGACTGGTGGGTTGCTACCAGAACTGAAATGGAAGAAGATGGTATTGCATTGACTTGGGCTGTGTTCAGGAGGGCTTTTCTGAGGAGGTACTTTCCTGAGGACATCAGAGGCAAGAAGGAGATTGAGTTTCTGGAACTCAAGCAGGGTAACAAGATTGTCAGTGAGTATGCTTCGAAGTTTACTGAGTTAGCAAAGTATTATGCTCATTATACTAACGATGCAGATGGAGAATTTTCCAAATGTATCAAGTTTGAGAATGGTCTTCGTGATGAGATTAAGCAGGGTATTCGGTATTAGCGTATTCGAAGATTTCCTGATCTAGTTGACTGTAGTAGGATTTTAGAGGAGGATCTTGCTAGCACTAAGTCGAATGCTCGAGGGTATGTTGATAGGAAGGGTAAGAAACAGATGGATCATGGTAAGACTTATGATAGAAGTAATCAGAGACTCGGTGGTTGGAAGAAGTTTGGTGGAGGAGATTCTAGTTCTTCCATTAAGTGCTACAAGTGAGGTGAGACAGGACATCGTATGGTGGATTGCAAAAGTAATGATAAGAAGTGTTTCAAGTGTGGGAAACTCGGCAATGTGGCCAATGATTGCAGAGTAAAAGTGGTGACTTATTACAACTATGGTGAAGAAGGTCATACTCGTCCTCAGTGTACAAAACCCAAGAAGGAGCAAGCTGGTGGTAAAGTGTTTGCATTGTCTGGGTCAGAGACTAAGCCAGATGATCGGCTGATTTTAAGGTACATGTTTTATTAATGACATACCTTTTATTGCGATTATTGATACTGGAGCTACGCATTCTTTTATTGCTTTGGATAGTGCTAAAAGATTGAATTTGGAAATTTCTAATATGGATGGAAGTATGGTTATTGATACTCCTGCGTCGGGTTCAGTGACTACTTCGTATGTTTGTAGGAATTGTCCTATTGTGATTTTTGGTAGGGGTTTCGGTATGGATTTAGTGTGCCTACCGTTAGAACAACTTGATATCATCCTTGGAATGAACTGGTTGGAATTCAACCAGGTTCATATCAACTGTTTTGCGAAGACGGTTATTTTTCCTTAAGAGGTTGGTGTCGAAGATGTGACTATGTCGGTTAAACAGATAAACCTAGCTGTGAAAGATGGTGTTGTGGTATTTATGTTGTATTCTGCAATAGAAGCGGAGGGAAAAGCAAAGAGTGATGGATTTCCAGTGGTGAATGAATTTCCAGAGGTGTTTCCGGAAGACGTTAGTGAATTGCCACCTGAGAGGGAGGTAGAATTTACTATAGATTTGATTCCTGGAACTAGTCCGGTGTCGATGGCGCCTTACCGTATGTCGGCATCTGAATTAGCGGAGTTAAAGAAACAGTTGGAGGAGTTACTTGAGAATAAGTTTATTCGTCCGAGTGTTTCGCCGTGGGGTACTCCGGTGTTGTTGGTTAAGAAGAAAGAAGGTTCAATGAGATTATGTGTTGATTACAGACAGCTGAATAAAGTTACAATCAAGAATCGGTATCCTTTGTCGAGGATCGATGATTTGATGGATCAACTAGTTGGAGCTTGTGTATTTAGTAAGATTGATCTGAGATCTGGATATCATCAGATTCGTGTGAAGTCGGAAGATATTCAGAAAACTGCATTTAGAACGAGGTATGGACATTACGAGTATTCTGTTATGCCGTTTGGAGTTACTAATGCACCTGGTGTTTTCATGGAGTATATGAACAGGATATTTCATCCGTATCTTGATAAGTTTGTGGTGGTGTTCATTGATGATATTCTAATTTATTCGAAGAGCGATGAAGAGCATGCAGAACATCTCAGAGTTATGTTGGAATTGTTGAAAGAGAAGAAGCTTTATGTGAAGTTGTCCAAGTGTGAATTCTAGTTAAGTGAAGTAAGTTTTCTTGGCCATGTAATTTCCAAGAATGGAATTGTTGTGGATCCTACGAAGGTAGAAGCAGTATCTCAGTGGGAAGCGCCGAAGAATGCTTCTGAGATCCGTAGTTTTCTGGGTCTTGCAGGTTATTACAGGAAGTTTATAGAAGGATTTTCCAAATTAGCGTTACCGTTGACTGAGTTGACCAGGAAGGGTCAGATGTTTGTTTGGGATGTTGAATGTGAGAAAGGATTTCAAGAGCTGAAGAGGAGGTTGACAAGTGGTCTGATCTTGATTTTTCCAAATCCGAATAAGTCTTTTGTTGTGTATTGTGACGCATCATTAATGGGATTAGGTGGTGTGTTGATGCAAGATAAGCAGGTGGTGGCTTATGCTTCGAGACAATTGAAAGTACATGAAAGGAATTATCCGACTCATGATTTGGAGTTGGCAGCTGTTGTGTTTGTTTTGAAGTTGTGGAGGCATTATTTATATGGTTCTCGGTTTGAGGTGTTCAGTGATCACAAAAGTCTGAGGTATCTCTTTGATCAGAAAGAGTTGAATATGAGGCAGAGGAGATGGTTAGAATTTCTAAAGGATTATGATTTCGGTTTGAATTACCATCCTGGTAAGGTAAACGTTGTTGCGGATGCCTTGAGTAGGAAGTCCTTGCATATGTCGATGTTAATGGTCCGTGAGTTAGATTTGGTTGAGCAGTTCAGAGATTTAAGTTTGGTATGTGAAACTACTCCGAATAGTGTGAAATTGGGTATGTTGAAACTGACTAGTGGTATTCTGGAAGAAATTCGGAATGGACAGAAGTCCGATGTTGGGTTAGTTGATAAATTTACATTGATCAACCAAGGTCAAGGAGGCGAGTTCCAGATTGATGAGAATGGTGTTATGAGATTTGGTAATAGGGTGTGTATTCCGGATGTTGCAGAGATTAGGAAGAGTATTTTGGAAGAAGGATATCGTAGTGGATTGAGTATTCATCCTGATGCTACTAAAATGTACCATGATTTGAAGAAGTTGTTTTGGTGGCCGGGAATGAAAAAGGAAATTGCTGAGTTTGTGTATACTTGTTTGGTTTGTCAGAAGTCGAAGATTGAGCATCAGAAACCGTCAGGATTGATGGAACCGTTGTTTGTTCCGGAATGGAAATGGGATGGAATCTCTATGGATTTTGTGTCTGGTTTGCCAAGGACATCGAAGAATTGTGATTCTATCTGGGTTATTGTTGATCGGTTGACGAAATCTTCTCACTTTATTCCGATAAGAATGGATTATCCGATGGAAAGGTTGCCAAAATTGTATGTTGAGAAGATTGTGAGTTTGCACGGTATTCCTTCTAGTATTGTGTCGGATCGAGATCCGAGGTTTACATCTAAATTCTGGACGGGATTGCAAGAAGCTTTGGGTACTAAGTTGCGTTTGAGTTCCGCTTATCATCCACAGACAGATGGTCAGACGGAGAGAACGATTCAGTCGTTGGAAGATTTGTTAAGAGCTTGTGTGTTGGAGAAAGGTGGAGCTTGGGATAGTTATCTACCATTGATTGAGTTTACCTACAACAATAGTTTTCATTCGAGCATTGGTATGGCTCCGTTTGAGGCATTGTATGGTAGGAGGTGTCGGACACCGTTGTGTTGGTATGAATCTGGAGAGAATGCTGTGATTGGACCGGAAATTGTCCAACAGACTTCGGAAAAGATTAAGATGATTCAGGAGAAGATGAGGACTTCTCAGAGTCGTCAGAAAACTTATCACGATAAGAGGAGGAAAGATCTTGAGTTTAGAGAAGGAGAACATGTTTTTATACGAGTTACTCCGATGACTGGTATTGGTCGAGCTTTGAAGTCAAAGAAGTTGACTCCATGTTTTATTGGTCCGTTTCAAATTACCAAGAGAGTTGGGAAAGTTGCTTATCAGATTGCTTTGCCTCCGTCACTTGCAAATTTGCATGATGTTTTTCATGTATCTCAGCTAAGGAAGTACATTGCTGATCCGTCTCATGAGATTCGGGTAGACGATATACAGGTACGAGAGAATTTGACTGTGGAAGCGGTACCTGCGAGAATTGAGGATCGGATGTTGAAACAGTTGCGAGGCAAGGCGATTGCATTGGTAAGAGTGGCTTGGGGAGGACCAGCAGATGGAAATGTCACTTGGGAGCTGGAGAGTCAGATGAAGGACTCGTATCCCGAACTGTTCGTCTAAGGTGTGTTTTCGAGGACGAAAACTCTTTTAGTTGGGGAGAGTTGTGACACCCCAAATAATCTGATTATTAAATAATTAGAATTTTTAATTATTAATTTAATTGGAAATTTAATTATTGGTATTTATGGATTATTGGAATTAATTTAATTAATTAAAGAAAAGAAGTATTGGTGGTGTGAAGAGTGATTAGAGGGTGTGAGGGGTAAAATACTCTACTCTTACTAATTACTAATTTAATTATTTTATTAGAATAATAAAAGGAGTATTAAAAGGAAAAAGAAGAGAAAGAGAGTTATTTTGGAATATTCATCATACGTGCATTTAAGAAGAGGAAAAAGAAGGAGAAAACCGGAAGCGTCAGAATTCGAAGAACCCACAAGGTAAGGGGTGATTTCGATTAGTTAATTCGTATTATCGGTTTAGATATTCAATAGTATGGATCATAGTATGTTAGGGAATCCCGGTTTGGAATTCTAGGGTTCCGTAGAATTGTCCCTATTGCGTCGAATTGTAGGTTGAAAACCATTAGGGTGTCAGATGATAAAAAGGAATGATGAAATAATGTTGTTTGATGTTATAATGGTGCAAAATGGATGTGTTTTGGTGTTTCTCATGTTGCAATTCATATGGGTATGTTTGGAATTGGTTTAGAATGAATAAATGCTGTCAAAAGTGCAGAATTTGACTCTGCAGGTCGTGGGAACAGGTTCCCAGTGGGGAGGAACCGGGTTCCACGGTGTGAATTTATAAAAACTGGCAAAAATGCACGTAGGAACCGGTTCCTGTATAGGTAGGAACCTGGTCCCCATACATTTTTCCAGAAGCATGATTTTTGAACTTCGCAGGAACCGGTTCCTGCATATGTAGGAACCGGGTTCTGCTGTAACTTTTTGAAAAATATTAAACTTTGAAAATTCATAACTTTCAAACCGTAAGTCCGTTTTGAGTGCCGTTTTGGACGTTATTTCTTAAATTTAATGCTCTATTTTATAAAATGAAAAGATTTCCTAAAACCTGAAATTATTTTGAAAATGAGTCAAATCTCGGAATAAGTGATTATTGGCTAACGCACATGGGTGTGTATGTAGCAGTGAACCTGTGATGGATGGATGTATTAGTATTGTGTGAATGAAAGGCATGTTTATGTTGCTAATGATGGTGTGCATGATCGTTGAGATATCATGTTTTTGGTTTTGGTTCAGTTATGATAAATTGATGTATTTCATAGACTGATTTGATGTTGCATGATAGTGATTTGCGTGCATATGCATTGTTTTGGTGAAGTTAATTCCCATTGTATGGAATTTGACTTGTATTGCTGTTAACCGATACCTGGGTGATGATGGGTGGTTAGGCTGGATTCGTGTCCGGGTGTTTATGGACGAATCGATGGTTGTTGTATCTGGTTGATGATGGATCAGTGTTGGGTGACTTGGTCACGTGTTGGTACCACATGCATTGTGTCTGCATTTGTGTTTGCATGGAATTGTAACATGTTAGGATGTCTTCCAGTGTTACAATTCTTTGGTTGATTATGGATTTGTGCATAATGACTTGTATGATTGGAACTGCGTGTTGAATCTGAATTATGCTAAAAAGGGTGAAATAATATGCTTGTGATATAATATTGATTGAGAAGCTTATAATGCATGTTAATTATGAGAAATCTAACCCTTACTTTAACAATTTCAGATTAAAGTTAGCAGCTCAGAAGTTGGTGAGGATGGCTCTAGAGCTATGTTACTTTAAGTCTGCGTGTCAGTGTCGTGCTCTGATAGGTTGTAACACTGGGGAACGTTTAGTTGAGGAATTAGTTATTATTCAATTGTTTCTTTGAATTTCATTGGGAATAATTATGTTTTGGTTTATTCCGTTTTGGTTATTGTATTTTTCCGCTGTGTAAGACATGGTCTTAAGTTGATTGAATTATTTGAATAATGACCCTCAGTGTAGCATGACTACTGTTTTATTGGAAGTTTTATTTATTTCATAATTGTGACATCCCTTGTTCCGTGTTAACTCTGATGGAATATGTCTTTAATCATTGATATAATTAATATTATTCGGGGTATTTTAGAAGGGGTGTTACAATAGTGGTATCAGAGCATAGTCGGTCTTGTCTTGTGTCGTTATCCCTTTTGTATGCGACTAGTGTAAGATGACATTGTCGATACTTGTATGCTGATGAGGTTGTTTTGTAATGTTACAAGAACAATGTCCGGAAGAGGTAACGGAAGAAACGATGATGCTATTGCTGAAGCATTGGGAATGTTGGCTAGAGTACTCGGATGGAACCAGCAGGGAGCTGTGATTGGTGCTGACCGACAATTGGGGAATTTTCAGAGGAATAATCCTCCTTTGTTCAAGAGTGAACATGATCCCGAAGGTGCTCAAAAGTGGTTGAAGGAGATCGAGAGGATCTTCTGAGTAATTGACTGTGATGAAGGGCTGAAGGTGAGATACGAACTCACATGTTAGCAGAGGAAGAGTATGACTGGTGGGTTGCTACCAGAACTGAAATGGAAGAAGATGGTATTGCATTGACTTGGGCTGTGTTCAGGAGGGCTTTTCTGAGGAGGTACTTTCCTGAGGACATCAGAGGCAAGAAGGAGATTGAGTTTCTGGAACTCAAGCAGGGTAACAAGACTGTCAGTGAGTATGCTTCGAAGTTTACTGAGTTAGCGAAGTATTATGCTCATTATACTAACGATGCAGATGGAGAATTTTCCAAATGTATCAAGTTTGAGAATGGTCTTCGTGATGAGATTAAGCAGGGTATTCGGTATTAGCGTATCCGAAGATTTCCTGATCTGGTTGACTGTAGTAGGATTTTAGAGGAGGATCTTGCTAGCACTAAGTCGAATGCTCGAGGGTATGTTGATAGGAAGGGTAAGCAACAGATGGATCATGGTAAGCCTTATGATAGAAGTAATCAGAGACCCGGTGGTTGGAAGAAGTTTGGTGGAGGAGATTCTAGTTCTTCCATTAAGTGCTACAAGTGTGGTGAGACAGGACATCGTATGGTGGATTGCAAAAGTAATGATAAGAAGTGTTTCAAGTGTGGGAAACTCGGCCATGTGGCCAATGATTGCAGAGTAAGAGTGGTGACTTATTACAACTGTGGTGAAGAAGGTCATAATCGTCCTCAGTGTACAAAACCCAAGAAGGAGCAAGGTGGTGGTAAAGTGTTTGCATTGTTTGGGTCAGAGACTAAGCCAGATGATCGGCTGATTTAAAGGTACATGTTTTATTAATGACATACCTTTGATTGCGATTATTGATACTGGAGCTACGCATTCTTTTATTGCTTTGGATAGTGCTAAAAGATTGAATTTGGAAATTTCTAATATGGATGGAAGTATGGTTATTGATACTCCTGCGTCGGGTTCAGTGACTACTTCGTATGTTTGTAGGAATTGTCCTATTGTGATTTTTGGTAGGGGTTTCGGTATGGATTTAGTGTGCCTACCGTTAGAACAACTTGATATCATCCTTGGAATGAACTGGTTGGAATTCAACCAGGTTCATATCAACTGTTTTGCGAAGACGGTTATTTTTCCTGAAGAGGTTGGTGTCGAAGATGTGACTATGTCGGTTAAACAGATAAACCTAGCTGTGAAAGATGGTGTTGTGGTATTTATGTTGTATTCTGCAATAGAAGCGGAGGGAAAAGCAAAGAGTGATGGATTGCCAGTGGTGAATGAATTTCCAGAGGTGTTTCCGGAAGACGTTAGTGAATTGCCACCTGAGAGGGAGGTAGAATTTACTATAGATTTGATTCCTGGAACTAGTCCAGTGTCGATGGCGCCTTACCGTATGTCGGCATCTGAATTAGCGGAGTTAAAGAAACAGTTGGAGGAGTTACTTGAGAAGAAGTTTATTCGTCCGAGTGTTTCGCCGTGGGGTACTCCGGTGTTGTTGGTTAAGAAGAAAGAAGGTTCAATGAGATTATGTGTTGATTACAGACAGCTGAATAAAGTTACAATCAAGAATCGGTATCCTTTGTCGAGGATCGATGATTTGATGGATCAACTAGTTGGAGCTTGTGTATTTAGTAAGATTGATCTGAGATCTGGATATCATCAGATTCGTTTGAAGTCGGAAGATATTCAGAAAACTGCATTTAGAACGAGGTATGGACATTACGAGTATTCTGTTATGCCATTTGGAGTTACTAATGCACCTGGTGTTTTCATGGAGTATACGAACAGGATATTTCATCCGTATGTTAATAAGTTTGTGGTGGTGTTCATTGATGATATTCTAATTTATTCGAAGAGCGATGAAGAGCATGTAGAACATCTCAGAGTTGTGTTGGAATTGTTGAAAGAGAAGAAGCTTTATGTGAAGTTGTCCAAGTGTGAATTCTGGTTAAGTGAAGTAAGTTTTCTTGGCCATGTAATTTCCAAGAATGGAATTATTATGGATCCTACGAAGGTAGAAGCAGTATCTCAGTGGGAAGCGCCGAAGAATGCTTCTGAGATCCGTAGTTTTCTGGGTCTTGCAGGTTATTACAGGAAGTTTATAGAAGGATTTTCCAAATTAGCGTTACCGTTGACTAAGTTGACCAGGAAGGGTCAGATGTTTGTTTGGGATGTTGAATGTGAGAAAGGATTTCAAGAGCTGAAGAGGAGGTTGACAAGTGCTCCGATCTTGATTTTGCCAAATCCGACTAAGTCTTTTGTTGTGTATTGTGACGCATCATTAATGGGATTAGGTGGTGTGTTGATGCAAGATAAGCAGGTGATGGCTTATGCTTCGAGACAATTGAAAGTACATGAAAGGAATTATCCGACTCATGATTTGGAGTTGGCAGCTGTTGTGTTTGTTTTGAAGTTGTGGAGGCATTATTTATATGGTTCTCGGTTTGAGGTGTTCAGTGATCACAAAAGTCTGAGGTATCTCTTTGATCAGAAAGAGTTGAATATGAGGCAGAGGAGATGGTTAGAATTTCTAAAGGATTATGATTTCGGTTTGAATTACCATCCTGGTAAGGTAAACGTTGTTGCGGATGCCTTGAGTAGGAAGTCCTTGCATATGTCGATGTTAATGGTCCGTGAGTTAGATTTGGTTGAGCAGTTCAGAGATTTAAGTTTGGTATGTGAAACTACTCCGAATAGTGTGAAATTGGGTATGTTGAAACTGACTAGTGGTATTCTGGAAGAAATTCGGAATGGACAGAAATCCGATGTTGGGTTAGTTGATAAATTGACATTGATCAACCAAGGTCAAGGAGGCGAGTTCCAGATTGATGAGAATGGTGTTATGAGATTTGGTAATAGGGTGTGTATTCCGGATGTTGCAGAGATTAGGAAGAGTATTTTGGAAGAAGGATATCGTAGTGGATTGAGTATTCATCCTGGTGCTACTAAAATGTACCATGATTTGAAGAAGTTGTTTTGGTGGCCGGGAATGAAAAAGGAAATTGCTGAGTTTGTGTATACTTGTTTGGTTTGTCAGAAGTCAAAGATTGAGCATCAGAAACCGTCAGGATTGATGGAACTGTTGTTTGTTCCGGAATGGAAATGGGATGGAATCTCTATGGATTTTGTGTCTGGTTGGCCAAGGACATCGAAGAATTGTGATTCTATCTGGGTTATTGTTGATCGGTTGACGAAATTTGCTCACTTTATTCCGATAAGAATGGATTATCCGATGGAAAGGTTGGCAAAATTGTATTTGAGAAGATTGTTAGTTTGCACGGTATTCCTTCTAGTATTGTGTCGGATCGAGATCCGAGGTTTACATCTAAATTCTGGACGGGATTGCAAGAAGCTTTGGGTACTAAGTTGCGTTTGAGTTCCGCTTATCATCCACAGACAAATGGTCAGACGGAGAGAACGATTCAGTCGTTGGAAGATTTGTTAAGAGCTTGTGTGTTGGAGAAAGGTGGAGCTTGGGATAGTTATCTACCATTGATTGAGTTTACCTACAACAATAGTTTTCATTCGAGCATTGATATGGCTCCGTTTGAGGCATTGTATGGTAGGAGGTGTCGGACACCGTTGTGTTGGTATGAATCTGGAGAGAATGTTGTGATTGGACCGGAAATTGTCCAACAGACTTCGGAAAAGATTAAGATGATTCAGGAGAAGATGAGGACTTCTCAGAGTTGTCAGAAAAGTTATCACGATAAGAGGACGAAAGATCTTGAGTTTAGCGAGGGAGAACATGTTTTTATGCGAGTTACTCCGATGACTGGTATTGGTCGAGCTTTGAAGTCAAAGAAGTTGACTCCATGTTTTATTGGTCCGTTTCAGATTACCAAGAGAGTTGGGAAAGTTGCTTATCAGATTGCTTTGCCGGCGTCACTTGCAAATTTGCATGATGTTTTTCATGTATCTCAGCTAAGGAAGTACATTGTTGATCCGTCTCATGAGATTCGGGTAGACGATATACAGGTACGAGAGAATTTGATTGTGGAAGCGGTACCTGCGAAAATTGAGGATCGGAAGTTGAAACAGTTGCGAGGCAAGGAGATCGCATTGGTAAGAGTGGCTTGGGGAGGACAAGCAGATGGAAATGTCACTTGGGAGCTGGAGAGTCAGATGAAGGACTCGTATCCCGAACTGTTCGTCTAAGGTATGTTTTCGAGGACGAAAACTCTTTTAGTTGGGGAGAGTTGTGACACCCCAAATAATCCGATTATTAAATAATTATAATTTTTAATTATTAATTTAATTAGAAATTTAATTATTGGTATTTTTGGATTATTGGAATTAATTTAATTAATTAAAGGAAAGAAGTATTGGTGGTGTGAAGAGTGATTAGAGGGTATGAGGGGTAAAATACTCTACTCTTACTAATTACTAATTTAATTATTTTATTGGAATAATAAAAGGAGTATTAAAAGGAAAAAGAAGAGAAAGAGAGTTATTTTGGAATATTCATCATACGTGCATTTGAGAAGAGGAAAAAGAAGGAGAAAACCGGAAGCGTCAGAATTCGAAGAACCCACAAGGTAAGGGGTGATTTCGATTAGTTAATTTGTATTATCGGTTTAGATATTCAATAGTATGGATCATAGTATGTTAGGGAATCCCAGTTTGGAATTCTAGGGTTCCGTAGAATTGTCCATATTGCGTCGAATTGTAGGTTGAAAACCATTAGGGTGTCAGATGATAAAAAGGAATGATGAAATAATGTTGTTTGATGTTATAATGGTGAAAAATGGATGTGTTTTGGTGTTTCTCATGTTGCAATTTGTATGGGTATGTTTGGAATTGGTTTAGAATGAATAAATGTTGTCAAAAGTGCAGAATTTGACTCTGCAGGTCGTGGGAACCGGTTCCCAGTGGGGAGGAACCGGGTTCCACGATGTGAATTTATAAAAACTGGAAAAAATGCACGTAGGAACCGGTTCTTGTATAGGTAGGAACCGGGTTCCCATACATTTTTCCAGAAGCATGATTTTTGAACTTCGCAGGAACCGGTTCCTGCATATGTAGGAATCGGGTTCTGCTGTAACTTTTTGAAAAATATTAAACTTTGAAAATTCATTCCTTTCAAACCGTAAGTCAGTTTTGAGTGCCGTTTTGGATGTTATTTCTTAACTTTAATGATCTATTTTATAAAATGAAAAGATTTCCTAAAACCTGAAATTATTTTGAAAATGAGTCAAATCCCGGAATAAGTGATTATTGGCTAACGCACATGGGTGTGTATGTAGCAGTGAACCTGTGATGGATGGATGTATTAGTATTGTGTGAATGAAAGGCATGTTTATGTTGCCAATGATGGTGTGCATGATCGTTGAGATATCATGTTTTTGGTTTTGGTTCAGTTATGATAAATTGATGTATTTGATAGACTGATTTGATGTTGCATGCTAGTGATGTGCGTGCATATGCATTGTTTTGGTGAAGTTAATTCCCATTGTGTGGAATTTGACTTGTATTGCCGTTAACCGATACCCAGGTGATGATGGGTGGTTAGGCTGGATTCGTGTCCGGGTGTTTATGGACGAATCGATGGTTGCTGTATCTGGTTGATGATGGATCAGTGTTGGGTGACTTGGCCACATGTTGGTACCACATGCATTGTGTCTGCATTTGTGTTTGCATGGAATTGTAACATGTTAGGATGTCTTCCAGTGTTACAATTCTTTGGTTGATTATTGATTTGTGCATAATGACTTGTATGATTGGAACTGCATGTTGAATCTGAATTATGCTAAAAAGGGTGAAATAATATGCTTGTGATATAATATTGATTGAGAAGCTTATAATGCATGTTAATTATGAGAAATCTCACCCTTACTTTAACAATTTCAGATTAAAGTTAGCAGCTCAGGAGTTGGTGAGGATGGCTCTAGAGCTATGTTACTTTAAGTCCGCGTGTCAGTGTCGTGCTCTGATAGGTTGTAAAACTGGGGAACATTTTGTTGAGGAATTAGTTATTATTCAATTGTTTCTTTGAATTTCATTGGGAATAATTATGTTTTGGTTTATTCCGTTTTGGTTATGGTATTTTTCTGCTGTGTAAGACATGGTCTTAAGTTGATTGAATTATTTGAATAATGACCCTCAGTGTAGCATGACTACTGTTTTATTGGAAGTTTTATTTATTTCATAATTGTGACATCCCTTGTTCCGTGTTAACTCTGATGGAATATGTCTTTAATCATTGATATAATTAATATTATTCGGGGTATTTTAGAAGGGGTGTTACAACATCCATCTCTGGATCGTACCTGAACCGTTTCTAGAAGAGAGTCTGGAATAAGTGTCAGGATGACATCCGTCTCTGGATCGTACCTGAAGCGTTTCTAGAGGAGAATCTGGAATAAGTGTCAGGATCACATCCGTCTCAGGATCGTACCTGAACCATTTCTAGAAGAGAATCTAGAATAAGTGTCAGGATGACATCCGTCTCTGGATCGTATCTGAACTGTTTCTAGAGGAGAATCCGGAATAAGTGTCAGGATGACATCCGTCTCTAGATCGTACCTGAACTGTTTCTAAAGGAGAATCTGGAATAAGTGTCAGGATGACATCCGTCTCTAGATCGTACCTAAACCGTTTCTAGAGTAGAATCTGGAATAAGTGTCAGGATGACATCCATCTCTGGATCGTACCTGAACTGTTTCTAGAGGAGAATCTGGAATAAGTGTCAGGATGACATCCATCTCTGGATCGTACCTGAATCGTTTCTAGAGGAGAATCTGGAATAAGTGTCAGGATGACATCCGTCTCTAGATCATACTTGAACCGTTTCTAGAGGAGAATCTGGAATAAGTGTCAGGTTGACATTCGTCTTTGGATCGTACCTAAACCGTTTCTAGAGGAGAATCTAGAATAAGTGTCAGGATGACATCCGTCTCTGGATCGTACCTGAACCGTTTCTAGAGGAGAATCTGGAATAAGTTTCCGGATGACATCCGTATTTGGATCGTACCTAAATCGTTTCTAGAGGAGAATCTAGAATAAGTGTCAGGATGACATCCGTCTCTGGATCGTACCTGAACTATTTCTAGAAGAGGTTCTGGAATAAGTGTCAGGATGACATCCGTCTCTAGATCGTACCTGGACCGTTTCTAGAGGAGAATGTGGAATAAGTGTCAGGATGACATCCGTCTCTAGATCGTACCTGGACCGTTTCTAAAGGAGAATCTAGAATAAGTGTCAGGATGACATCCTTCTTTGGATCGTACCTGAATCGTTTCTAGAGGAGAATCTGGAATAAGTGTCAGGATGACATCCGTCTCTGGATCGTACCTGAACCGTTTCTAGAGGAGAATCCGCTTTATTTAGAATGTTTCTGCTGGAGATTCCTGTTTTGTTGTTTTGAGAAGAAATCTGTTGGGGAATCCTGAGAAGTTTGGTGACTTCATTGGGGAATGCTTAGATGTTGGAGCAGTAATTGGAGATTCTTACTCTTCCGAGGGTATGAGAACGCCTGACATCATTAGGTTGTATGCTAAGAATAGGGCAGTGACCTTGTAGTAGAATGCCGCTTCCTCGGTACCTGCAGGAGAAAATATCTACCGGAGATTTTGTAGATGGTTTAACTATTATCCCAACTCTTGGAGTCCTTGGTGAATGCAGATCAGGGTAATAAACATTCTACTGATAGACAAGTGACGAGATGACAGGATGTAGTCATACGCTTTAATCCCTAACTTTTTCCTAGACCGCCCTTTCATATTTTCAGTCCATCGGGATACCCTTTTTTGCCCAAGTCGTCTTTTCAGGTTTTCGACTTGTCGGGTGTACAGATTTTTTTCATATGTATATCCCTATTTTTTTCCCGAACCCTTTTGGTTCGTCGGGATGCCCTTATTTTTGCCTAAGCCAGTCGACCTAGCGGGTATTTACTCACGCGTAGTATCTTTTAACTATGTATGTGTTCATCAGGTGCAAAGAATTGTCACTGTCCATAGTAGTAAGTGTTGCCACACTGACAGAAGATGTTTGTTTGATTGCACGTGATTCGTTGCTGGATTTCATGTTCAATGCCCCAAGTGATTCAGATGGAGATCTGCCCCTGGCTATTTGGCATTTTTGAGAGATTCCTTGAACCTTGACTTGACTTCCCCAAATCAGCTGGACACCATGTTATGCCCCTTCATTATGAAAATCCTCACTGGAATGTCTTTCCATTTGAGGTGATTCTGTCCACTGAGAGGATTTTTGTTCATCGAATATCCGTCGTGCAAATTTCTCTGTTGTTGAATAAATAGTCACATGCAAACAATGGTATTTTAAGAATGCAAAGCTTATGTCTGTCTTGAAGTTTGAAAATTCATTTTTTAGTAAAACAAACAAATTTTGTAAGAGTGTGATATCAGCTCAGGATTTATAGCGAACCCTACAGGAGTCAGGATACCTTTTGTAACAATATGATTTCAAACTAACCCATGCTTCAGTTAGGACTTTTAAGGGTTATAACGTGGTTTGGTTCACAGTTTAAGAAACAAAGGATAAAGGCTCAAATTTTATTTGTATCTGACCCGCTCTTCGTGATGTTATTCAATCCTATGCTCAGCTAATTGTGTGTTTAGATCCCAATTGAGTCTGGAATCTTTGCTCTGATACTTGGTGATGGTTCAGAAATTGAACGTTTGTTTGAGAAGGAAGTCATTTTGGTAACCTTTTCTTTTTTGTTGAGGATTTGTAGGACCTCTTTTTTTTTACTTTATTATCCCTACTTTTTCCTGAACTGTTTCTTTTGTGATTACAGTCAGTGGGATGCCCCAGTTTTTTTCTTAAGTCTCCTTCATAGGTTTTGACTTAGCGGGCTTTTATTTTGAGAGATAATGACTTCCTGTCTTGACGATTATGTGGAACCATCATCATCTTTTGGAGGGCATCTTCTACACTATTTGTCGTGTATGAAGGTAGAGCTGCGACTAAATGCATATCTGAATTAACTGAGAAAACTACCATGCCCCAGGTTATGATTAAGGGTTTTAATTTGTGTGAAAAGAAAAACTCCTACTTCTTAGGCTCAAAGGGGTTGACTAGGGATTATCTTCCTTATAACTCCACTATTTAGGATTTGAAACAACTCATGTACATCGCCAGCGGGGTCTGTTCAAAAGCGTACTGTAGAGATCATGGTATTATTTTCGTCATCCTCCCTCTAAAAGATTATAGCTTTTAATCAAGAGTTGAATATCACAAAAGAAGTAAAAGCACGGTTTAAATATAGTGAAAACGCATGGATTCATTCAAGATAAACATATGCAATGCATTAATGAAAGTGATCAAAGTATGACATAAAGATAAGTGTTTAAACAAAACAAATAAATTCCAAATGAAAGTTCGAATGAACAAAAATTTCTCTGCCTAAACTTTGTTGCTTCAGATGATGTGCCTTTGAGGGATGGCAGAAGAATTCAGCTTGACAATCTTGTGTAAACTCCAGCACTCCTTTGTCGATCAAGTCTTAAATCTTATTTCTCAACGTCCAACAACTATTAGTGTCATTTCCAAGACTGTTGTAGTGGTACGCACACCTTGCATTTAGATTGAACATTGGGAAGCAATGTTGGGATTCTGAGGAGGATCCTTCAACGTAATTAGCTTGGCCTCCAATGCGTGTTACAATGCTTGAGCCAATGACATGTTGATTTCAGTAAAGTGTCTTTTAGATGTATTTCGCTTATGTTGATTACTCTGTCATTGTTGTCGAGGTTGTGGCGTAACATCAATTTGGAAAGGTCTACTCTCCACCAAGCGGACTTCTTGTCTCATTAGGGGCTAATTAATGACTTGGTCCCTAGCCTCGATTGTTTGCTTCATACGGTTACATCCGTCTTGATGAAGCTTACTGATATGAATCCTCAACTCTTCATGTCCCCGAGCTAAGTTTTTTATAAGAGCCATTTTATTACTCATCTGGATTCTCATCCTTTCAATTTCAGCTTGCAGTTGTTCCAACTAGTCATCCTTATTGTTGTCAGGATGTTTCTTGGTCAAGTTCCCGTTGAGGAGTGCTTTCAATTCTTCTTGTCCCTTGGATAGGTTGAGGAACATTTCCATGAACTGAGCCTCTTGAGTTCGGAGATCTTTGTTGTTCTGTTTGAAATCCATTTTCTTTGCTGAAATAAACAGCGAGAACATGAGAGACCTGTACTGGAAGACCTGTTATGTAATGACATGCATGATGTGTAAATGTTTTCAAGGATCTCGCGGGGTAAACACAAGAAGATGTTAGGAGTTGAATACATCTTTGATTGAAGAACTTCATATTGTTGAATGTCCTTCTATGAGAATCAAGCTCACCATATCGAGTGGGTCATAGCCTCTGACTCAAGTTATCGTGTTTGGACCTTTTGACGACATTGATTAGAGGAAAATAAATTCCCTTGCCCCTTGCTAGACGTCTGCTTCATCATAACCTGCATCACAGGCCCTTGAGATCCTTGAAATGGTTAAGGAAATGTTATGATATGGTGATATGATGTGTATGTTATGCATCAAGAAAAATGTAGGGTGATGAAGATAAGTATGTCTTGCAGGAAATCCGAGTTATTGGATAATGTATACAAATAAAGTCTTGCACGGAATACAAACAAAAGCCCTACAATTAGTTCAAATTGTTAGATAATGAAGGCAAACAAGTCACACAAGCAGCCTTAGGTTCAGGCCTGCATGGGTTTTGTAGGTAAGTACCCTCTTGAAGTTTAGTTGGCTTAACATGTCCTAGTAATAGTAAACGGGTTCTAGGGAATCTCAATATCACCGATCTTTCTTCACCGGACATTCTTTTAGCACAAGCCTCTTTATTAGTGACCGAAATATCCCAGAAGTTAGATCTCAATGAGCGTAGTATCGAGTATCAACCAACTTCGAACTGCACCAAAGCCGACTATCTCACTACTTCCTAATGGCCAAGTTGGTTCAATTAAAGGTTCTAAGGTCAATTGATGTTTCATGACACCACACAACGGCCCCGTATTCTCCTTGACTACTCAAGGGCTACCGATACCAACAAATGTGTCACATCAACGTATCTATCGTTTCAACCATGTTGGTATACCCGGCACAGTCCCCACGATCTATTGCTACTTACCTAAAAGGTGCCCCAGATCCGGGTGTAGGATCTTTTAGTAATAAACCAAACAAGCCCTCAAAATTAAAGCATACACTACACACAATGTAAAGCAATTAAAATGATCTAATCTCTAAGGCCCCACTTTATAAGTATGTTCCCCAGCAGAGTCGTCAATTCTATGATACAGTGGCAGAACCGATTGTTATACTGGTTTTGTGTTTATGTTTGCAAATGTTGCGGTAAGCAAGAGTCGCCACTGATTTTTCTTTTATCCAACTAAGGAAAGGGTGAAAAGAACAGAAAAGGACCTTTTCGAGAATTTTCTGAGTAAGGGGGGTAGATTATGGAAAGGGAAGGTGTTAGCACCCTTTCCATCTGTAGTTTTCTACGGGCTCTTAGATTCTTAGCTCATTTTTTAAATACCTTGTGCTTTGTGTTTTTGAAAAGTATTTGAAAATTCCTTAGTGCGGCGATTCTCTTTATGATAACTCTTGTATCAGTCCTCAAGAGTGTTGATAAAGCATTTTTTGAAAGTGTTTTTGAAATGTTTTTATCTAAGTGCAAAGGTTTGTTTTGAGCAAGTATCTAGTGTGATCGGTGGATCTGGAACTGACTGTTTAACGCTGGTTCGCGAAATGTCGCGGAAGCAAGAGTCGCCACCGTCTTTTATTTTCTCCAAATGGAAAGGACAAAAGCACAGAAAAATTCCTTAAAGAGATTGCTCTCGGTTCGGGAGGTAGGTTATAGAAAGGGAAGGTGTTAGCACCCTTTCTATCCATGGTCATCCATGGGCTCTTAGATACTTGCTCATTGTGTTTTCAAAAATGGTTTGTTTGCTTTTCAACTGTGGGTTTTAAAAAGTTTCTTTGAAAATTTCAGTTCGACTCTTGTATCGGTCCTCAAGAGTGTTTGAAAAATTGCTTTCGAAAGCTTTTTGAAAATGTGTTGGTGTGAAAAGTATTTTTGAATTTGTTTTGAAATTAGAGCAAGTATCTTAGAGTTGTCTACCTACCCTAAGGAATTCGTCTGTGTAAATGTCCTTTAAAGTAGTGCCATCCCACCATTGAGAGGTAGGTAGCACCACCGTTGGAGGTGTTCGGGTCAATTCGAGGTTCGGGACATGGTGATCACCAGAGCAATGGGAAGACACCTTAGAAGCTACCCTCATGCCAGGTTCCCGGATCATGAGGACTTACTAAGACATCCTCTACTCGACGATCACCTTTCGAGGCAAGGCAACAGTGAGGCGTACCCTAGGGGTGGTGTGTGATTTGTGTGTCGTTTTCAAGTATTTTTGTCTTTTTGTCATGTTATTGGTGATCTAGCGTTTGTTTTTATTTTTGTCCATACATTCTTTCATGCCACCATTTAACAGTTAAAAATATTGCGGGAAAGTAAAAATTCTAAGCTATTACAAAAGGCGCGGGTCCACATCGCCAAAATTTCTTGAACCCGATTTGACAGAAAAATAAAGAAATAATGAAAAATAAAGGTGCGAGGAATTAATTTACAAGGCCTTGGGAGAGATACATAAATATTGTAAAGAATAAAAATAAATATGCGAACTAAATAAGAATTAAAACGAGGGCGTTGGACCCTTTTTGCAAAATTAAATTAAATGATGAAATTTATTAATTAAAAAAGAAGAAATTGTTTTTTTGGTATTTTTTGGTATTTTATGATTTTAATGGGGAAAAATTAATTAAAATTAAATGCAAACCCTAATTCTATTTGTCTTTTAGTTTATTAAGAAAAGATTAAATTTTAACCTAATATTTAACCCTAATTAATTTACATGCAATTTAATTACAAAAATAAATATTTAATATTTTAATTATTATGAAAGAAAAATAAAAAGGAATAAAAAATTATCATAAACCCTAATTCTATATTTTTTAGATTTTTATTAAAAGAGTTAAAATTAAAACCTAATTTAAAACTAGTTAATTTATGAATTTATTTACAAAAAATACTATTAAATAAATATATTTAAATTTTTTATCTTTTCTGATTTTTTTTATGTGTTTTTTATATTACGAAAATATTAAATTTAATAAAAAAAAACAATGATTAAAAGGAAGTAAAAATAAATAAAGAAAGTAAAAAGAATAATAAAAAAGGTCTTGCAAACCTAGGGGGGTTCAGACCCCAAATAGGAGGTTTTTTGTAGTGATTCAGGCCCATTAACCTTGGCCTTTTTGACTTTTCAGGACACGTACCCAAGCGTTGACTAGAGCCTACCATATTCCACAAATCCTGGCCCTTGAATGAATGCCCTTGGACGCGTGGATGTTTGATTTCGTGGGTGCATGGTAGTCCACTATATTGAATCTGCATGGGAACATTAATTGAAAAACAATATTGAAAGGGGTGAGGACCTGGGGCTTGAACCCAGGTCATTAACGTTACCAACCAAACGCTTCACCACTGCTCCACTTTGTCTATCTGTAAATTAATATAACAAATAAACATTATAAAACAAAACGCGTTAATGCTTGGTTTTCCGCGCGAACTTTTAAACCAGCCAACCATCGCCTGCCACGAGATCATCTTCTCCATTGCTTATTTTTTCCTGAAAATATAAAACATTGGCCACGGTTTTTCAAGTGTTCCCTTAGGCTAGTTTCTGAAAAATAGCGACTAGCCCAGGGATCATCATAAATTAGGCGCGAGGATGGATTCCTGATCGTCCAAACGTCCTGGATTGAATGGTGGTATTCAGGTGTCTTAATTTTTCCATATCACGAAACGCCCAATTTCAAGCTTCACAAACCCTAAGAGACAACAATGGTGAAATCGTATATAGCATACAAAAACTCAATCAAGGTAGATGGTTAGCTTCAGAACATGTCAATTAGTATGAATGCATCAAAAAAACGCAATGAAAATGCCTAAATATGGAAACACGATTATGCATATTATTTGAAACAGTTTGAACCCCTTGTACCAATTCTGGGCGTGTAAAGGTTGGAATGTTATCCAGTTAGCTTCAGTGAGACACGAGGAAGCTTTTGCAATTGGTCTTGTGCTCTGAATCGACCTAGAACTAGGTTTTTAGAATTGAGATTTTTAAGAAAAAAGTGTGAGTTTGATCTTTTGGTTCTTGCGCAGCTTAGTGGTTCCCCTTACTAGGGTTGCATTCTGAACTTATGTATGAGTGAATTAGGTCAAGAAATTTGATCAAAATCTTTTGCATTCATGGTTTGGAAGATTTGATTTTCAAGCATTAGTTTTTCAATCTTTTTCATGCACTTTTTGTACAAATCATATCCAATCAATTCCAATTCTTCCATATCTGATCATGCACGAATTATTGAGTATATTTCATGCACAAAAAGATTTTATTTCATTAGTTTTGTATTTTTCATGTATTTAATTGATTTAAATGAATTATTATTAATAATAATTCAAATAAATAAATAAAAAATGAAGAAAAACTTCCCTTTGGGCCAAGTGGTCGTGCACATGCCTTGGATAATGAATTGTGGAAGAAAAATAGGCCCATTAGCAATTTTAGGTCATTTGAATCAATGTTGACTTTTCAAAATATCCAAATATTTCCCAACTTCCACAAGGCACAACTTGCTCAATTTTTAAGCTTTGCTCATGTTCTTGGACATTTTGGAAAGGTCTTTGAGTCCCCTAACCAATGCCTTTGGTCCCATGTCATTTTGATTTACCAATCTCAAGTTATGGCCTTTGACTTAAAGTCCCTTTTTGTTGACTTTTGAAAATGACCTATAATGTTGAAATTGATAACTTTTTGTGAGAGCATTTCTTGGACTTGGAGTGTGAAGAGGAGTTGTTGGTAATGTCTTTCTCTTCAAAATGAGCTTTGGATGGAATTTTTCTGATAATCCATGTGAAAGTTATGCCCTGGTCAATTTACAGTTGACTTTTTCAACTGTCCAAATAAGACAACTTTTGCATCTTGATGATTTTTGAGCCAAGCTTTGAGAATCATGATCAAGCATTGATCAAATGATGTTTGTGGCTTCAAAATGAGATGTTGACCAAAAATTTGAACTTTTGACTGTCAAATGACCATTTTGCCCCTACAGTTGACTGTAGTGCAATTAGGGTTTTGACTGTGCAATTTTGTGCTGAAAGCCTTGAAACTTGATATGAGGATGCTTGACCATATTTATTGGCATGTGGGACTTGATTGGGCCCTTGGAAACTTCATTTTCTTGATCAGAACCAAAACCCTAACTTTGACTGTTTAGGAGGCCCTTGAACTATGCAACCCTTGGGGAATTTTGAAGCATGACTTGGCAATTTCTTGGAGAATATGGGAGGGCAAATTTTGGGGTACAACAGTTGTCCCTGTTCAATCTTCTTAGACCTAAGGATGCAGATTGGCTGACGTGCCTTTCGTAATCCGAGGGTAGAAGATGATTGAACACTAGAGTGCCCAGAAATTTGCGCTCACATAGTAGCGTGATGGGGGAATGGGCTTATAGATGCCATTTGGAGATTGATGGATAGGATGATGGGCTTATAGATTCCATCTGGATGTTGATCGCGTAAGAGATTCCTTAGCGAGAACTTGCGTACCTGCAAAAGAAAAATGAGTACCTGACATGTTGCAGGAGTTGGTTACAGGAGCTGGATCTGGAGCTTCAAACGGTGATGAATGAACCAGGGATGGTTACTACCTCAACGGGAACGGTGAGAGAACCTTGGGTGACTTTAACTTCAACAGCAAACATTGAGAAAATCTTGGTGGGAATTACCATCTCCGCAGTATCGGGAAGAGAACCATAGGCAATTACAATCTCAAAAGCGGACGTTTGAGAAAAACCTGGAATGGAATTATCATCTCCACAATATTGGGGAGAGAACCATAGGAAATTATAATCTCAAAAGCGGACGTTTGAGAAAAACCTGGAATGGAATTATCGTCTCTGCAGCATTGGGGAGAGAACCATAGGAAATTATAATCTCAAAAGCGGACGTTTGAGAAAAACCTGGGATGGAATTATCATCTCCACAACATTGTGGAGAGAACCATAGGAAATTATAATCTCAAAAGCGGACGTTTGAGAAAAACCTGTGATAACTTCTACTGAGTCTCCATCAGAAAAATCTGTTTGGGGTCGATTTAGCTGGACTAGAGAAGGCCTTGGACTGGATAAGAAATCTTTGGAGTCGATTAACTGAACCGGTCTAGGTCTTGAAATATGATTGAGAATTTAGCTGAATCTTTCATGAAAGGTAAAGGTCAGTCATATGCAATGCATGATATGGACCAAGCAATGATGTTCTCAACATAGATGAGATTTGTAAGATGTGATGCGTCTATGCATGCTATAATGATGTATGTGATGTCTAGAATTGTATGCTTTTGTCTAGGAAAGTAAATCCTTGACGGGTGCCGGGAAGTCATATCCCGGGCTGATGTTTGAAGAATAGATTTCGCTTCCGCTGGGGATGATAGCTGCAAGAATACCGGTAGGAGAAGATAACTCCGTTGGGGGATAAACTTGGCAAATGGAATGACTCTGCGGGGAGGAAAGTACTCTAACAATCTTGCTAGGAAGCAATACTCTGTGGGGAGAGAGATACTTTGTTGAGTGTTGGTAATACCTTGCTGGGGACACCCTTGTTGTATCGGCAGTAATAATAGACTTCGCTGGGGGTAAGAAGGTTCTGTCGACGACGATCTTTCCGTGGCTTTTGGCTGAGGATAACCCAGTTATATCCTGTTAAGGAAGTAACTCTTTGAATAAAGTCGGGCGACGCGTTCGTGCTCTGCGAGGGACAAGCTTCCAGAATCTACTGGGGATAAGCTTATTGCTTGGGGAGATGAATTCCAATTTTCCTGGGGAAACTGGATTGGACTCTCTTGGGGAAGTTTTGAACGGCGGGGAAAGTGATTCCTTTAAATATTGGTATGCCGCCGGGGAACAATCTTTAGACCAAGACTGTCGGGGATGCTTGTTAAGAATATATGTATGCTGCTGGGGAGATGTTGAGATCTGCGGGAGGATACCCAACTTCCTTAAGATTTGATAACTTTGTTTGAGGAAGAGTGCACTGACTTGCTGGCTCACTCTCTGGGGAATTAAGATACCTGGTTATGTTTTCCAGCTGAACCTACCTTGGTACCTTGGAGGATAGAACAATTAGCTTGCTTGGACAGCTCATCATTGCCCCTGTTTCTGATATTGGAGAGGAAGACCTGTGGGGGGCTGATAGTTGTTGATAAACCAAGCTTCTTCTGGTAGGCAGGTGACAAGATGACAGGACATAGTCGTACGCTTTGATCCCTAAATTTTGCCTAGACCGCCCTTTCGGGTTTTCAGTCCACCGGGATACCCATTTTTGCCCAAGCCGCCTTTCCAGGTTTTCGACTTGCCGGGTGTACATTTTTTCATTTCATCCCTTCATTTTTCCCAAACCCTTTTGGTTCGCCGGGAAGCCCTTATTTTTGCCTAGGTATGTCAACCTAGCGGGTCTTTGATTTTGCGTAGTATTCTTTTCGACTATGTCCACGTTCTCAGAATGTAGGGAGTTGCCCCTGTCAGAAGTGTTTTGTCATGCCACCAGAAGATTTCTGACCAGGCAAGATTTATTGTTGAAATGCCCCAGGTGACTCATGCGGAGATTTGCCCCAGGCTATTTGGCCTTTTAGAGATTCTCCGAATCTTGATTGGATTGCCCCAGATGATGGCTAATTGTCATGCCATGCCCCTTGATTGGAAATGTTTTCATTCACTAGGTATTCATCGTGCGAATTTCCCTGTTGTTCAAACAAATTGTCATATGCAAACAACGTTATATCAAAAATGCAAAGCTTATGCCTGTCTTGAAGTTTTTTTTTTTAAAAATGCATTCCTCTTCATAAAACGAGTGAATGTTTGTAAAACGTGATGTCAACTCCGTATTTACCGTAAACCATAAGGAGTCAGGATACCTTTCGTAACAGTATGCTTTCGAACTAACCCATGCTTCAACTAGGACTTTTAAGGGTTATAATGTGGCCTGGTTCACGGTTTAAGAAACAAAGGATAAAGGCTCAACTTATTTGTACCCACCCATTCTTCGTGATGTCCTCCAAACCTAAACTCAGTTGATCATACGTTAGACCTTGTTGAGTCTTTGCTTTGATGTTCCAATGATGGTTCGGATGTTGATAGCTTATTTTGAATAGGCAGTCATTCCTTTTTGTTGAGGGTTTATAAGACCTCTTTTCTTTTGATTTTGTTATCCCCCTTTTTTTTGCCTGAGCTGTTTCCTTTTTGGAATTACAGTCAGCGGGATGCCCCAGTTTCGTAAGTCCCCTTTATAGGTTTTGACTTAATGGGTTTTTTTTATTTTATTTTGAAAGATAATGACTGCCTTTCTTCATTGATCATTCGGAACCATCACTGTCTTTCTTCGTTTTGTAAGGATCTTTTTGGTGCCATTTGTTATGCACTTGGATCAACTGAGAGACTACCCTGCCCCAGGTTATGATTAAGGGTTTTAAATTTCGAAAAGAAAAACTCCTACTTCTTTGGCTCAGAGGGGTTGATGAGGGATTATCATCCTTATAACTCTAGTGTTTAGGGATTGAAACAATGCCTGTACCTCATCAGCGGGTCTGTTCAAAAGCATACTGTACATTGTGGTATCGTTTTCGTCATCCTCCCTCAAGAGGCTTAGAATTATTAATTGAGAGTTGACATCAGAAAAAATATGAAAATAATTTGCATTTAGTGAATACGAATATATTGTTTTAGAACAGACATATGCGATGCATTGATGAAATAACAGTGTTTAACATGAGTAAATGTTTGAACAAAAGAGAATTGCAACTTGAACATTCGAATGAACAAAAATTTCTCAATCCTAGTCATGTTTTGGCAAGGGAGTAGTGATCACGTGGGGAGTCTTGGGTACTTTGAACTGAATCTCTCCAGCGTCGATCATGTCTTGGATCTTATTTTTCAAGCTCCAACAATCATCTGTAGTATGCCCCGGGCTGTCAGAGTGATAAGCGCAGCGGGCGTTGGGGTTATACTTCGGTGACATTGTATTTTGGTTCTTCGGAGCTTCTTTTAGAGTTACCAGCTTGGTCTCCAGCAACTGTGGCAATATCTGGGATAAGGTCATGCTGAGCCGAGTGAACTGCCTTCTCTCGCTCTTTTGTTGGTTGCGATGTTGAATTTGTGACACTGGAGCCATTTGAGGAGCTCTCCCCTTACCCCCTTGTCTCAAAGGTGGTTGAACAATGACTGGCTTTTTACCCTTAGACTTTTGCCCCAGTTGGTTACCCTGAAGCAGTTGGTTGACGAGAAACCAGAGCTCATCTTGTCTTTGAGCTAGCCCTTGCATGGCAGTCACCTGCCCCAGCATCTGGACCTTCAATGCATCCACCTCAGCTTATAGGTGTTTCAGCCTTTCATCCTCAACACTGTTCCTGACAAAAGTCTCCATGAGAAGTGTCCTTAGCTCCTCCTGCCCCTCGGATAGATTCCGGAGGATTTCCCTGAACTGAGTCTCTTGAGCGAGAAGGTCTTGGTTATCTGGTTGGAAGGCCATTGCTGAAATAAACAGCGAGAAAGGTAAGTGACCTGCAAAAGGGATACCTGTTATGAAATGATATGTATGATATGCATGTAATGTTTTCAAGGATCTCGCGGGGTAAACAAAAATTGTTAGAACTAGGTAGCTTGATTGAGGGAACTTCATGTTTGCTGAGAGTCCTTCTTCAAGGGTCAAAGGCTCACCATATCAAGTGGGTCATAGCCCCTGACAACCTTGGCTAGAGGAAAATAAATCCTCTTTGCCCCTTGCTAGACAGTTTGATTCATCATGACCTGAATCACAAGCCCTTGAGATCCTTGAAATGGGTTAGGATGTATGCAATGGTATGATGTCATGATGCATGGGGTAGTATGGATAAACCCTGTTACGAGCCCTTATTAAGGACTGCAAACCAAAACCTGCAAGAAGCTCAAGTAAAACCTGTCATGAGTCCCAGTTAAGGACTAAAACAAACCCTGCAAGAACTTCGTACACCCTGTTATGGGTCCCAGTTAAGGACTACAAACCAAAACCTGTAAGAAACTTAGTATACCCTGTTATGAATCCCTATTAAGGACTATAAACAAAACCTGCAAGGGAAACTTAGTATACCCTGTTATGAGTCCCAGTTAAGGACTATAAACAAAACCTGCAAGTAGTTCATGTGTCAGATAATAAGCATGCAAGTAGGCAAGTACGAAGGCACGCAAGTCACACAAGAGAAACCCTTAGAGTTTAGGCCAGCATGAGGTCTGGGTATTACCTTCTTGAAGTTGGTGGGCTCAACATGTCCTATCAGAAGTAACCGGGTTCTAAGGGTCCCAATATCACGGGATTGCTTTCATTGTTCATCGTTTCGATTTAGCCACTGAACTGGCGACCGAAATATTCCAGGAAAGCAACCCTCAATTGGGTGTAGTATCGAGTATCAACCAACCTCGGACTGCACCAAAGTCAGTTATCTCACTACCCTGAAGAGGCCAAGATAGTTCAATTAAGGTTCCTAAGGTCTGTTGATGCTTCACGACACCACGCGGAGGCCCCGTACTCTCCTTGACTGAACTCAAGGGTTACCGGTACACACCAAAGTGCCACATCAACGTAGCAGACTGCTTCAACCATGTCGGTATACCCCACACAGTTCCCTCACAGCCTTGTTGCTACTTTCTAAGAAGGTATCCCCCAGATCCGGGTTAGGATCTATAGAACTCCCAAGCAACCCACAATTTAAAGCACACAAGGAAAACAATTGAAAACACAGTTATGAACTAGCCCTAAGGTACACCTCACTTTAAGTTTGATCCCCAGCAGAGTCGCCAGTTCTGTGATCGGTGGATCTGGAACTGACTGTTTAACGCTGGTTCGCGAAATGTCGCGGAAGCAAGAGTCGCCACCGTCTTTTATTTTCTCCAAATGGAAAGGACAAAAGCACAGAAAAATTCCTTAAAGAGATTGCTCTCGGTTCGGGAGGTAGGTTATAGAAAGGGAAGGTGTTAGCACCCTTTCTATCCATGGTCATCCATGGGCTCTTAGATACTTGCTCATTGTGTTTTCAAAAATGGTTTGTTTGCTTTTCAACTGTGGGTTTTAAAAAGTTTCTTTGAAAATTCCAGTTCGACTCTTGTATCGGTCCTCAAGAGTGTTTGAAAAATTGCTTTCGAAAGCTTTTTGAAAATGTGTTGGTGTGAAAAGTATTTTTGAATTTGTTTTGAAATTAGAGCAAGTATCTTAGAGTTGTCTACCTACCCTAAGGAATTCGTCTGTGTAAATGTCCTTTAAAGTAGTGCCATCCCACCATTGAGAGGTAGGTAGCACCACCGTTGGAGGTGTTCGGGTCAATTCGAGGTTCGGGACATGGTGATCACCAGAGCAATGGGAAGACACCTTAGAAGCTACCCTCATGCCAGGTTCCCGGATCATGAGGACTTACTAAGACATCCTCTACTCGACGATCACCTTTCGAGGCAAGGCAACAGTGAGGCGTACCCTAGGGGTGGTGTGTGATTTGTGTGTCGTTTTCAAGTATTTTTGTCTTTTTGTCATGTTATTGGTGATCTAGCGTTTGTTTTTATTTTTGTCCATACATTCTTTCATGCCACCATTTAACAGTTAAAAATATTGCGGGAAAGTAAAAATTCTAAGCTATTACAAAAGGCGCGGGTCCACATCGCCAAAATTTCTTGAACCCGATTTGACAGAAAAATAAAGAAATAATGAAAAATAAAGGTGCGAGGAATTAATTTACAAGGCCTTGGGAGAGATACATAAATATTGTAAAGAATAAAAATAAATATGCGAACTAAATAAGAATTAAAACGAGGGCGTTGGACCCTTTTTGCAAAATTAAATTAAATGATGAAATTTATTAATTAAAAAAGAAGAAATTGTTTTTTTGGTATTTTTTGGTATTTTATGATTTTAATGGGGAAAAATTAATTAAAATTAAATGCTAACCCTAATTCTATTTGTCTTTTGGTTTATTAAGAAAAGATTAAATTTTAACCTAATATTTAACCCTAATTAATTTACATGCAATTTAATTACAAAAATAAATATTTAATATTTTAATTATTATGAAAGAAAAATAAAAAGGAATAAAAAATTATCATAAACCCTAATTCTATATTTTTTAGATTTTTATTAAAAGAGTTAAAATTAAAACCTAATTTAAAACTAGTTAATTTATGAATTTATTTACAAAAAATACTATTAAATAAATATATTTAAATTTTTTATCTTTTCTGATTTTTTTTTATGTGTTTTTTATATTACGAAAATATTAAATTTAATAAAAAAAACAATGATTAAAAGGAAGTAAAAATAAATAAAGAAAGTAAAAAGAATAATAAAAAAGATCTTGCAAACCTAGGGGGGTTCAGACCCCAAATAGGAGGTTTTTTGTAGTGATTCAGGCCCATTAACCTTGGCCTTTTTGACTTTTCAGGACACGTACCCAAGCGTTGACTAGAGCCTACCATATTCCACAAATCCTGGCCCTTGAATGAATGCCATTGGACGCGTGGATGTTTGATTTCGTGGGTGCATGGTAGTCCACTATATTGAATCTGCATGGGAACATTAATTGAAAAACAATATTGAAAGGGGTGAGGACCTGGGGCTTGAACCCAGGTCATTAACGTTACCAACCAAACGCTTCACCACTGCTCCACTTTGTCTATCTGTAAATTAATATAACAAATAAACATTATAAAACAAAACGCGTTAATGCTTGGTTTTCCGCGCGAACTTTTAAACCAGCCAACCATCGCCTGCCACGAGATCATCTTCTCCATTGCTTATTTTTTCCTGAAAATATAAAACATTGGCCACGGTTTTTCAAGTGTTCCCTTAGGCTAGTTTCTGAAAAATAGCGACTAGCCCAGGGATCATCATAAATTAGGCGCGAGGATGGATTCCTGATCATCCAAACGTCCTAGATTGAATGGTGGTATTCAGGTGTCTTAATTTTTCCATATCACGAAACGCCCAATTTCAAGCTTCACAAACCCTAAGAGACAACAATGGTGAAATCGTATATAGCATACAAAAACTCAATCAAGGTAGATGGTTAGCTTCAGAACATGTCAATTAGTATGAATGCATCAAAAAAACGCAATGAAAATGCCTAAATATGGAAACACGATTATGCATATTATTTGAAACAGTTTGAACCCCTTGTACCAATTCTGGGCGTGTAAAGGTTGGAAAGTTATCCAGTTAGCTTCAGTGAGACACGAGGAAGCTTTTGCAATTGGTCTTGTGCTCTGAATCGACCTAGAACTAGGTTTTTAGAATTGAGATTTTTAAGAAAAAGTGTGAGTTTGATCTTTTGGTTCTTACGCAGCTTAGTGGTTCCCCTTACTAGGGTTGCATTCTGAACTTATGTATGAGTGAATTAGGTCAAGAAATTTGATCAAAATCTTTTGCATTCATGGTTTGGAAGATTTGATTTTCAAGCATTAGTTTTTCAATCTTTTTCATGCACTTTTTGTACAAATCATATCCAATCAATTCCAATTCTTCCATATCTGATCATGCACGAATTATTGAGTATATTTCATGCACAAAAAGATTTTATTTCATTAGTTTTGTATTTTTCATGTATTTAATTGATTTAAATGAATTATTATTAATAAAAATTCAAATAAATAAATAAAAAATGAAGAAAAACTTCCCTTTAGGCCAAGTGGTCGTGCACATGCCTTGGATAATGAATTGTGGAAGAAAAATAGGCCCATTAGCAATTTTAGGTCATTTGAATCAATGTTGACTTTTCAAAATATCCAAAACTTTCCCAACTTCCACAAGGTACAACTTGCTCAATTTTTAAGCTTTGCTCATGTTCTTGGACATTTTGGAAAGGTCTTTGAGTCCCCTAACCAATGCCTTTGGTCCCATGTCATTTTGATTTACCAATCTCAAGTTATGGCCTTTGACTTAAAGTCTCTTTTTGTTGACTTTTGAAAATGACCTATAATGTTGAAATTGATAACTTTTTGTGAGAGCATTTCTTGGACTTGGAGTGTGAAGAGGAGTTGTTGGTAATGTCTTTCTCTTCAAAATGAGCTTTGGATGGAATTTTTCTGATAATCCATGTGAAAGTTATGCCCTGGTCAATTTACAGTTGACTTTTTCAACTGTCCAAATAAGGCAACTTTTGCATCTTGATGATTTTTGAGCCAAGCTTTGAGAATCATGATCAAGCATTGATCAAATGATGTTTGTGGCTTCAAAATGAGATGTTGACCAAAAATTTGAACTTTTGACTGTCAAATGACCATTTTGCCCCTACAGTTGACTGTAGTGCAATTAGGGTTTTGACTGTGCAATTTTGTGCTGAAAGCCTTGAAACTTGATATGAGGATGCTTGACCATATTTATTGGCATGTGGGACTTGATTGGGCCCTTGGAAACTTCATTTTCTTGATCAGAACCAAAACCCTAACTTTGACTGTTTAGGAGGCCCTTGAACTATGCAACCCTTGGGGAATTTTGAAGCATGACTTGGCAATTTCTTGGAGAATATGGGAGGGCAAATTTTGGGGTACAACAGTTGCCCCTGTTCAATCTTATTAGACCTGAGGATGCAGATTGGCTGACGTGCCTTTCGTAATCCGAGGGTAGAAGATGATTGAACACTAGAGTGCCCAGAAATTTGCGCTCACATAGTAGCGTGATGGGGGAATGGGCTTATAGATGCCATTTGGAGATTGATGGATAGGATGATGGGCTTATAGATTCCATCTGGATGTTGATCGCGTAAGAGATTCCTTAGCGAGAACTTGCGTACCTGCAAAAGAAAAATGAGTACCTGACATGTTGCAGGAGCTGGTTTTCAAATGCTTTGTATAGATGTGTCCTGACTGGTTACAGGAGCTGGATCTGGAGCTTCAAACGGTGATGAATGAACCAGGGATGGTTACTACCTCAACGGGAACGGTGAGAGAACCTTGGGTGACTTTAACTTCAACAGCAAACATTGAGAAAATCTTGGTGGGAATTACCATCTCCGCAGCATCGGGAAGAGAACCATAGGCAATTACAATCTCAAAAGCGGACGTTTGAGAAAAACCTGGAATGGAATTATCATCTCCACAATATTGGGGAGAGAACCATAGGAAATTATAATCTCAAAAGCGGACGTTTGAGAAAAACCTGGAATGGAATTATCGTCTCTGCAGCATTGGGGAGAGAACCATAGGAAATTATAATCTCAAAAGCGGACGTTTGAGAAAAACCTGGGATGGAATTATCATCTCCACAACATTGTGGAGAGAACCATAGGAAATTATAATCTCAAAAGCGGACATTTGAGAAAAACCTGTGATAACTTCTACTGAGTCTCCATCAGAAAAATCTGTTTGGGGTCGATTTAGCTGGACTAGAGAAGGCCTTGGACTGGATAAGAAATCTTTGGAGTCGATTAACTGAACCGGTCTAGGTCTTGAAATATGATTGAGAATTTAGCTGAATCTTTCCTGAAAGGTAAAGGTCAGTCATATGCAATGCATGATATGGACCAAGCAATGATGTTCTCAACATAGATGAGATTTGTAAGATGTGATGCGTCTATGCATGCTATAATGATGTATGTGATGTCTAGGAATGTATGCTTTTGTCTAGGAAAGTAAATCCTTGACGGGTGCCGGGAAGTCATATCCTGGGCTGATGTTTGAAGAATAGATTTCGCTTCCGCTGGGGATGATAGCTGCAAGAATACCGGTAGGAGAAGATAACTCCGTTGGGGGATAAACTTGGAAAATGGAATGACTCTGCGGGGAGGAAAGTACTCTAACGATCTTGCTGGGAAGCAATACTCTGTGGGGAGAGAGATACTTTGTTGAGTGTTGGTAATACCTTACTGGGGACACCCTTGTTGTATCGGAAGTAATAATAGACTTCGCTGGGGGTAAGAAGGTTCTGTCGACGACGATCTTTCTGTGGCTTTTGGCTGAGGATAACCCAGTTATATCCTGTTAAGGAAGTAACTCTTTGAATAAAGCCGGGCGACGCGTTCGTGCTCTGCGAGGGACAAGCTTCCAGAATCTACTGGGGATAAGCTTATTGCTTGGGGAGATGAATTCCAATTTTCCTGGGGAAACTGGATTGGACTCTCTTGGGGAAGTTTTGAACGGCGGGGAAAGTGATTCCTTTAAATATTGGTAAGCCGCCGGGGAACAATCTTTAGACCAAGACTGTCGGGGATGCTTGTTAAGAATATATGTATGCTGCTGGGGATTTGTTGAGATCTGCGGGAGGATACCCAACTTCCTTAAGATTTGATAACTTTGTTTGAGGAAGAGTGCACTGACTTGCTGGCTCACTCTCTGGGGAATTAAGATACCTGGTTATGTTTTCCAGCTGAACCTACCTTGGTACCTTGGAGGATAGAACAATTAGCTTGCTTGGACAGCTCATCATTGCCCCTGTTTCTGATACTGGAGAGGAAGACCTGTGGGGGGCTGATAGTTGTTGATAAACCAAGCTTCTTCTGGTAGGCAGGTGACAAGATGACAGGACATAGTCGTACGCTTTGATCCCTAAATTTTGCCTAGACCGCCCTTTCGGGTTTTCAGTCCACCGGGATACCCATTTTTGCCCAAGCCGCCTTTCCAGGTTTTTGACTTGTCGGGTGTACATTTTTTCATTTCATCCCTTCATTTTGCCCGAACCCTTTTGGTTCGCCGGGAAGCCCTTATTTTTGCCTAGGTATGTCAACCTAGCGGGTCTTTGATATTGCGTAGTATTCTTTTCGACTATGTCCACGTTCTCAGAATGTAGGGAGTTGCCCCTGTCAGAAGTGTTTTGTCATGCCACCAGAAGATTTCTGACCAAGCAAGATTTATTGTTGAAATGCCCCAGGTGACTCATGCGGAGATTTGCCCCAGGCTATTTGGCCTTTTAGAGATTCTCCGAATCTTGATTGGATTGCCCCAGATGATGGCTAATTGTCATGCCATGCCCCTTGATTGGAAATGTTTTCGTTCACTAGGTATTTATCGTGCGAATTTCCCTGCTGTTCAAACAAATTGTCATATGCAAACAACGTTATATCAAAAATGCAAAGCTTATGTCTGTCTTGAAGTTTTTTTTTTTTAAAAATGCATTCCTCTTCATAAAACGAGTGAATGTTTGTAAAACGTGATGTCAACTCCGTATTTACCGTAAACCTTAAGGAGTCAGGATACCTTTCGTAACAGTATGCTTTCGAACTAACCCATGCTTCAGCTAGGACTTTTAAGGGTTATAATGTGGCCTGGTTCACGGTTTAAGAAACAAAGGATAAAGGCTCAACTTATTTGTACCCACCCATTCTTCGTGATGTCCTCCAAACCTAAACTCAATTGATCATACGTTAGACCTTGTTGAGTCTTTGCTTTGATGTTCCAATGATGGTTCGGATGTTGATAGCTTATTTTGAATAGGCAGTCATTCCTTTTTGTTGAGGGTTTATAAGACCTCTTTTCTTTTGATTTTGTTATCCCCCTTTTTTTTGCCTGAGCTGTTTCCTTTTTGGAATTACAGTCAGCGGGATGCCCCAGTTTCGTAAGTCCCCTTTATAGGTTTTGACTTAATGGGTTTTTTTTATTTTATTTTGAAAGATAATGACTGCCTTTCTTCATTGATCATTCGGAACCATCACTGTCTTTCTTCGTTTTGTAAGGATCTTTTTGGTGCCATTTGTTATGCACTTGGATCAACTGAGAGACTACCCTGCCCCAGGTTATGATTAAGGGTTTTAAATTTCGAAAAGAAAAACTCCTACTTCTTTGGCTCAGAGGGGTTGACGAGGGATTATCATCCTTATAACTCCAGTGTTTAGTGATTGAAACAATGCATGTACCTCATCAGCGGGTCTGTTCAAAAGCATACTGTACATTGTGGTATCGTTTTCGTCATCCTCCCTCAAGAGGCTTAGAATTATTAATTGAGAGTTGACATCAGAAAAAATATGAAAATAATTTGCATTTAGTGAATACGAATATATTGTTTTAGAACAGACATATGCGATGCATTGATGAAATAACAGTGTTTAACATGAGTAAATGTTTGAACAAAAGAGAATTGCAACTTGAAAATTCGAATGAACAAAAATTTCTCAATCCTAGCCATGTTTTGGCAAGGGAGTAGTGATCACGTGGGGAGTCTTGGGTACTTTGAACAATAATTTTATCTTTTCTGATTTTTTTTTATGTGTTTTTTATATTACGAAAATATTAAATTTAATAAAAAAAAACAATGATTAAAAGGAAGTAAAAATAAATAAAGAAAGTAAAAAGAATAATAAAAAAGGTCTTGCAAACCTAGGGGGGTTCAGACCCCAAATAGGAGGTTTTTTGTAGTGATTCAGGCCCATTAACCTTGGCCTTTTTGACTTTTCAGGACACGTACCCAAGCGTTGACTAGAGCCTACCATATTCCACAAATCCTGGCCCTTGAATGAATGCCCTTGGACGCGTGGATGTTTGATTTCGTGGGTGCATGGTAGTCCACTATATTGAATCTGCATGGGAACATTAATTGAAAAACAATATTGAAAGGGGTGAGGACCTGGGGCTTGAACCCAGGTCATTAACGTTACCAACCAAACGCTTCACCACTGCTCCACTTTGTCTATCTGTAAATTAATATAACAAATAAACATTATAAAACAAAACGCGTTAATGCTTGGTTTTCCGCGCGAACTTTTAAACCAGCCAACCATCGCCTGCCACGAGATCATCTTCTCCATTGCTTATTTTTTCCTGAAAATATAAAACATTGGCCACGGTTTTTCAAGTGTTCCCTTAGGCTAGTTTCTGAAAAATAGCGACTAGCCCAGGGATCATCATAAATTAGGCGCGAGGATGGATTCCTGATCGTCCAAACGTCCTGGATTGAATGGTGGTATTCAGGTGTCTTGATTTTTCCATATCACGAAACGCCCAATTTCAAGCTTCACAAACCCTAAGAGACAACAATGGTGAAATCGTATATAGCATACAAAAACTCAATCAAGGTAGATGGTTAGCTTCAGAACATGTCAATTAGTATGAATGCATCAAAAAAACGCAATGAAAATGCCTAAATATGGAAACACGATTATGCATATTATTTGAAACAGTTTGAACCCCTTGTACCAATTCTGGGCGTGTAAAGGTTGGAAAGTTATCCAGTTAGCTTCAGTGAGACACGAGGAAGCTTTTGCAATTGGTCTTGTGCTCTGAATCGACCTAGAACTAGGTTTTTAGAATTGAGATTTTTAAGAAAAAAGTGTGAGTTTGATCTTTTGGTTCTTGCGCAGCTTAGTGGTTCCCCTTACTAGGGTTGCATTCTGAACTTATGTATGAGTGAATTAGGTCAAGAAATTTGATCAAAATCTTTTGCATTCATGGTTTGGAAGATTTGATTTTCAAGCATTAGTTTTTCAATCTTTTTCATGCACTTTTTGTACAAATCATATCCAATCAATTCCAATTCTTCCATATCTGATCATACACGAATTATTGAGTATATTTCATGCACAAAAAGATTTTATTTCATTAGTTTTGTATTTTTCATGTATTTAATTGATTTAAATGAATTATTATTAATAAAAATTCAAATAAATAAATAAAAAATGAAGAAAAACTTCCCTTTGGGCCAAGTGGTCGTGCACATGCCTTGGATAATGAATTGTGGAAGAAAAATAGGCCCATTAGCAATTTTAGGTCATTTGAATCAATGTTGACTTTTCAAAATATCCAAAAATTTCCCAACTTCCACAAGGCACAACTTGCTCAATTTCTAAGCTTTGCTCATGTTCTTGGACATTTTGGAAAGGTCTTTGAGTCCCCTAACCAATTCCTTTGGTCCCATGTCATTTTGATTTACCAATCTCAAGTTATGGCCTTTGACTTAAAGTCCCTTTTTGTTGACTTTTGAAAATGACCTATAATGTTGAAATTGATAACTTTTTGTGAGAGCATTTCTTGGACTTGGAGTGTGAAGAGGAGTTGTTGGTAATGTCTTTCTCTTCAAAATGAGCTTTGGATGGAATTTTTCTAATAATCCATGTGAAAGTTATGCCCTGGTCAATTTACAGTTGACTTTTTCAGCTGTCCAAATAAGGCAACTTTTGCATCTTGATGATTTTTGAGCCAAGCTTTGAGAATCATGATCAAGCATTGATCAAATGATGTTTGTGGCTTCAAAATGAGATGTTGACCAAAAATTTGAACTTTTGACTGTCAAATGACCATTTTGCCCCTACAGTTGACTGTAGTGCAATTAGGGTTTTGATTGTGCAATTTTGTGCTGAAAGCCTTGAAACTTGATATGAGGATGCTTGACCATATTTATTGGCATGTGGGACTTGATTGGGCCCTTGGAAACTTCATTTTCTTGATCAGAACCAAAACCCTAACTTTGACTGTTTAGGAGGCCCTTGAACTATGCAACCCTTGGGGAATTTTGAAGCATGACTTGGCAATTTCTTGGAGAATATGGGAGGGCAAATTTTGGGGTACAACA
This sequence comes from Vicia faba, assembly GCA_948472305.1. Taxonomy (NCBI): domain Eukaryota; kingdom Viridiplantae; phylum Streptophyta; class Magnoliopsida; order Fabales; family Fabaceae; genus Vicia; species Vicia faba. The sequence continues at coordinate 388,696 of CATIWC010000562.1, forward strand.
GTTGCCCCTGTTCAATCTTCTTAGACCTGAGGATGCAGATTGGCTGACGTGCCTTTCGTAATCCGAGGGTAGAAGATGATTGAACACTAGAGTGCCCAGAAATTTGCGCTCACATAGTAGCGTGATGGGGGAATGGGCTTATAGATGCCATTTGGAGATTGATGGATAGGATGATGGGCTTATAGATTCCATCTGGATGTTGATCGCGTAAGAGATTCCTTAGCGAGAACTTGCGTACCTGCAAAAGAAAAATGAGTACCTGACATGTTGCAGGAGCTGGTTTTCAGATGCTTTGTATAGATGTGTCCTGACTGGTTACAGGAGCTGGATCTGGAGCTTCAAACGGTGATGAATGAACCAGGGATGGTTACTACCTCAACGGGAACGGTGAGAGAACCTTGGGTGACTTTAACTTCAACAGCAAACATTGAGAAAATCTTGGTGGGAATTACCATCTCCGCAGTATCGGGAAGAGAACCATAGGCAATTACAATCTCAAAAGCGGACGTTTGAGAAAAACCTGGAATGGAATTATCATCTCCACAATATTGGGGAGAGAACCATAGGAAATTATAATCTCAAAAGCGGACGTTTGAGAAAAACCTGGAATGGAATTATCGTCTCTACAGCATTGGGGAGAGAACCATAGGAAATTATAATCTCAAAAGCGGACGTTTGAGAAAAACCTGGGATGGAATTATCATCTCCACAACATTGTGGAGAGAACCATAGGAAATTATAATCTCAAAAGCGGACGTTTGAGAAAAACCTGTGATAACTTCTACTGAGTCTCCATCAGAAAAATCTGTTTGGGGTCGATTTAGCTGGACTAGAGAAGGCCTTGGACTGGATAAGAAATCTTTGGAGTCGATTAACTGAACCGGTCTAGGTCTTGAAATATGATTGAGAATTTAGTTGAATCTTTCCTGAAAGGTAAAGGTCAGTCATATGCAATGCATGATATGGACCAAGCAATGATGTTCTCAACATAGATGAGATTTGTAAGATGTGATGCGTCTATGCATGCTATAATGATGTATGTGGTGTCTAGGAATGTATGCTTTTGTCTAGGAAAGTAAATCCTTGACGGGTGCCGGGAAGTCATATCCTGGGCTGATGTTTGAAGAATAGATTTCGCTTCCGCTGGGGATGATAGCTGCAAGAATACCGGTAGGAGAAGATAACTCCGTTGGGGGATAAACTTGGCAAATGGAATGGCTCTGCGGGGAGGAAAGTACTCTAACGATCTTGCTGGGAAGCAATACTCTGTGGGGAGAGAGATACTTTGTTGAGTGTTGGTAATACCTTGCTGGGGACACCCTTGTTGTATCGGAAGTAATAATAGACTTCGCTGGGGGTAAGAAGGTTCTGTCGACGACGATCTTTCCGTGGCTTTTGGCTGAGGATAACCCAGTTATATCCTGTTAAGGAAGTAACTCTTTGAATAAAGTCGGGCGACGCGTTCGTGCTCTGCGAGGGACAAGCTTCCAGAATCTACTGGGGATAAGCTTATTGCTTGGGGAGATGAATTCCAATTTTCCTGGGGAAACTGGATTGGACTCTCTTGGGGAAGTTTTGAACGGCGGGGAAAGTGATTCCTTTAAATATTGGTATGCCGCCGGGGAACAATCTTTAGACCAAGACTGTCGGGGATGCTTGTTAAGAATATATGTATGCTGCTGGGGAGATGTTGAGATCTGCGGGAGGATACCCAACTTCCTTAAGATTTGATAACTTTGTTTGAGGAAGAGTGCACTGACTTGCTGGCTCACTCTCTGGGGAATTAAGATACCTGGTTATGTTTTCCAGCTGAACCTACCTTGGTACCTTGGAGGATAGAACAATTAGCTTGCTTGGACAGCTCATCATTGCCCCTGTTTCTGATATTGGAGAGAAAGACCTGTGGGGGGCTGATAGTTGTTGATAAACCAAGCTTCTTCTGGTAGGCAGGTGACAAGATGACAGGACATAGTCGTACGCTTTGATCCCTAAATTTTGCCTAGACCGCCCTTTCGGGTTTTCAGTCCACCGGGATACCCATTTTTGCCCAAGCCGCCTTTCCAGGTTTTCGACTTGCCGGGTGTACATTTTTTCATTTCATCCCTTCATTTTGCCCGAACCCTTTTGGTTCGCCGGGAAGCCCTTATTTTTGCCTAGGTATGTCAACCTAGCGGGTCTTTGATTTTGCGTAGTATTCTTTTCGACTATGTCCACGTTCTCAGAATGTAGGGAGTTGCCCCTGTCAGAAGTGTTTTGTCATGCCACCAGAAGATTTCTGACCAGGCAAGATTTATTGTTGAAATGCCCCAGGTGACTCATGCGGAGATTTTCCCCAGGCTATTTGGCCTTTTAGAGATTCTCCGAATCTTGATTGGATTGCCCCAGATGATGGCTAATTGTCATGCCATGCCCCTTGATTGGAAATGTTTTCGTTCACTAGGTATTCATCGTGCGAATTTCCCTGCTGTTCAAACAAATTGTCATATGCAAACAACGTTATATCAAAAATGCAAAGCTTATGTCTGTCTTGAAGTTTTTTTTTTTTAAAAATGCATTCCTCTTCATAAAACGAGTGAATGTTTGTAAAACGTGATGTCAACTCCGTATTTACCGTAAACCTTAAGGAGTCAGGATACCTTTCGTAACAGTATGCTTTCGAACTAACCCATGCTTCAGCTAGGACTTTTAAGGGTTATAATGTGGCCTGGTTCACGGTTTAAGAAACAAAGGATAAAGGCTCAACTTATTTGTACCCACCCATTCTTCGTGATGTCCTCCAAACCTAAACTCAGTTGATCATACGTTAGACCTTGTTGAGTCTTTGCTTTGATGTTCCAATGATGGTTCGGATGTTGATAGATTATTTTGAATAGGCAGTCATTCCTTTTTGTTGAGGGTTTATAAGACCTCTTTTCTTTTGATTTTGTTATCCCCCTTTTTTTTGCCTGAGCTGTTTCCTTTTTGGAATTACAGTCAGCGGGATGCCCCAGTTTCGTAAGTCCCCTTTATAGGTTTTGACTTAATGGGTTTTTTTTATTTTATTTTGAAAGATAATGACTGCCTTTCTTCATTGATCATTCGGAACCATCACTGTCTTTCTTCGTTTTGTAAGGATCTTTTTGGTGCCATTTGTTATGCACTTGGATCAACTGAGAGACTACCCTGCCCCAGGTTATGATTAAGGGTTTTAAATTTCGAAAAGAAAAACTCCTACTTCTTTGGCTCAGAGGGGTTGACGAGGGATTATCATCCTTATAACTCCAGTGTTTAGGGATTGAAACAATGCCTGTACCTCATCAGCGGGTCTGTTCAAAAGCATACTGTACATTGTGGTATCGTTTTCGTCATCCTCCCTCAAGAGGCTTAGAATTATTAATTGAGAGTTGACATCAGAAAAAATATGAAAATAATTTGCATTTAGTGAATACGAATATATTGTTTTAGAACAGACATATGCGATGCATTGATGAAATAACAGTGTTTAACATGAGTAAATGTTTGAACAAAAGAGAATTGCAACTTGAACATTCGAATGAACAAAAATTTCTCAATCCTAGCCATGTTTTGGCAAGGGAGTAGTGATCACGTGGGGAGTCTTGGGTACTTTGAACAATAATTTTATCTTTTCTGATTTTTTTTTATGTGTTTTTTATATTACGAAAATATTAAATTTAATAAAAAAAACAATGATTAAAAGGAAGTAAAAATAAATAAAGAAAGTAAAAAGAATAATAAAAAAGGTCTTGCAAACCTAGGGGGGTTCAGACCCCAAATAGGAGGTTTTTTGTAGTGATTCAGGCCCATTAACCTTGGCCTTTTTGACTTTTCAGGACACATACCCAAGCGTTGACTAGAGCCTACCATATTCCACAAATCCTGGCCCTTGAATGAATGCCCTTGGACGCGTGGATGTTTGATTTCGTGGGTGCATGGTAGTCCACTATATTGAATCTGCATGGGAACATTAATTGAAAAACAATATTGAAAGGGGTGAGGACCTGGGGCTTGAACCCAGGTCATTAACGTTACCAACCAAACGCTTCACCACTGCTCCACTTTGTCTATCTGTAAATTAATATAACAAATAAACATTATAAAACAAAACGCGTTAATGCTTGGTTTTCCGCGCGAACTTTTAAACCAGCCAACCATCGCCTGCCACGAGATCATCTTCTCCATTGCTTATTTTTTCCTGAAAATATAAAACATTGGCCACGGTTTTTCAAGTGTTCCCTTAGGCTAGTTTTTGAAAAATAGCGACTAGCCCAGGGATCATCATAAATTAGGCGCGAGGATGGATTCCTGATCGTCCAAACGTCCTGGATTGAATGGTGGTATTCAGGTGTCTTAATTTTTCCATATCACGAAACGCCCAATTTCAAGCTTCACAAACCCTAAGAGACAACAATGGTGAAATCGTATATAGCATACAAAAACTCAATCAAGGTAGATGGTTAGCTTCAGAACATGTCAATTAGTATGAATGCATCAAAAAAACGCAATGAAAATGCCTAAATATGGAAACACGATTATGCATATTATTTGAAACAGTTTGAACCCCTTGTACCAATTCTGGGCGTGTAAAGGTTGGAAAGTTATCCAGTTAGCTTCAGTGAGACACGAGGAAGCTTTTGCAATTGGTCTTGTGCTCTGGATCGACCTAGAACTAGGTTTTTAGAATTGAGATTTTTAAGAAAAAAGTGTGAGTTTGATCTTTTGGTTCTTGCGCAGCTTAGTGGTTCCCCTTACTAGGGTTGCATTCTGAACTTATGTATGAGTGAATTAGGTCAAGAAATTTGATCAAAATCTTTTGCATTCATGGTTTGGAAGATTTGATTTTCAAGCATTAGTTTTTCAATCTTTTTCATGCACTTTTTGTACAAATCATATCCAATCAATTCCAATTCTTCCATATCTGATCATGCACGAATTATTGAGTATATTTCATGCACAAAAAGATTTTATTTCATTAGTTTTGTATTTTTCATGTATTTAATTGATTTAAATGAATTATTATTAATAAAAATTCAAATAAATAAATAAAAAATGAAGAAAAACTTCCCTTTGGGCCAAGTGGTCGTTCACATGCCTTGGATAATGAATTGTGGAAGAAAAATAGGCCCATTAGCAATTTTAGGTCATTTGAATCAATGTTGACTTTTCAAAATATCCAAAAATTTCCCAACTTCCACAAGGCACGACTTGCTCAATTTTTAAGCTTTGCTCTTGTTCTTGGACATTTTGGAAAGTTCTTTGAGTCCCCTAACCAATTCCTTTGGTCCCATGTCATTTTGATTTACCAATCTCAAGTTATGGCCTTTGACTTAAAGTCCCTTTTTGTTGACTTTTGAAAATGACCTATAATGTTGAAATTGATAACTTTTTGTGAGAGCATTTCTTGGACTTGGAGTGTGAAGAGGAGTTGTTGGTAATGTCTTTCTCTTCAAAATGAGCTTTGGATGGAATTTTTCTGATAATCCATGTAAAAGTTATGCCCTGGTCAATTTACAGTTGACTTTTTCAACTATCCAAATAAGGCAACTTTTGCATCTTGATGATTTTTGAGCCAAGCTTTGAGAATCATGATCAAGAATTGATCAAATGATGTTTGTGGCTTCAAAATGAGATGTTGACCAAAAATTTGAACTTTTGACTGTCAAATGACCATTTTGCCCCTACAGTTGACTGTAGTGCAATTAGGGTTTTGACTGTGCAATTTTGTGCTGAAAGCCTTGAAACTTGATATGAGGATACTTGACCATATTTATTGGCATGTGGGACTTGATTGGGCCCTTGGAAACTTCATTTTCTTGATCAGAACCAAAACCCTAACTTTGACTGTTTAGGAGGCCCTTGAACTATGCAACCCTTGGGGAATTTTGAAGCATGACTTGGCAATTTCTTGGAGAATATGGGAGGGCAAATTTTGGGGTACAACAGTTGCCCCTGTTCAATCTTCTTAGACCTGAGGATGCAGATTGGCTGACGTGCCTTTCGTAATCCGAGGGTAGAAGATGATTGAACACTAGAGTGCCCAGAAATTTGCGCTCACATAGTAGCGTGATAGGGGAATGGGCTTATAGATGCCATTTGGAGATTGATGGATAGGATGATGGGCTTATAGATTCCATCTGGATGTTGATCGTGTAAGAGATTCCTTAGCGAGAACTTGCGTACCTGCAAAAGAAAAATGAGTACCTGACATGTTGCAGGAGCTGGTTTTCAGATGCTTTGTATAGATGTGTCCTGACTTGTTACAGGAGCTGGATCTGGAGCTTCAAACGGTGATGAATGAACCAGGGATGGTTACTACCTCAACGGGAACGGTGAGAGAACCTTGGGTGACTTTAACTTCAACAGCAAACATTGAGAAAATCTTGGTGGGAATTACCATCTCCGCAGTATCGGGAAGAGAACCATAGGCAATTACAATCTCAAAAGCGGACGTTTGAGAAAAACCTGGAATGGAATTATCATCTCCACAATATTGGGGAGAGAACCATAGGAAATTATAATCTCAAAAGCGGACGTTTGAGAAAAACCTGGAATGGAATTATCGTCTCTGCAGCATTGGGGAGAGAACCATAGGAAATTATAATCTCAAAAGCGGACGTTTGAGAAAAACCTGGGATGGAATTATCATCTCCACAACATTGTGGAGAGAACCATAGGAAATTATAATCTCAAAAGCGGACGTTTGAGAAAAACCTGTGATAACTTCTACTGAGTCTCCATCAGAAAAATCTGTTTGGGGTCGATTTAGCTGGACTAGAGAAGGCCTTGGACTGGATAAGAAATCTTTGGAGTCGATTAACTGAACCGGTCTAGGTCTTGAAATATGATTGAGAATTTAGCTGAATCTTTCCTGAAAGGTAAAGGTCGGTCATATGCAATGCATGATATGGACCAAGCAATGATGTTCTCAACATAGATGAGATTTGTAAGATGTGATGCGTCTATGCATGCTATAATGATGTATGTGATGTCTAGGAATGTATGCTTTTGTCTAGGAAAGTAAATCCTTGACGGGTGCCGGGAAGTCATATCCTGGGTTGATGTTTGAAGAATAGATTTCGCTTCCGCTGGGGATGATAGCTGCAAGAATACCGGTAGGAGAAGATAACTCCGTTGGGGGATAAACTTGGCAAATGGAATGACTCTGCGGGGAGGAAAGTACTCTAACGATCTTGCTGGGAAGCAATACTCTGTGGGGAGAGAGATACTTTGTTGAGTGTTGGTAATACCTTGCTGGGGACACCCTTGTTGTATCGGAAGTAATAATAGACTTCGCTGGGGGTAAGAAGGTTCTGTCGACGACGATCTTTCCGTGGCTTTTGGCTGAGGATAACCCAGTTATATCCTGTTAAGGAAGTAACTCTTTGAATAAAGCCGGGCGACGCGTTCGTGCTCTGCGAGGGACAAGCTTCCAGAATCTACTGGGGATAAGCTTATTGCTTGGGGAGATGAATTCCAATTTTCCTGGGGAAACTGGATTGGACTCTCTTGGGGAAGTTTTGAACGGCGGGGAAAGTGATTCCTTTAAATATTGGTATGCCGCCGGGGAATAATCTTTAGACCAAGACTGTCGGGGATGCTTGTTAAGAATATATGTATGCTGCTGGGGAGATGTTGAGATCTGCGGGAGGATACCCAACTTCCTTAAGATTTGATAACTTTGTTTGAGGAAGAGTGCACTGACTTGCTGGCTCACTCTCTGGGGAATTAAGATACCTGGTTATGTTTTCCAGCTGAACCTACCTTGGTACCTTGGAGGATAGAACAATTAGCTTGCTTGGACAGCTCATCATTGCCCCTGTTTCTGATATTGGAGAGGAAGACCTGTGGGGGGCTGATAGTTGTTGATAAACCAAGCTTCTTCTGGTAGGCAGGTGACAAGATGACAGGACATAGTCGTACGCTTTGATCCCTAAATTTTGCCTAGACCGCCCTTTCGGGTTTTCAGTCCACCGGGATACCCATTTTTGCCCAAGCCGCCTTTCCAGGTTTTCGACTTGCCGGGTGTACATTTTTTCATTTCATCCCTTCATTTTGCCCGAACCCTTTTGGTTCGCCGGGAAGCCCTTATTTTTGCCTAGGTATGTCAACCTAGCGGGTCTTTGATTTTGCGTAGTATTCTTTTCGACTATGTCCACGTTCTCAGAATGTAGGGAGTTGCCCCTGTCAGAAGTGTTTTGTCATGCCACCAGAAGATTTCTGACCAGGCAAGATTTATTGTTGAAATGCCCCAGGTGACTCATGCGGAGATTTGCCCCAGGCTATTTGGCCTTTTAGAGATTCTCCGAATCTTGATTGGATTGCCCCAGATGATGGCTAATTGTCATGCCATGCCCCTTGATTGGAAATGTTTTTGTTCACTAGGTATTCATCGTGCGAATTTCCCTGCTGTTCAAACAAATTGTCATATGCAAACAACGTTATATCAAAAATGCAAAGCTTATGTCTGTCTTGAAGTTTTTTTTTTAAAAAAATGCATTCCTCTTCATAAAACGAGTGAATGTTTGTAAAACGTGATGTCAACTCCGTATTTACCGTAAACCTTAAGGAGTCAGGATACCTTTCGTAACAGTATGCTTTCGAACTAACCCATGCTTCAGCTAGGACTTTTAAGGGTTATAATGTGGCCTGGTTCACGGTTTAAGAAACAAAGGATAAAGGCTCAACTTATTTGTACCCACCCATTCTTCGTGATGTCCTCCAAACCTAAACTCAGTTGATCATACGTTAGACCTTGTTGAGTCTTTGCTTTGATGTTCCAATGATGGTTCGGATGTTGATAGCTTATTTTGAATAGGCAGTCATTCCTTTTTGTTGAGGGTTTATAAGACCTCTTTTCTTTTGATTTTGTTATCCCCCTTTTTTTTGCCTGAGCTGTTTCCTTTTTGGAATTACAGTCAGCGGGATGCCCCAGTTTCGTAAGTCCCCTTTATAGGTTTTGACTTAATGGGTTTTTTTTTATTTTATTTTGAAAGATAATGACTGCCTTTCTTCATTGATCATTCGGAACCATCACTGTCTTTCTTCGTTTTGTAAGGATCTTTTTGGTGCCATTTGTTATGCACTTGGATCAACTGAGAGACTACCCTGCCCCAGGTTATGATTAAGGGTTTTAAATTTCGAAAAGAAAAACTCCTACTTCTTTGGATCAGAGGGGTTGACGAGGGATTATCATCCTTATAACTCCAGTGTTTAGGGATTGAAACAATGCCTGTACCTCATCAGCGGGTCTGTTCAAAAGCATACTGTACATTGTGGTATCGTTTTCGTCATCCTCCCTCAAGAGGCTTAGAATTATTAATTGAGAGTTGACATCAGAAAAAATATGAAAATAATTTGCATTTAGTGAATACGAATATATTGTTTTAGAACAGACATATGCGATGCATTGATGAAATAACAGTGTTTAACATGAGTAAATGTTTGAAAAAAAGAGAATTGCAACTTGAACATTCGAATGAACAAAAATTTCTCAATCCTAGCCATGTTTTGGCAAGGGAGTAGTGATCACGTGGGGAGTCTTGGGTACTTTGAACAATAATTTTATCTTTTCTGATTTTTTTTTATGTGTTTTTTATATTACGAAAATATTAAATTTAATAAAAAAAAACAATGATTAAAAGGAAGTAAAAATAAATAAAGAAAGTAAAAAGAATAATAAAAAAGGTCTTGCAAACCTAGGGGGGTTCAGACCCCAAATAGGAGGTTTTTTGTAGTGATTCAGGCCCATTAACCTTGGCCTTTTTGACTTTTCAGGACACGTACCCAAGCGTTGACTAGAGCCTACCATATTCCACAAATCCTGGCCCTTGAATGAATGCCCTTGGACGCGTGGATGTTTGATTTCGTGGGTGCATGGTAGTCCACTATATTGAATCTGCATGGGAACATTAATTGAAAAACAATATTGAAAGGGGTGAGGACCTGGGGCTTGAACCCAGGTCATTAACGTTACCAACCAAACGCTTCACCACTGCTCCACTTTGTCTATCTGTAAATTAATATAACAAATAAACATTATAAAACAAAACGCGTTAATGCTTGGTTTTCCGCGCGAACTTTTAAACCAGCCAACCATCGCCTGCCACGAGATCATCTTCTCCATTGCTTATTTTTTCCTGAAAATATAAAACATTGGCCACGGTTTTTCAAGTGTTCCCTTAGGCTAGTTTCTGAAAAATAGCGACTAGCCCAGGGATCATCATAAATTAGGCGCGAGGATGGATTCCTGATCGTCCAAACGTCCTGGATTGAATGGTGGTATTCAGGTGTCTTAATTTTTCCATATCACGAAACGCCCAATTTCAAGCTTCACAAACCCTAAGAGACAACAATGGTGAAATCGTATATAGCATACAAAAACTCAATCAAGGTAGATGGTTAGCTTCAGAACATGTCAATTAGTATGAATGCATCAAAAAAACGCAATGAAAATGCCTAAATATGGAAACACGATTATGCATATTATTTGAAACAGTTTGAACCCCTTGTACCAATTCTGGGCGTGTAAAGGTTGGAAAGTTATCCAGTTAGCTTCAGTGAGACACGAGGAAGCTTTTGCAATTGGTCTTGTGCTCTGAATCGACCTAGAACTAGGTTTTTAGAATTGAGATTTTTAAGAAAAAAGTGTGAGTTTGATCTTTTGGTTCTTGCGCAGCTTAGTGGTTCCCCTTACTAGGGTTGCATTCTGAACTTATGTATGAGTGAATTAGGTCAAGAAATTTGATCAAAATCTTTTGCATTCATGGTTTGGAAGATTTGATTTTCAAGCATTAGTTTTTCAATCTTTTTCATGCACTTTTTGTACAAATCATATCCAATCAATTCCAATTCTTCCATATCTGATCATGCACGAATTATTGAGTATATTTCATGCACAAAAAGATTTTATTTCATTAGTTTTGTATTTTTCATGTATTTAATTGATTTAAATGAATTATTATTAATAAAAATTCAGATAAATAAATAAAAAATGAATAAAAACTTCCCTTTGGGCCAAGTGGTCGTGCACATGCCTTGGATAATGAATTGTGGAAGAAAAATAGGCCCATTAGCAATTTTAGGTCATTTGAATCAATGTTGACTTTTCAAAATATCCAAACATTTCCCAACTTCCACAAGGCACAACTTGCTCAATTTTTAAGCTTTGCTCATGTTCTTGGACATTTTGGAAAGGTCTTTGAGTCCCCTAACCAATGCCTTTGGTCCCATGTCATTTTGATTTACCAATCTCAAGTTATGGCCTTTGACTTAAAGTCCCTTTTTGTTGACTTTTGAAAATGACCTATAATGTTGAAATTGATAACTTTTTGTGAGAGCATTTCTTGGACTTGGAGTGTGAAGAGGAGTTGTTGGTAATGTCTTTCTCTTCAAAATGAGCTTTGGATGGAATTTTTCTGATAATCCATGTGAAAGTTATGCCCTGGTCAATTTACAGTTGACTTTTTCAGCTGTCCAAATAAGGCAACTTTTGCATCTTGATGATTTTTGAGCCAAGCTTTGAGAATCATGATCAAGAATTGATCAAATGATGTTTGTGGCTTCAAAATGAGATGTTGACCAAAAATTTGAACTTTTGACTGTCAAATGACCATTTTGCCCCTACAGTTGACTGTAGTGCAATTAGGGTTTTGACTGTGCAATTTTGTGCTGAAAGCCTTGAAACTTGATATGAGGATACTTGACCATATTTATTGGCATGTGGGACTTGATTGGGCCCTTGGAAACTTCATTTTCTTGATCAGAACCAAAACCCTAACTTTGACTGTTTAGGAGGCCCTTGAACTATGCAACCCTTGGGGAATTTTGAAGCATGACTTGGCAATTTCTTGGAGAATATGGGAGGGCAAATTTTGGGGTACAACAGTTGCCCCTGTTCAATCTTCTTAGACCTGAGGATGCAGATTGGCTGACGTGCCTTTCGTAATCCGAGGGTAGAAGATGATTGAACACTAGAGTGCCCAGAAATTTGCGCTCACATAGTAGCGTGATAGGGGAATGGGCTTATAGATGCCATTTGGAGATTGATGGATAGGATGATGGGCTTATAGATTCCATCTGGATGTTGATCGCGTAAGAGATTCCTTAGCGAGAACTTGCGTACCTGCAAAAGAAAAATGAGTACCTGACATGTTGCAGGAGCTGGTTTTCAGATGCTTTGTATAGATGTGTCCTGACTTGTTACAGAAGCTGGATCTGGAGCTTCAAACGGTGATGAATGAACCAGGGATGGTTACTACCTCAACGGGAACGGTGAGAGAACCTTGGGTGACTTTAACTTCAACAGCAAACATTGAGAAAATCTTGGTGGGAATTACCATCTCCGCAGTATCGGGAAGAGAACCATAGGCAATTACAATCTCAAAAGCGGACGTTTGAGAAAAACCTGGAATGGAATTATCATCTCCACAATATTGGGGAGAGAACCATAGGAAATTATAATCTCAAAAGCGGACGTTTGAGAAAAACCTGGAATGGAATTATCGTCTCTGCAGCATTGGGGAGAGAACCATAGGAAATTATAATCTCAAAAGCGGACGTTTGAGAAAAACCTGGGATGGAATTATCATCTCCACAACATTGTGGAGAGAACCATAGGAAATTATAATCTCAAAAGCGGACGTTTGAGAAAAACCTGTGATAACTTCTACTGAGTCTCCATCAGAAAAATCTGTTTGGGGTCGATTTAGCTGGACTAGAGAAGGCCTTGGACTGGATAAGAAATCTTTGGAGTCGATTAACTGAACCGGTCTAGGTCTTGAAATATGATTGAGAATTTAGCTGAATCTTTCCTGAAAGGTAAAGGTCGGTCATATGCAATGCATGATATGGACCAAGCAATGATGTTCTCAACATAGATGAGATTTGTAAGATGTGATGCGTCTATGCATGCTATAATGATGTATGTGATGTCTAGGAATGTATGCTTTTGTCTAGGAAAGTAAATCCTTGACGGGTGCCGGGAAGTCATATCCTGGGTTGATGTTTGAAGAATAGATTTCGCTTCCGCTGGGGATGATAGCTGCAAGAATACCGGTAGGAGAAGATAACTCCGTTGGGGGATAAACTTGGCAAATGGAATGACTCTGCGGGGAGGAAAGTACTCTAACGATCTTGCTGGGAAGCAATACTCTGTGGGGAGAGAGATACTTTGTTGAGTGTTGGTAATACCTTGCTGGGGACACCCTTGTTGTATCGGAAGTAATAATAGACTTCGCTGGGGGTAAGAAGGTTCTGTCGACGACGATCTTTCCGTGGCTTTTGGCTGAGGATAACCCAGTTATATCCTGTTAAGGAAGTAACTCTTTGAATAAAGCCGGGCGACGCGTTCGTGCTCTGCGAGGGACAAGCTTCCAGAATCTACTGGGGATAAGCTTATTGCTTGGGGAGATGAATTCCAATTTTCCTGGGGAAACTGGATTGGACTCTCTTGGGGAAGTTTTGAACGGCGGGGAAAGTGATTCCTTTAAATATTGGTATGCCGCCGGGGAATAATCTTTAGACCAAGACTGTCGGGGATGCTTGTTAAGAATATATGTATGCTGCTGGGGAGATGTTGAGATCTGCGGGAGGATACCCAACTTCCTTAAGATTTGATAACTTTGTTTGAGGAAGAGTGCACTGACTTGCTGGCTCACTCTCTGGGGAATTAAGATACCTGGTTATGTTTTCCAGCTGAACCTACCTTGGTACCTTGGAGGATAGAACAATTAGCTTGCTTGGACAGCTCATCATTGCCCCTGTTTCTGATATTGGAGAGGAAGATCTGTGGGGGGCTGATAGTTGTTGATAAACCAAGCTTCTTCTGGTAGGCAGGTGACAAGATGACAGGACATAGTCGTACGCTTTGATCCCTAAATTTTGCCTAGACCGCCCTTTCGGGTTTTCAGTCCACCGGGATACCCATTTTTGCCCAAGCCGCCTTTCCAGGTTTTCGACTTGCCGGGTGTACATTTTTTCATTTCATCCCTTCATTTTGCCCGAACCCTTTTGGTTCGCCGGGAAGCCCTTATTTTTGCCTAGGTATGTCAACCTAGCGGGTCTTTGATTTTGCGTAGTATTCTTTTCGACTATGTCCACGTTCTCAGAATGTAGGGAGTTGCCCCTGTCAGAAGTGTTTTGTCATGCCACCAGAAGATTTCTGACCAGGCAAGATTTATTGTTGAAATGCCCCAGGTGACTCATGCGGAGATTTGCCCCAGGCTATTTGGCCTTTTAGAGATTCTCCGAATCTTGATTGGATTGCCCCAGATGATGGCTAATTGTCATGCCATGCCCCTTGATTGGAAATGTTTTTGTTCACTAGGTATTCATCGTGCGAATTTCCCTGCTGTTCAAACAAATTGTCATATGCAAACAATGTTATATCAAAAATGCAAAGCTTATGTCTGTCTTGAAGTTTTTTTTTTTTAAAAATGCATTCCTCTTCATAAAACGAGTGAATGTTTGTAAAACGTGATGTCAACTCCGTATTTACCGTAAACCTTAAGGAGTCAGGATACCTTTCGTAACAGTATGCTTTCGAACTAACCCATGCTTCAGCTAGGACTTTTAAGGGTTATAATGTGGCCTGGTTCACGGTTTAAGAAACAAAGGATAAAGGCTCAACTTATTTGTACCCACCCATTCTTCGTGATGTCCTCCAAACCTAAACTCAGTTGATCATACGTTAGACCTTGTTGAGTCTTTGCTTTGATGTTCCAATGATGGTTCGGATGTTGATAGCTTATTTTGAATAGGCAGTCATTCCTTTTTGTTGAGGGTTTATAAGACCTCTTTTCTTTTGATTTTGTTATCCCCCTTTTTTTTGCCTGAGCTGTTTCCTTTTTGGAATTACAGTCAGCGGGATGCCCCAGTTTCGTAAGTCCCCTTTATAGGTTTTGACTTAATGGGTTTTTTTTTATTTTATTTTGAAAGATAATGACTGCCTTTCTTCATTGATCATTCGGAACCATCACTGTCTTTCTTCGTTTTGTAAGGATCTTTTTGGTGCCATTTGTTATGCACTTGGATCAACTGAGAGACTACCCTGCCCCAGGTTATGATTAAGGGTTTTAAATTTCGAAAAGAAAAACTCCTACTTCTTTGTATCAGAGGGGTTGACGAGGGATTATCATCCTTATAACTCCAGTGTTTAGGGATTGAAACAATGCCTGTACCTCATCAGCGGGTCTGTTCAAAAGCATACTGTACATTGTGGTATCGTTTTCGTCATCCTCCCTCAAGAGGCTTAGAATTATTAATTGAGAGTTGACATCAGAAAAAATATGAAAATAATTTGCATTTAGTGAATACGAATATATTGTTTTAGAACAGACATATGCGATGCATTGATGAAATAACAGTGTTTAACATGAGTAAATGTTTTAACAAAAGAGAATTGCAACTTGAACATTCGAATGAACAAAAATTTCTCAATCCTAGCCATGTTTTGGCAAGGGAGTAGTAATCACGTGGGGAGTCTTGGGTACTTTGAACAATAATTTTATCTTTTCTGATTTTTTTTATGTGTTTTTTATATTACGAAAATATTAAATTTAATAAAAAAAAACAATGATTAAAAGGAAGTAAAAATAAATAAAGAAAGTAAAAAGAATAATAAAAAAGGTCTTGCAAACCTAGGGGGGTTCAGACCCCAAATAGGAGGTTTTTTGTAGTGATTCAGGCCCATTAACCTTGGCCTTTTTGACTTTTCAGGACACGTACCCAAGCGTTGACTAGAGCCTACCATATTCCACAAATCCTGGCCCTTGAATGAATGCCCTTGGACGCGTGGATGTTTGATTTCGTGGGTGCATGGTAGTCCACTATATTGAATCTGCATGGGAACATTAATTGAAAAACAATATTGAAAGGGGTGAGGACCTGGGGCTTGAACCCAGGTCATTAACGTTACCAACCAAACGCTTCACCACTGCTCCACTTTGTCTATCTGTAAATTAATATAACAAATAAACATTATAAAACAAAACGCGTTAATGCTTGGTTTTCCGCGCGAACTTTTAAACCAGCCAACCATCGCCTGCCACGAGATCATCTTCTCCATTGCTTATTTTTTCCTGAAAATATAAAACATTGGCCACGGTTTTTCAAGTGTTCCCTTAGGCTAGTTTCTGAAAAATAGCGACTAGCCCAGGGATCATCATAAATTAGGCGCGAGGATGGATTCCTGATCGTCCAAACGTCCTGGATTGAATGGTGGTATTCAGGTGTCTTAATTTTTCCATATCACGAAACGCCCAATTTCAAGCTTCACAAACCCTAAGAGACAACAATGGTGAAATCGTATATAGCATACAAAAACTCAATCAAGGTAGATGGTTAGCTTCAGAACATGTCAATTAGTATGAATGCATCAAAAAAACGCAATGAAAATGCCTAAATATGGAAACACGATTATGCATATTATTTGAAACAGTTTGAACCCCTTGTACCAATTATGGGCGTGTAAAGGTTGGAAAGTTATCCAGTTAGCTTCAGTGAGACACGAGGAAGCTTTTGCAATTGGTCTTGTGCTCTGAATCGACCTAGAACTAGGTTTTTAGAATTGAGATTTTTAAGAAAAAAGTGTGAGTTTGATCTTTTGGTTCTTGCGCAGCTTAGTGGTTCCCCTTACTAGGGTTGCATTCTGAACTTATGTATGAGTGAATTAGGTCAAGAAATTTGATCAAAATCTTTTGCATTCATGGTTTGGAAGATTTGATTTTCAAGCATTAGTTTTTCAATCTTTTTCATGCACTTTTTGTACAAATCATATCCATTCAATTCCAATTCTTCCATATCTGATCATGCACGAATTATTGAGTATATTTCATGCACAAAAAGATTTTATTTCATTAGTTTTGTATTTTTCATGTATTTAATTGATTTAAATGAATTATTATTAATAAAAATTCAGATAAATAAATAAAAAATGAATAAAAACTTCCCTTTGGGCCAAGTGGTCGTGCACATGCCTTGGATAATGAATTGTGGAAGAAAAATAGGCCCATTAGCAATTTTAGGTCATTTGAATCAATGTTGACTTTTCAAAATATCCAAACATTTCCCAACTTCCACAAGGCACAACTTGCTCAATTTTTAAGCTTTGCTCATGTTCTTGGACATTTTGGAAAGGTCTTTGAGTCCCCTAACCAATGCCTTTGGTCCCATGTCATTTTGATTTACCAATCTCAAGTTATGGCCTTTGACTTAAAGTCCCTTTTTGTTGACTTTTGAAAATGACCTATAATGTTGAAATTGATAACTTTTTGTGAGAGCATTTATTGGACTTGGAGTGTGAAGAGGAGTTGTTGGTAATGTCTTTATCTTCAAAATGAGCTTTGGATGGAATTTTTCTGATAATCCATGTGAAAGTTATGCCCTGGTCAATTTACAGTTGACTTTTTCAGCTGTCCAAATAAGGCAACTTTTGCATCTTGATGATTTTTGAGCCAAGCTTTGAGAATCATGATCAAGCATTGATCAAATGATGTTTGTGGCTTCAAAATGAGATGTTGACCAAAAATTTGAACTTTTGACTGTCAAATGACCATTTTGCCCCTACAGTTGACTGTAGTGCAATTAGGGTTTTGACTGTGCAATTTTGTGCTGAAAGCCTTGAAACTTGATATGAGGATGCTTGACCATATTTATTGGCATGTGGGACTTGATTGGGCCCTTGGAAACTTCATTTTCTTGATCAGAACCAAAACCCTAACTTTGACTGTTTAGGAGGCCCTTGAACTATGCAACCCTTGGGGAATTTTGAAGCATGACTTGGCAATTTCTTGGAGAATATGGGAGGGCAAATTTTGGGGTACAACAGTTGCCCTGTTCAATCTTCTTAGACCTGAGGATGCAGATTGGCTGACGTGCCTTTCGTAATCCGAGGGTAGAAGATGATTGAACACTAGAGTGCCCAGAAATTTGCGCTCACATAGTAGCGTGATGGGGGAATGGGCTTATAGATGCCATTTGGAGATTGATGGATAGGATGATGGGCTTATAGATTCCATCTGGATGTTGATCGCGTAAGAGATTCCTTAGCGAGAACTTGCGTACCTGCAAAAGAAAAATGAGTACCTGACATGTTGCAGGAGCTGGTTTTCAGATGCTTTGTATAGATGTGTCCTGACTGGTTACAGGAGCTGGATCTGGAGCTTCAAACGGTGATGAATGAACCAGGGATGGTTACTACCTCAACGGGAACGGTGAGAGAACCTTGGGTGACTGACTTTAACTTCAACAGCAAACATTGAGAAAATCTTGGTGGGAATTACCATCTCCGCAGTATCGGGAAGAGAACCATAGGCAATTACAATCTCAAAAGCGGACGTTTGAGAAAAACCTGGAATGGAATTATCATCTCCACAATATTGGGGAGAGAACCATAGGAAATTATAATCTCAAAAGCGGACGTTTGAGAAAAACCTGGAATGGAATTATCATCTCCACAACATTGTGGAGAGAACCATAGGAAATTATAATCTCAAAAGCGGACGTTTGAGAAAAACCTGTGATAACTTCTACTGAGTCTCCATCAGAAAAATCTGTTTGGGGTCGATTTAGCTGGACTAGAGAAGGCCTTGGACTGGATAAGAAATCTTTGGAGTCGATTAACTGAACCGGTCTAGGTCTTGAAATATGATTGAGAATTTAGCTGAATCTTTCCTGAAAGGTAAAGGTCAGTCATATGCAATGCATGATATGGACCAAGCAATGATGTTCTCAACATAGATGAGATTTGTAAGATGTGATGCGTCTATGCATGCTATAATGATGTATGTGGTGTCTAGGAATGTATGCTTTTGTCTAGTAAAGTAAATCCTTGACGGGTGCCGGGAAGTCATATCCTGGGCTGATGTTTGAAGAATAGATTTCGCTTCCGCTGGGGATGATAGCTGCAAGAATACCGGTAGGAGAAGATAACTCCGTTGGGGGATAAACTTGGCAAATGGAATGACTCTGCGGGGAGGAAAGTACTCTAACGATCTTGCTGGGAAGCAATACTCTGTGGGGAGAGAGATACTTTGTTGAGTGTTGGTAATACCTTGCTGGGGACACCCTTGTTGTATCGGAAGTAATAATAGACTTCGCTGGGGGTAAGAAGGTTCTGTCGATGACGATCTTTCCGTGGATTTTGGCTGAGGATAACCCAGTTATATCCTGTTAAGGAAGTAACTCTTTGAATAAATCCGGGCGACGCGTTCGTGCTCTGCGAGGGACAAGCTTCCAGAATCTACTGGGGATAAGCTTATTGCTTGGGGAGATGAATTCCAATTTTCCTGGGGAAACTGGATTGGACTCTCTTGGGGAAGTTTTGAACGGCGGGGAAAGTGATTCCTTTAAATATTGGTATGCCGCCGGGGAACAATCTTTAGACCAAGACTGTCGGGGATGCTTGTTAAGAATATATGTATGCTGCTGGGGAGATGTTGAGATCTGCGGGAGGATACCCAACTTCCTTAAGATTTGATAACTTTGTTTGAGGAAGAGTGCACTGACTTGCTGGCTCACTCTCTGGGGAATTAAGATACCTGGTTATGTTTTCCAGCTGAACCTACCTTGGTACCTTGGAGGATAGAACAATTAGCTTGCTTGGACAGCTCATCATTGCCCCTGTTTCTTATATTGGAGAGGAAGACCTGTGGGGGGCTGATAGTTGTTGATAAACCAAGCTTCTTCTGGTAGGCAGGTGACAAGATGACAGGACATAGTCGTACGCTTTGATCCCTAAATTTTGCCTAGACCGCCCTTTCGGGTTTTCAGTCCACCGGGATACCCATTTTTGCCCAAGCCGCCTTTCCAGGTTTTCAACTTGCCGGGTGTACATTTTTTCATTTCATCCCTTCATTTTGCCCGAACCCTTTTGGTTCGCCGGGAAGCCCTTATTTTTGCCTAGGTATGTCAACCTAGCGGGTCTTTGATTTTGCGTAGTATTCTTTTCGACTATGTCCACGTTCTCAGAATGTAGGGAGTTGCCCCTGTCAGAAGTGTTTTGTCATGCCACCAGAAGATTTCTGACCAGGCAAGATTTATTGTTGAAATGCCCCAGGTGACTCATGCGGAGATTTGCCCCAGGCTATTTGGCCTTTTAGAGATTCTCCGAATCTTGATTGGATTGCCCCAGATGATGGCTAATTGTCATGCCATGCCCCTTGATTGGAAATGTTTTTGTTCACTAGGTATTCATCGTGCGAATTTCCCTGCTGTTCAAACAAATTGTCATATGCAAACAACGTTATATCAAAAATGCAAAGCTTATGTCTGTCTTGAAGTTTTTTTTTTAAAAAAATGCATTCCTCTTCATAAAACGAGTGAATGTTTGTAAAACGTGATGTCAACTCCGTATTTACCGTAAACCTTAAGGAGTCAGGATACCTTTCGTAACAGTATGCTTTCGAACTAACCCATGCTTCAGCTAGGACTTTTAAGGGTTATAATGTGGCCTGGTTCACGGTTTAAGAAACAAAGGATAAAGGCTCAACTTATTTGTACCCACCCATTCTTCGTGATGTCCTCCAAACCTAAACTCAGTTGATCATACGTTAGACCTTGTTGAGTCTTTGCTTTGATGTTCCAATGATGGTTCGGATGTTGATAGCTTATTTTGAATAGGCAGTCATTCCTTTTTGTTGAGGGTTTATAAGACCTCTTTTCTTTTGATTTTGTTATCCCCCTTTTTTTTGCCTGAGCTGTTTCCTTTTGGGAATTACAGTCAGCGGGATGCCCCAGTTTCGTAAGTCCCCTTTATAGGTTTTGACTTAATGGGTTATTTTTATTTTATTTTGAAAGATAATGACTGCCTTTCTTCATTGATCATTCGGAACCATCACTGTCTTTCTTCGTTTTGTAAGGATCTTTTTGGTGCCATTTGTTATGCACTTGGATCAACTGAGAGACTACCCTGCCCCAGGTTATGATTAAGGGTTTTAAATTTCGAAAAGAAAAACTCCTACTTCTTTGGCTCAGAGGGGTTGACGAGGGATTATCATCCTTATAACTCTAGTGTTTAGGGATTGAAACAATGCCTGTACCTCATCAGCGGGTCTGTTCAAAAGCATACTGTACATTGTGGTATCGTTTTCGTCATCCTCCCTCAAGAGGCTTAGAATTATTAATTGAGAGTTGACATCAGAAAAAATATGAAAATAATTTGCATTTAGTGAATACGAATATATTGTTTTAGAACAGACATATGTGATGCATTGATGAAATAACAGTGTTTAACATGAGTAAATGTTTGAACAAAAGAGAATTGCAACTTGAACATTCGAATGAACAAAAATTTCTCAATCCTAGCCATGTTTTGGCAAGGGAGTAGTGATCACGTGGGGAGTCTTGGGTACTTTGAACAATAATTTTATCTTTTCTGATTTTTTTTTATGTGTTTTTTATATTACGAAAATATTAAATTTAATAAAAAAAAAAGCAATGATTAAAAGGAAGTAAAAATAAATAAAGAAAGTAAAAAGAATAATAAAAAAGGTCTTGCAAACCTAGGGGGGTTCAGACCCCAAATAGGAGGTTTTTTGTAGTGATTCAGGCCCATTAACCTTGGCCTTTTTGACTTTTCAGGACACGTACCCAAGCGTTGACTAGAGCCTACCATATTCCACAAATCCTGGCCCTTGAATGAATGCCCTTGGACGCGTGGATGTTTGATTTCGTGGGTGCATGGTAGTCCACTATATTGAATCTGCATGGGAACATTAATTGAAAAACAATATTGAAAGGGGTGAGGACCTAGGGCTTGAACCCAGGTCATTAACGTTACCAACCAAACGCTTCACCACTGCTCCACTTTGTCTATCTGTAAATTAATATAACAAATAAACATTATAAAACAAAACGCGTTAATGCTTGGTTTTCCGCGCGAACTTTTAAACCAGCCAACCATCGCCTGCCACGAGATCATCTTCTCCATTGCTTATTTTTTCCTGAAAATATAAAACATTGGCCACGGTTTTTCAAGTGTTCCCTTAGGCTAGTTTCTGAAAAATAGCGACTAGCCCAGGGATCATCATAAATTAGGCGCGAGGATGGATTCCTGATCGTCCAAACGTCCTGGATTGAATGGTGGTATTCAGGTGTCTTAATTTTTCCATATCACGAAACGCCCAATTTCAAGCTTCACAAACCCTAAGAGACAACAATGGTGAAATCGTATATAGCATACAAAAACTCAATCAAGGTAGATGGTTAGCTTCAGAACATGTCAATTAGTATGAATGCATCAAAAAAACGCAATGAAAATGCCTAAATATGGAAACACGATTATGCATATTATTTGAAACAGTTTGAACCCCTTGTACCAATTCTGGGCGTGTAAAGGTTGGAAAGTTATCCAATTAGCTTCAGTGAGACACGAGGAAGCTTTTGCAATTGGTCTTGTGCTCTGAATCGACCTAGAACTAGGTTTTTAGAATTGAGATTTTTAAGAAAAAAGTGTGAGTTTGATCTTTTGGTTCTTGCGCAGCTTAGTGGTTCCCCTTACTAGGGTTGCATTCTGAACTTATGTATGAGTGAATTAGGTCAAGAAATTTGATCAAAATCTTTTGCATTCATGGTTTGGAAGATTTGATTTTCAAGCATTAGTTTTTCAATCTTTTTCATGCACTTTTTGTACAAATCATATCCAATCAATTCCAATTCTTCCATATCTGATCATGCACGAATTATTGAGTATATTTCATGCACAAAAAGATTTTATTTCATTAGTTTTGTATTTTTCATGTATTTAATTGATTTAAATGAATTATTATTAATAAAAATTCAAATAAATAAATAAAAAATGAAGAAAAACTTCCCTTTGGGCCAAGTGGTCGTGCACATGCCTTGGATAATGAATTGTGGAAGAAAAATAGGCCCATTAGCAATTTTAGGTCATTTGAATCAATGTTGACTTTTCAAAATATCCAAAAATTTCCCAACTTCCACAAGGCACAACTTGCTCAATTTTTAAGCTTTGCTCATGTTCTTGGACATTTTGGAAAGGTCTTTGAGTCCCCTAACCAATGCGTTTGGTCCCATGTCATTTTGATTTACCAATCTCATGTTATGTCCTTTGACTTAAAGTCCCTTTTTGTTGACTTTTGAAAATGACCTATAATGTTGAAATTGATAACTTTTTGTGAGAGCATTTCTTGTACTTGGAGTGTGAAGAGGAGTTGTTGGTAATGTCTTTCTCTTCAAAATGAGCTTTGGATGGAATTTTTCTGATAATCCATGTGAAAGTTATGCCCTGGTCAATTTACAGTTGACTTTTTCAACTGTCCAAATAAGGCAACTTTTGCATCTTGATGATTTTTGAGCCAAGCTTTGAGAATCATGATCAAGCATTGATCAAATGATGTTTGTGGCTTCAAAATGAGATGTTGACCAAAAATTTGAACTTTTGACTGTCAAATGACCATTTTGCCCCTACAGTTGACTGTAGTGCAATTAGGGTTTTGACTGTGCAATTTTGTGCTGAAAGCCTTGAAACTTGATATGAGGATACTTGACCATATTTATTGGCATGTGGGACTTGATTGGGCCCTTGGAAACTTCATTTTCTTGATCAGAACCAAAACCCTAACTTTGACTGTTTAGGAGGCCCCTGAACTATGCAACCCTTGGGGAATTTTAAAGCATGACTTGGCAATTTCTTGGAGAATATGGGAGGGCAAATTTTGGGGTACAACAGTTGCCCCTGTTCAATCTTCTTAGACCTGAGGATGCAGATTGGCTGACGTGCCTTTCGTAATCCGAGGGTAGAAGATGATTGAACACTAGAGTGCCCAGAAATTTGCGCTCACATAGTAGCGTGATGGGGGAATGGGCTTATAGATGCCATTTGGAGATTGATGGATAGGATGATGGGCTTATAGATTCCATCTGGATGTTGATCGCGTAAGAGATTCCTTAGCGAGAACTTGCGTACCTGCAAAAGAAAAATGAGTACCTGACATGTTGCAGGAGCTGGTTTTCAGATGCTTTGTATAGATGTGTCCTGACTGGTTACAGGAGCTGGATCTGGAGCTTCAAACGGTGATGAATGAACCAGGGATGGTTACTACCTCAACGGGAACGGTGAGAGAACCTTGGGTGACTTTAACTTCAACAGCAAACATTGAGAAAATCTTGGTGGGAATTACCATCTCCGCAGTATCGGGAAGAGAACCATAGGCAATTACAATCTCAAAAGCGGACGTTTGAGAAAAACCTGGAATGGAATTATCATCTCCACAATATTGGGGAGAGAACCATAGGAAATTATAATCTCAAAAGCGGACGTTTGAGAAAAACCTGGAATGGAATTATCGTCTCTGCAGCATTGGGGAGAGAACCATAGGAAATTATAATCTCAAAAGCGGACGTTTGAGAAAAACCTGGGATGGAATTATCATCTCCACAACATTGTGGAGAGAACCATAGGAAATTATAATCTCAAAAGCGGACGTTTGAGAAAAACCTGTGATAACTTCTACTGAGTCTCCATCAGAAAAATCTATTTGGGGTCGATTTAGCTGGACTAGAGAAGGCCTTGGACTGGATAAGAAATCTTTGGAGTCGATTAACTGAACTGGTCTAGGTCTTGAAATATGATTGAGAATTTAGCTGAATCTTTCCTGAAAGGTAAAGGTCAGTCATATGCAATGCATGATATGGACCAAGCAATGATGTTCTCAACATAGATGAGATTTGTAAGATGTGATGCGTCTATGCATGCTATAATGATGTATGTGATGTCTAGGAATGTATGCTTTTGTCTAGGAAAGTAAATCCTTGACGGGTGCCGGGAAGTCATATCCTGGGCTGATGTTTGAAGAATAGATTTCGCTTCCGCTGGGGATGATAGCTGCAAGAATACCGGTAGGAGAAGATAACTCTGTTGGGAGATAAACTTGGCAAATGGAATGACTCTGCGGGGAGGAAAGTACTCTAACGATCTTGCTGGGAAGCAATACTCTGTGGGGAGAGAGATACTTTGTTGAGTGTTGGTAATACCTTGCTGGGGACACCCTTGTTGTATCGAAAGTAATAATAGACTTCGCTGGGGGTAAGAAGGTTCTGTCGACGACGATCTTTCCGTGGCTTTTGGCTGAGGATAACCCAGTTATATCCTGTTAAGGAAGTAACTCTTTGAATAAAGCCGAGCGACGCGTTCGTGCTCTGCGAGGGACAAGCTTCCAGAATCTACTGGGGATAAGCTTAT
Source organism: Vicia faba (assembly GCA_948472305.1). NCBI lineage: Eukaryota > Viridiplantae > Streptophyta > Magnoliopsida > Fabales > Fabaceae > Vicia > Vicia faba. The sequence goes on from CATIWC010000562.1 coordinate 413,891, forward strand.
TGCTTGGGGAGATGAATTCCAATTTTCCTGGGGAAACTGGATTGGACTCTCTTGGGGAAGTTTTGAACGGCGGGGAAAGTGATTCCTTTAAATATTGGTATGCCGTCGGGGAACAATCTTTAGACCAAGACTGTCGGGGATGCTTGTTAAGAATATATGTATGCTGCTGGGGAGATGTTGAGATCTGCGGGAGGATACCCAACTTCCTTAAGATTTGATAACTTTGTTTGAGGAAGAGTGCACTGACTTGCTAGCTCACTCTCTGGGGAATTAAGATACCTGGTTATGTTTTCCAGCTGAACCTACCTTGGTACCTTGGAGGATAGAACAATTAGCTTGCTTGGACAGCTCATCATTGCCCCTGTTTCTGATATTGGAGAGGAAGACCTGTGGGGGGCTGATAGTTGTTGATAAACCAAGCTTCTTCTAGTAGGCAGGTGACAAGATGACAGGACATAGTCGTACGCTTTGATCCCTAAATTTTGCCTAGACCGCCCTTTCGGGTTTTCAGTCCACCGGGATACCCATTTTTGCCCAAGCCGCCTTTCCAGGTTTTCGACTTGCCGGGTGTACATTTTTTCATTTCATCCTTTCATTTTGCCCGAACCCTTTTGGTTCGCCGGGAAGCCCTTATTTTTGCTTAGGTATGTCAACCTAGCGGGTCTTTGATTTTACGTAGTATTCTTTTCGACTATGTCCACGTTCTCAGAATGTAGGGAGTTGCCCCTGTCAGAAGTGTTTTGTCATGCCACCAGAAGATTTCTGACCAGGCAAGATTTATTGTTGAAATGCCCCAGGTGACTCATGCGGAGATTTTCCCCAGGCTATTTGGCCTTTTAGAGATTCTCCGACTCTTGATTGGATTGCCCCAGATGATGGCTAATTGTCATGCCATGCCCCTTGATTGGAAATGTTTTCGTTCACTAGGTATTCATCGTGCGAATTTCCCTGCTGTTCAAACAAATTGTCATATGCAAACAACGTTATATCAAAAATGCAAAGCTTATGTCTGTCTTGAAGTTTTTTTTTTTTAAAAATGCATTCCTCTTCATAAAACGAGTGAATGTTTGTAAAACGTGATGTCAACTCCGTATTTACCGTAAACCTTAAGGAGTCAGGATACCTTTCGTAACAGTATGCTTTCGAACTAACCCATGCTTCAGCTAGGACTTTTAAGGGTTATAATGTGGCCTGGTTCACGGTTTAAGAAACAAAGGATAAAGGCTCAACTTATTTGTACCCACCCATTCTTCGTGATGTCCTCCAAACCTAAACTCAGTTGATCATACGTTAGACCTTGTTGAGTCTTTGCTTTGATGTTCCAATGATGGTTCGGATGTTGATAGCTTATTTTGAATAGGCAGTCATTCCTTTTTGTTGAGGGTTTATAAGACCTCTTTTCTTTTGATTTTGTTATCCCCCTTTTTTTTGCCTGAGCTGTTTCCTTTTTGGAATTACAGTCAGCGGGATGCCCCAGTTTCGTAAGTCCCCTTTATAGGTTTTGACTTAATGGGTTTTTTTTATTTTATTTTGAAAGATAATGACTGCCTTTCTTCATTGATCATTCGGAACCATCACTGTCTTTCTTCGTTTTGTAAGGATCTTTTTGGTGCCATTTGTTATGCACTTGGATCAACTGAGAGACTACCCTGCCCCAGGTTATGATTAAGGGTTTTAAATTTCGAAAAGAAAAACTCCTACTTCTTTGGCTCAGAGGGGTTGACGAGGGATTATCATCCTTATAACTCTAGTGTTTAGGGATTGAAACAATGCCTGTACCTCATCAGCGGGTCTGTTCAAAAGCATACTGTACATTGTGGTATCGTTTTCGTCATCCTCCCTCAAGAGGCTTAGAATTATTAATTGAGAGTTGACATCAGAAAAAATATGAAAATAATTTGCATTTAGTGAATACGAATATATTGTTTTAGAACAGACATATGCGATGCATTGATGAAATAACAGTGTTTAACATGAGTAAATGTTTGAACAAAATAGAATTGCAACTTGAACATTCGAATGAACAAAAATTTCTCAATCCTAGCCATGTTTTGGCAAGGGAGTAGTGATCACGTGGGGAGTCTTGGGTACTTTGAACAATAATTTTATCTTTTCTGATTTTTTTTATGTGTTTTTTATATTACGAAAATATTAAATTTAATAAAAAAAAACAATGATTAAAAGGAAGTAAAAATAAATAAAGAAAGTAAAAAGAATAATAAAAAAGGTCTTGCAAACCTAGGGGGGTTCAGACCCCAAATAGGAGGTTTTTTGTAGTGATTCAGGCCCATTAACCTTGGCCTTTTTGACTTTTCAGGACACGTACCCAAGCGTTGACTAGAGCCTACCATATTCCACAAATCCTGGCCCTTGAATGAATGCCCTTGGACGCGTGGATGTTTGATTTCGTGGGTGCATGGTAGTCCACTATATTGAATCTGCATGGGAACATTAATTGAAAAACAATATTGAAAGGGGTGAGGACCTGGGGCTTGAACCCAGGTCATTAACGTTACCAACCAAACGCTTCACCACTGCTCCACTTTGTCTATCTGTAAATTAATATAACAAATAAACATTATAAAACAAAACGCGTTAATGCTTGGTTTTCCGCGCGAACTTTTAAACCAGCCAACCATCGCCTGCCACGAGATCATCTTCTCCATTGCTTATTTTTTCCTGAAAATATAAAACATTGGCCACGGTTTTTCAAGTGTTCCCTTAGGCTAGTTTCTGAAAAATAGCGACTAGCCCAGGGATCATCATAAATTAGGCGCGAGGATGGATTCCTGATCGTCCAAACGTCCTGGATTGAATGGTGGTATTCAGGTGTCTTAATTTTTCCATATCACGAAACGCCCAATTTCAAGCTTCACAAACCCTAAGAGACAACAATGGTGAAATCGTATATAGCATACAAAAACTCAATCAAGGTAGATGGTTAGCTTCAGAACATGTCAATTAGTATGAATGCATCAAAAAAACGCAATGAAAATGCCTAAATATGGAAACACGATTATGCATATTATTTGAAACAGTTTGAACCCCTTGTACCAATTCTGGGCGTGTAAAGGTTGGAAAGTTATCCAGTTAGCTTCAGTGAGACACGAGGAAGCTTTTGCAATTGGTCTTGTGCTCTGAATCGACCTAGAACTAGGTTTTTAGAATTGAGATTTTTAAGAAAAAAGTGTGAGTTTGATCTTTTGGTTCTTGCGCAGCTTAGTGGTTCCCCTTACTAGGGTTGCATTCTGAACTTATGTATGAGTGAATTAGGTCAGGAAATTTGATCAAAATCTTTTGCATTCATGGTTTGGAAGATTTGATTTTCAAGCATTAGTTTTTCAATCTTTTTCATGCACTTTTTGTACAAATCATATCCAATCAATTCCAATTCTTCCATATCTGATCATGCACGAATTATTGAGTATATTTCATGCACAAAAAGATTTTATTTCATTAGTTTTGTATTTTTCATGTATTTAATTGATTTAAATGAATTATTATTAATAAAAATTCAAATAAATAAATAAAAAATGAAGAAAAACTTCCCTTTGGGCCAAGTGGTCGTGCACATGCCTTGGATAATGAATTGTGGAAGAAAAATAGGCCCATTAGCAATTTTAGGTCATTTGAATCAATGTTGACTTTTCAAAATATCCAAAAATTTCCCAACTTCCACAAGGCACAACTTGCTCAATTTTTAAGCTTTGCTCATGTTCTTGGACATTTTGGAAAGGTCTTTGAGTCCCCTAACCAATGCGTTTGGTCCCATGTCATTTTGATTTACCAATCTCATGTTATGTCCTTTGACTTAAAGTCCCTTTTTGTTGACTTTTGAAAATGACCTATAATGTTGAAATTGATAACTTTTTGTGAGAGCATTTCTTGTACTTGGAGTGTGAAGAGGAGTTGTTGGTAATGTCTTTCTCTTCAAAATGAGCTTTGGATGGAATTTTTCTGATAATCCATGTGAAAGTTATGCCCTGGTCAATTTACAGTTGACTTTTTCAGCTGTCCAAATAAGGCAACTTTTGCATCTTGATGATTTTTGAGCCAAGCTTTGAGAATCATGATCAAGCATTGATCAAATGATGTTTGTGGCTTCAAAATGAGATGTTGACCAAAAATTTGAACTTTTGACTGTCAAATGACCATTTTGCCCCTACAGTTGACTGTAGTGCAATTAGGGTTTTGACTGTGCAATTTTGTGTTGAAAGCCTTGAAACTTGATATGAGGATACTTGACCATATTTATTGGCATGTGGGACTTGATTGGGCCCTTGGAAACTTCATTTTCTTGATCAGAACCAAAACCCTAACTTTGACTGTTTAGGAGGCCCTTGAACTATGCAACCCTTGGGGAATTTTGAAGCATGACTTGGCAATTTCTTGGAGAATATGGGAGGGCAAATTTTGGGGTACAACAGTTGCCCCTGTTCAATCTTCTTAGACCTGAGGATGCAGATTGGCTGACGTGCCTTTCGTAATCCGAGGGTAGAAGATGATTGAACACTAGAGTGCCCAGAAATTTGCGCTCACATAGTAGCGTGATGGGGGAATGGGCTTATAGATGCCATTTGGAGATTGATGGATAGGATGATGGGCTTATAGATTCCATCTGGATGTTGATCGCGTAAGAGATTCCTTAGCGAGAACTTGCGTACCTGCAAAAGAAAAATGAGTACCTGACATGTTGCAGGAGCTGGTTTTCAGATGCTTTGTATAGATGTGTCCTGACTGGTTACAGGAGCTGGATCTGGAGCTTCAAACGGTGATGAATGAACCAGGGATGGTTACTACCTCAACGGGAACGGTGAGAGAACCTTGGGTGACTTTAACTTCAACAGCAAACATTGAGAAAATCTTGGTGGGAATTACCATCTCCGCAGTATCGGGAAGAGAACCATAGGCAATTACAATCTCAAAAGCGGACGTTTGAGAAAAACCTGGAATGGAATTATCATCTCCACAATATTGGGGAGAGAACCATAGGAAATTATAATCTCAAAAGCGGACGTTTGAGAAAAACCTGGAATGGAATTATCGTCTCTGCAGCATTGGGGAGAGAACCATAGGAAATTATAATCTCAAAAGCGGACGTTTGAGAAAAACCTGGGATGGAATTATCATCTCCACAACATTGTGGAGAGAACCATAGGAAATTATAATCTCAAAAGCGGACGTTTGAGAAAAACCTGTGATAACTTCTACTGAGTCTCCATCAGAAAAATCTGTTTGGGGTCGATTTAGCTGGACTAGAGAAGGCCTTGGACTGGATAAGAAATCTTTGGAGTCGATTAACTGAACCGGTCTAGGTCTTGAAATATGATTGAGAATTTAGCTGAATCTTTCCTGAAAGGTAAAGGTCAGTCATATGCAATGCATGATATGGACCAAGCAATGATGTTCTCAACATAGATGAGATTTGTAAGATGTGATGCGTCTATGCATGCTATAATGATGTATGTGGTGTCTAGGAATGTATGCTTTTGTCTAGGAAAGTAAATCCTTGACGGGTGCCGAGAAGTCATATCCTGGGCTGATGTTTGAAGAATAGATTTCGCTTCCGCTGGGGATGATAGCTGCAAGAATACCGGTAGGAGAAGATAACTCCGTTGGGGGATAAACTTGGCAAATGGAATGACTCTGCGGGGAGGAAAGTACTCTAACGATCTTGCTGGGAAGCAATACTCTGTGGGGAGAGAGATACTTTGTTGAGTGTTGGTAATACCTTGCTGGGGACACCCTTGTTGTATCGAAAGTAATAATAGACTTCGCTGGGGGTAAGAAGGTTCTGTCGACGACGATCTTTCCGTGGCTTTTGGCTGAGGATAACCCAGTTATATCCTGTTAAGGAAGTAACTCTTTGAATAAAGCCGAGCGACGCGTTCGTGCTCTGCGAGGGACAAGCTTCCAGAATCTACTGGGGATAAGCTTATTGCTTGGGGAGATGAATTCCAATTTTCCTGGGGAAACTGGATTGGACTCTCTTGGGGAAGTTTTGAACGGCGGGGAAAGTGATTCCTTTAAATATTGGTATGCCGTCGGGGAACAATCTTTAGACCAAGACTGTCGGGGATGCTTGTTAAGAATATATGTATGCTGTTGGGGAGATGTTGAGATCTGCGGGAGGATACCCAACTTCCTTAAGATTTGATAACTTTGTTTGAGGAAGAGTGCACTGACTTGCTGGCTCACTCTCTGGAGAATTAAGATACCTGGTTATGTTTTCCAGCTGAACCTACCTTGGTACCTTGGAGGATAGAACAATTAGCTTGCTTGGACAGCTCATCATTGCCCCTGTTTCTGATATTGGAGAGGAAGACCTGTGGGGGGCTGATAGTTGTTGATAAACCAAGCTTCTTCTGGTAGGCAGGTGACAAGATGACAGGACATAGTCGTACGCTTTGATCCCTAAATTTTGCCTAGACCGCCCTTTCGGGTTTTCAGTCCACCGGGATACCCATTTTTGCCCAAGCCGCCTTTCCAGGTTTTCGACTTGCCGGGTGTACATTTTTTCATTTCATCCCTTCATTTTGCCCGAACCCTTTTGGTTCGCCGGGAAGCCCTTATTTTTGCCTAGGTATGTCAACCTAGCGGGTCTTTGATTTTGCGTAGTATTCTTTTCGACTATGTCCACGTTCTCAGAATGTAGGGAGTTGCCCCTGTCAGAAGTGTTTTGTCATGCCACCAGAAGATTTCTGACCAGGCAAGATTTATTGTTGAAATGCCCCAGGTGACTCATGCGGAGATTTGCCCCAGGCTATTTGGCCTTTTAGAGATTCTCCGAATCTTGATTGGATTACCCCAGATGATGGCTAATTGTCATGCCATGCCCCTTGATTGGAAATGTTTTCGTTCACTAGGTATTCATCGTGCGAATTTCCCTGCTGTTCAAACAAATTGTCATATGCAAACAACGTTATATCAAAAATGCAAAGCTTATGTCTGTCTTGAAGTTTTTTTTTATAAAAATGCATTCCTCTTCATAAAACGAGTGAATGTTTGTAAAACGTGATGTCAACTCCGTATTTACCGTAAACCTTAAGGAGTCAGGATACCTTTCGTAACAGTATGCTTTCGAACTAACCCATGCTTCAGCTAGGACTTTTAAGGGTTATAATGTGGCCTGGTTCACGGTTTAAGAAACAAAGGATAAAGGCTCAACTTATTTGTACCCACCCATTCTTGTGATGTCCTCCAAACCTAAACTCAGTTGATCATACGTTAGACCTTGTTGAGTCTTTGCTTTGATGTTCCAATGATGGTTCGGATGTTGATAGCTTATTTTGAATAGGCAGTCATTCCTTTTTGTTGAGGGTTTATAAGACCTCTTTTCTTTTGATTTTGTTATCCCCCTTTTTTTTGCCTGAGCTGTTTCCTTTTTGGAATTACAGTCAGCGGGATGCCCCAGTTTCGTAAGTCCCCTTTATAGGTTTTGACTTAATGGGTTTTTTTTATTTTATTTTGAAAGATAATGACTGCCTTTCTTCATTGATCATTCGGAACCATCACTGTCTTTCTTCGTTTTGTAAGGATCTTTTTGGTGCCATTTGTTATGCACTTGGATCAACTGAGAGACTACCCTGCCCCAGGTTATGATTAAGGGTTTTAAATTTCGAAAAGAAAAACTCCTACTCCTTTGGCTCAGAGGGGTTGACGAGGGATTATCATCCTTATAACTCCAGTGTTTAGGGATTGAAACAATGCCTGTACCTCATCAGCGGGTCTGTTCAAAAGCATACTGTACATTGTGGTATCGTTTTCGTCATCCTCCCTCAAGAGGCTTAGAATTATTAATTGAGAGTTGACATCAGAAAAAATATGAAAATAATTTGCATTTAGTGAATACGAATATATTGTTTTAGAACAGACATATGCGATGCATTGATGAAATAACAGTGTTTAACATGAGTAAATGTTTGAAAAAAAGAGAATTGCAACTTGAACATTCGAATGAACAAAAATTTCTCAATCCTAGCCATGTTTTGGCAAGGGAGTAGTGATCACGTGGGGAGTCTTGGGTACTTTGAACAATAATTTTATCTTTTCTGATTTTTTTTATGTGTTTTTTATATTACGAAAATATTAAATTTAATAAAAAAAAACAATGATTAAAAGGAAGTAAAAATAAATAAAGAAAGTAAAAAGAATAATAAAAAAGGTCTTGCAAACCTAGGGGGGTTCAGACCCCAAATAGGAGGTTTTTTGTAGTGATTCAGGCCCATTAACCTTGGCCTTTTTGACTTTTCAGGACACGTACCCAAGCGTTGACTAGAGCCTACCATATTCCACAAATCCTGGCCCTTGAATGAATGCCCTTGGACGCGTGGATGTTTGATTTCGTGGGTGCATGGTAGTCCACTATATTGAATCTGCATGGGAACATTAATTGAAAAACAATATTGAAAGGGGTGAGGACCTGGGGCTTGAACCCAGGTCATTAACGTTACCAACCAAACGCTTCACCACTGCTCCACTTTGTCTATCTGTAAATTAATATAACAAATAAACATTATAAAACAAAACGCGTTAATGCTTGGTTTTCCGCGCGAACTTTTAAACCAGCCAACCATCGCCTGCCACGAGATCATCTTCTCCATTGCTTATTTTTTCCTGAAAATATAAAACATTGGCCACGGTTTTTTCAAGTGTTCCCTTAGGCTAGTTTCTGAAAAATAGCGACTAGCCCAGGGATCATCATAAATTAGGCGCGAGGATGGATTCCTGATCGTCCAAACGTCCTGGATTGAATGGTGGTATTCAGGTGTCTTAATTTTTCCATATCACGAAACGCCCAATTTCAAGCTTCACAAACCCTAAGAGACAACAATGGTGAAATCGTATATAGCATACAAAAACTCAATCAAGGTAGATGGTTAGCTTCAGAACATGTCAATTAGTATGAATGCATCAAAAAAACGCAATGAAAATGCCTAAATATGGAAACACGATTATGCATATTATTTGAAACAGTTTGAACCCCTTGTACCAATTCTGGGCGTGTAAAGGTTGGAAAGTTATCCAGTTAGCTTCAGTGAGACACGAGGAAGCTTTTGCAATTGGTCTTGTGCTCTGAATCGACCTAGAACTAGGTTTTTAGAATTGAGATTTTTAAGAAAAAAGTGTGAGTTTGATCTTTTGGTTCTTGCGCAGCTTAGTGGTTCCCCTTACTAGGGTTGCATTCTGAACTTATGTATGAGTGAATTAGGTCAAGAAATTTGATCAAAATCTTTTGCATTCATGGTTTGGAAGATTTGATTTTCAAGCATTAGTTTTTCAATCTTTTTCATGCACTTTTTGTACAAATCATATCCAATCAATTCCAATTCTTCCATATCTGATCATGCACGAATTATTGAGTATATTTCATGCACAAAAAGATTTTATTTCATTAGTTTTGTATTTTTCATGTATTTAATTGATTTAAATGAATTATTATTAATAAAAATTCAAATAAATAAATAAAAAATGAAGAAAAACTTCCCTTTGGGCCAAGTGGTCGTGCACATGCCTTGGATAATGAATTGTGGAAGAAAAATAGGCCCATTAGCAATTTTAGGTCATTTGAATCAATGTTGACTTTTCAAAATATCCAAAAATTTCCCAACTTCCACAAGGCACAACTTGCTCAATTTTTAAGCTTTGCTCATGTTCTTGGACATTTTGGAAAGGTCTTTGAGTCCCCTAACCAATGCGTTTGGTCCCATGTCATTTTGATTTACCAATCTCAAGTTATGGCCTTTGACTTAAAGTCCCTTTTTGTTGACTTTTGAAAATGACCTATAATGTTGAAATTGATAACTTTTTGTGAGAGCATTTCTTGGACTTGGAGTGTGAAGAGGAGTTGTTGGTAATGTCTTTATCTTCAAAATGAGCTTTGGATGGAATTTTTCTGATAATCCATGTGAAAGTTATGCCCTGGTCAATTTACAGTTGACTTTTTCAACTGTCCAAATAAGGCAACTTTTGCATCTTGATGATTTTTGAGCCAAGCTTTGAGAATCATGATCAAGCATTGATCAAATGATGTTTGTGGCTTCAAAATGAGATGTTGACCAAAAATTTGAACTTTTGACTGTCAAATGACCATTTTGCCCCTACAGTTGACTGTAGTGCAATTAGGGTTTTGACTGTGCAATTTTGTGCTGAAAGCCTTGAAACTTGATATGAGGATGCTTGACCATATTTATTGGCATGTGGGACTTGATTGGGCCCTTGGAAACTTCATTTTCTTGATCAGAACCAAAACCCTAACTTTGACTGTTTAGGAGGCCCTTGAACTGTGCAACCCTTGGGGAATTTTGAAGCATGACTTGGCAATTTCTTGGAGAATATGGGAGGGAAAATTTTGGGGTACAACATCTAGGAACTATCTACTTACACTCGAAAAGGTTTGTTCTTTTCCTCCTATCCTTTAGACAGTGCTATCCTAGTATTAGTGAGTAGGTAGCTCTATCGTTGGATGTTTAAGGGATATTCGAAGGGATGTTTTTATAGTCACAAAGATAACTTGGCAAGAAGTTTTATTAACTACCTTAGGGTTCTAAGATCATGTTTTTATCGAGGCAACATCGAGAGAGTCATCGAGGGACTTATGGTCTTTTTGAACTAGAAGGTAGCCACTAAAACCTCTCAGTTTTGATAGCTGTTACTATTTTCTGATGGCAACCGAAGTTGGCGTACCCTAGAGGTGTATATGTGTATGTGTGTTATGTTTCAGTTATTTTTTATCTTTTGTGTTAGGTTTGTTGTTTGATTATTAATCTTATCATGCAATCCTATTAGGCATACATCTAAGCAGTTAATATGTACATGAATTAAGAGTGCGTTAATGTAAATCCTATGCTATTACATGGCTTTGGGGATTAATTACATGTCTAAAACTTGGAAAAATAAAGAAAAGTGGTAAATAGTCCTAGTTAATTTCTATTACATCCCCTGAGCAAGTACAATAATATAAAAATAACGACGAAGCAATAAACGCGCACGAAATTGAAAATAACGTCTAAAAATCCTAAGAAATAAAAATCTTTTGGTTGTTTTTGTTTATGAAAGAAAATAAAGTCTAAGTCTATTTAATTTTAATTTAAAGAAAAGGTTAATTTAATTAATTAATTTATTTAATTAATTTAATTAAAAGAAAATTAACCTAATTTTTTTTTTGGTTTTTATTTGTTTTTACTGATTAAACGAAATAAAAAAAACTAAAAGAGGTAAATAATAAAGATAAAACAAAATATAAATTGGCCGATTGACAGAAGTAATAGAGGGGTATGAAGTGAAAATCGCTGGGCCCAAGTGAGAGAAGCCCAAATCTTCTCTTAGATTCAGTGGGGAGGTCCCCAGGAGAACCCATGGTGAGGTTGTGTGCTCTGGGCGTTAGATCCGGATTAGATATGCATTGAATAACATGGAATCATTGGTGTATGGTGAGCATGCATAGGAACCTGCCAGTACTGGATCTGCAGAATAATAATTAGAAAAAATAAAATTGTGAGGCCTGGGTATCAAACCCAGACCCTTTCGATTGCCCATATTCCTTCACCATATGAGCTAGATTTGAGATTCTAAGGAATCCACTTCACATGCCTTAGTAATGGTATCCTGTTACTTCAGACTTTACATGTAACATATTAACAATCATGTAGCATGAATATACAGTCGAAATTAAGTTACATAGGAAATGAAATTGAGATCGAAGGTTCGTTACCAGTGGGGTGCTTCGATTCTGGCAACCTTGTTGGAACTTTTGAAGTTTTATGGAGCTCTTGTAGGGCAACGTGCACGTGTGGCAAAAAGGCCTTCGTTTGGCAATGTGTCTGCAACTTCGACTGGTAGTAAGTATTGTGTGTGATGCAGCGTCTGGCTGGTGGTGTGAGTGTGGTGAGAGTGTTTTTGATATTTGTATGGTTTTTTTCTCTACCCTTTGCAATGTGCCTTAGTTTTGTACTTATAGGAGTTTGAGGGGAGTGGAAATGGAAAGGACAGTCATTAACCAGGCTTTGAAGGCAAAATCAGACAAATTAAAGGATTGCTTTTTTTGGATTATCCATGCCATTTTGAAATGTTGAGTGAACCTGGACATGTTTCACCTTCGAATTCCTTCAGGCCATGCCCTTCGATTGACCTTGAGTTACCTCCTTCGAGTTGCTCTGCTTTCATCCTTATAGCTCCTTCGATTGAGTCTATCTACATCAATTCGAATTGCTCAGATCTTTGATGACTCTGAATTCCAATTGTTCATAGTTTTCCCTTATCATAGTTTCTTCAATTAAGTCACCATCTGCATCAATTCAAATTGCTCGGAATTCTCTTCGTCAGAGCATTGTTCTTTTGATGATTTTGAATTTGAATCTGTTCAGAGTTTCCCTTATCAGGGCTTCTTCGAAAGCCACCATCAGAATCAATTCGAATTGCTCATAATTCTCTTCGTCAGAGCATTGTTCTTTTTGATGATTCTGAATTCGAATCTGTTCAGAGTTTCCTTATCAGGGCTTCTTCGAAAACCCCTCAGATCTTTGCTCTTTGATTGTCTATGACTTGCTCCTCATGGCTCCTTCGATTGGACCCATCTATTTGCCTTAGCTGCTTGATTCTGGAAAACTTAAATAGCCCAAATGAGAACTTCATTCTGGCCAGTCGAAGCCTCTTTTGTCACTTCCTTTGAATGCCATTGTGCAGGAGGCTTGAGCCTGGCAACATGTAGGACCAAGACTCATCATAAGACAAACTTGCTTTCAATAATTATGTGTCTCCCTCTAATGGACAACCTATATATATATATATATATATATATATATATATATATATATATATATAGTATATATATTATATATATATATATATATATATATATATATATATATTATATATATATATATATATATATATATATATATATATATATATATATACTATATATATATATATATATATATCCTTCAAATGGACTTTTTGTGTGTCTTTCGAATAGCCCACATGTATGCCTTGTGCCTTCTTCGAATGAGCACCAATGTGTGTCCTTCGAATGGACCTTTGGAGTGCTCTTTCGAAGGGGTCATATTGTGTGTCATAGTGGTGAAACTATGTTGAGGAGTCTTGGCCTTGTGCATTGAAAACAAACACAGTGGAAGTCTTTGCCTTGTGCATTGAAGGCAATCATAGAAGAAGCCTTTGCCCTTGTGAATCCAAGACAAGTCTGAGGAAGCCTTTGCCTTATAGATTCAAAGGGAACTTGTAGGGGGTTCTTGTCTAAATGAAACTTGGACCAAAGCTTGCTCGACGGGGAACCAACGCTTAATCGAAGCTGGTGGGCCAATGCTTAATCGAAGGTTTTTAGATGCCTAACCGAAGCTTGTGAGACAAATATCGCTCGAAGGGTTTTAAAAGCCCAGTCGAAGCTCCTTGTCCATATGCCAATCGAAGACCCTTTTGTTCACCTGTCAATCAAAGGATATTGTTGACATGCCTTAAAGGTATACTTTATTCAGGTGCCAATTGAAAGACATATGACCATCATTAAAAAAAATTCATTTTCTTCAAACAAGTGTTTGTAAACCGCCCATGTAAGAGAAAACCTTGGAAGACATGAGAGGGCAAATTTTGGAGTACAATAATTAGGCATCCACTTTTGGGAAGATTTAATTCTAATTTTAATTATGCACAATCTCCATTAAA